>CM074949.1:15279779-15298915 GCA_037577455.1 Pangasius macronema
TGATGAAAATTACAGGCCTCTCTCATCTTTTTAAGTGGGAGAACTTGCACAATTGGTGGCTGACTAAATACTTTTTTTGCCCGACTGTACCCACGTTTCATTTTTAGCATTTTGGAAATCTAACTGTATGTATATAATTTGAAGTTGCTGAATAGTGAGAATGCTAACTTTTACACTGTAAGGCAAAAATCCACTATATATTGTATTTAATAGTACAGAAAGTAAGAGGTGATGATGATACATTACCCTTGCACTGATAGCAGAAGTTCAATCATGACTTTAGCTTTAGCCCTCACTCTCTCTAAACTCCCCTGCAGGCTCGTTCTGTTGCAGAAAAAGACATGATTTAGAACCAAACCGTAAAATAGAAAAACCAGTAAAAAAAAAACTAAACTTGAATCTAAACTCTATGACTAATTTCCTTTATAAGAACTGACTTACGTCTCTAGCTGGAGGTCAACCTCAACCTCAGTGGTGTGGAGGGAGATCCTGGCGGTGCTCAGGATAATGTAAAAAGTGACCTAAACATGCGTAGCATATTGTTCAGTAAGAATACAGGATAAACTAAACTTTGTTTGAGCTCTAACACTCTTGAGTAAAATATCCTACCTCAGAATCTCTTTTGAATGGGTTCCCCAGTTCACAGTCTACTTGTGAGCCATTCTGATTGGCTGCACAGATCACATGCTTGTCCTAATGCAAGTAAAAAATCTAGTTATTGTCTTTAATCTTACAGAAAACCACATGGCTTTCTAATCAAAATATTTCATTTACAAACCCAAATGGTTTTACTGAATGAAGCTCTTAGTCTTTGCTACTCACTGTAGTTTTCTGAGATCTGAATCCAGAGTATGAAAGCGAATCACCAAACCATCCTATTAATTTGGCTTCATGAGCATCATCTCCATTCCTATTCTTCACTGTTACCTCCAGAGCAATGTCCTTTTGGTCACTGAGCGATACCACTGCAATATCATTCTTCCTGTTTGACACAACAAAATATGCAAGAAGAACTGTACATTAATCACAGGTGTATAGCGAGATACTGTATGTGGTTTATTTTTGCTTAAACATTGATACTTACATAGGTAATGGAGGAAATATGTCCTGGTTGGATTCTCGGTAACAGAATCTGTACTGGAGCTGCAGGTTACTCTGACATATGTTGTCAGAACCGCACCCCTCCTTTAGGAAGTTCACCTGAGACAGGAAATACAAGTAGTGCTATGATTATACACACCTTAAGACACAAAACAATTAGTAACAATTACAACGACCCTCACTTACTTATATTGAGTTGATCACCATTACGTAGAATTAGAATTCCTTTATAACAAAGCCTACATCTTGTTTTCTTCCTCATATACGATCACATTGTGACGAGATTATTTAAGATGCTTTCTGCCTTTCGTAATTTATTAGAACAATCACTGAATTTATCATTCACGGTATCTTTGGTAAGCTGCTGTTGCTTTTCTCTTTTGTAGGATGTGTACATGCAATTAAGTATTTGTATAATAATAGTCTGTTTCACAAGCTATTTAGAATTATCAATCTATAGCAACTCCTGTACACACTTACTTCAGTGCTGGTCTTGATTGGTATATTTGAGTCCAGCACAGGCAGCAGCTCTGGTAGTGAGGTCGAACTTTTCCCTCTCCTAGCACTCTCAATGGTGCAGGACACCTCGATGGGGATTGCTCTCAACTTATCTTTGATGTTCTCCTGAGAAAGATGATTTCAGCATTCATTATACAGTACATCTGATTAAAAGATCAGTTCAGCCTAAAATGAAGTTTGCAGAATTTTTTTTCGCTTTGACCAAATCAGCCATGAGTTAGACTTACAGTTTATATGACACTAATGTTATTAGCAACATTAGCCTCATGGCTCTTGTGCAAATCTGAAAAAGCGTACATGTACATACACCCCAAATTTGTTTTGGCTGATACTGTTATAAATTTACATCAAATAAAAACAGGTTTGTTAAGGAAAATTACCAGAAATATGGTGTCGTGAGAACTTACTTCAGTTATGACTGGTCAAGGGGTGTTGATTAATTTCCAGTAACAGCAGCTCTGACAATAGTGGAGACATTAAGGTTTATATTAATGTGCTTGTTCTAATAGGTTTTGGTTTCTATAGTAACAACTTACACAGCAACTTTTATGGCAAAGTCTCCTTATAAAGGAATTTAAGAAACATGTCATTGTTAACATATTTTCTGAAAGGAGGAGTTTATTTAGCAGTTTTGGAAGGAGTCTCCAGTGTCAGTGCCAGTGTATAACAATCAGAGGTCAAGCTGTATCTTTGTAAGTTTCCTGCAGGAAATTGTAATTGTTGGTTAATTGCTGTGTAAGGTGAATAAAACACTTTGGGACATGGCATTGTTGGAAAATAATCCAGTTTGTGGTGGTAACAGCATTAGAGCTGTGAGCTGCATCACACCATCCCTTTGTTGACTATTTTCCTACAATATCTAATCCTGTTATTTCTTTACTTAATGATCTGACTGACAATTTGTGAGGGTCTGAGAGCGAAAAGAATACCAGATAATCCAGATTATGCAAAATAATACAAAAGAATATAAGAGTAAAATATACCAGAGGATATGGTGATCCCTGTTTAGTTAAATTTAAGAAAAGCATGCTTAGTATAACTGCATTTTGAAGCTTTCTGTTGGACTCGTGGATGATATGCAGCAAGTACCTGCAGTCGGAGTTTGACTTTGTGACAAGTTTTCTTGTTCAGCCCTCTCAGCTCTAATGTGCCTGTGGACTGGAAATCTTGATCAGTTGGCTTTTTATCCAGGAAGGACACTCTAGAGTGCAATCCCTGCTTTCTGCGTTGTGACTCTGTCTCAAGTATGTAGGAAATGGCTGTATGGACATACATATAAAATTTGTGCCTTAGTGTTCCATCAGCTCATGATACATTTTAGGAATACTTGAAATGTCAACATTTAGACGTCATTAAACTTTTACAGTTAATGAAGCATGGTGAATATTTAATGCACTTGGTGAGTATCAGGCTAATGAAGCCATAATATTTATCTTCAGAGTCTGAATGAGTCAAACCCCAACATTCATTGTCCTAAACGAAATATCCTAAAGCAGACTTCAACATTCAAACTGTAAATAAAAAAATGCATAAATACTAATGACAAAGACACACTGAACCAGTAACAGTAATCGCTAATAAGTAATAAGGAAAAGGTGGCGCTCCATATTACGCACATTTATCATTTAGAACAATTAGTTACTGTTAAGTGTCTCACCAAATACTGTTTCCACACGTTTTCTTTGTCAGGTCAATTTCCTTTGGTGTAACCTTGATTTCCTTCTTTATGCTGATGACAGGTCTGGCCCTGAATTTGATTCAATTTGATCAAATTTCAGTTTTGCTAGTGAGAGGAAGTCGGTGAGTGATTATTTGTGAAGAATATGTTAATACCTGTACACAAACACAGCATCAGACAGAGATCCAATGGCAAGATCTGGGTAGGAGTTGTCATCCAAGTCCATGTTCCCAGCCAATGAATAGCCAAACATGTTTATGCCATGAGGCCTACCTTCCAGAATCTGTGATGGGTAAAAAGACATGTCAGTGCTGGGGTGTTATATATATAGTAAGTACCAAAGTTATATATCCTATTTAAAAAAAAACATCAGATTGGAAAAACGATGGTACAAATATTTGCACATTATTACAAAATTGTACAAAATTGCTCAAGATTGTCCATCTCTCTATTCTTTATCATAATAATGGTGTTTTGCTCTCACAGATCATATCCATTATGAAAGCCCATACACAGCAGAATAGAGAGAGGCAGCGGAATCAGAGGGCAGAAATTCAGACAGGGGAAGCGAGAGACCCTTTATTGAGAACTGGACTCGACCAAACCACAATTACGGTAATCGACTAGGTACTATCTACATGTGAGATGGTCGGCCTGCATCTGCATAAGGAGCACCAACTGCAATATCTGGTAGAGACAAGGGACAATTAGTAACAAAAAAAGTGTCAGTCAAAAAGTACACAAAAAATATAAACTTCAAAAACACAACAGTTACATAGAACCAAACAAAATATGTGTAAACATAATACATAATGCTATAATACAGAGTCATAAATGTAAATAACATGTATTTTTTTATTTTTACTTTGGTGACATAGCCTTACTTTCTAAGATATGTAAGGAATAAAACATGACTTGGGCATGCTTTTATGGTAAATAATCGATGATCAGGCGGTGTCTCATGTTATCAACAAACTGGAAATCTCTGACCTTACTGACCATTACAAAGCACTGACAACTGAGACTCCTTCCATGAATGATAAATAAACATCTCCTTACAGAAAACTTCATAATATCAATGATGATATGTATATGTATTGATCTGCCTTGTAGCAGGTACTATTGTTAGAGCTGTGCTGTTTTAGAAAATTAATCCGCACCGTCTGACCAATCAGATTCAAGAATACAGCAGTGTTGTGGTATACACAAAATTCTCATACACATAAAACATCTCATTTTCTTAATATAAAATCTCTCACATTTTGCATTAAGTATGTATATGTGGACATACTGTATATGTATACATCCTACACATGAACTAGTGGGCTTTTATAGGTACTCAGGGTTTACGAGGGTGGAAGTATCCTTAGGTCTAACTACAGAGGTTATAAGAGGTCTGCCAGTCCAAACATTGAGTCTTTAGTTCCATTGAGGCGGGTGGGAACAACAGCACTCCACTTTCCGGCCTTGTTGATGTAGACATACACTGCTCCCCCGACCTCGCCATCTCTCTGGAAAAACTGAGGAGCTCCCACCACAATGTCCTGCCATCTGGAGGATCAATCACACACACCCAGGATGATGTCACCAATACACACCAATCACATATTAACATACTAGTGCAGACTGTCATGTCTATGGCCGCTTTCACATTTATCAGTATGTAGTCTATTTGATTTGAACCCTGGTTTGTTTGCTTCTTGGTACACTTTGTTTGGGCAGATGTGAACACAGTAGTCACAGTCATGTGCAGAGAAAAACAAGCTGTCTCAGGACACTACTAACGAACTGTTGTGTGGTTTGATTTCAGTGAAAACGCGATTCAACTCAGCTGCAGGAAGTGATCAGTGAAATATTTTTGCATGTTCTACATTTCCATATTCTCAGCTTCCTACTGTAATGTTTTTTTTCTTGTTCACTTAAAGCTGGCGTACGCACTGTACGATTTTTGGCCTGACTATGCTGTCTCATACCAAAACCGCATATCGAAAAATAATTATTTGCTCATGTGCACATCTCATTATTTGCTCATGAGGCGGTTTTAGAATGTGCACGCCGGTGGCCAATTTAGTGCTATTGTGACCAAAGAAACTTCTGGAGGTGCCAGAAATTTTTATTAAAATCTCCAAGTGTAACCACTGCTGCAATACTCGTCTAAAATCCATCTATTTTAGGCATGTGATGACGCAAAACTCACAGGACAGCTGCTGATGGTAAAACATAAACAAAACATGGGATTTAATAGAAGAATGGTTTGTTTAATTGTAGCAGCAGCAGGAACAATGTCTCTTTGAAATTCGCATTTTAACACAGCCATGAACAACTCCAATCTCTTCTTCTTTGCCTTTTTCTCTAGACATAACATGACCGCTATTACACCAAGGCCTTGTTTCTGTTTATGCAAGCTCACATTCTACATGAGCCCAGATCACTCTGATTGATGATGTAAGCAGAACGTAGTTAAGTCAAGATTAGCCAAGATAACTGGGAGCATCTCTTATAGTGTGACAAGTAATAATTTTGTGAGACTAGTGAAATCGCATAGTCTTAAAGCAGCTTGAATTTGTGCAATGTGAAAACATTCATTCATTCATTCATTCATTCATTCATTCATTCGTTCATTCATTCAGATTCAGTAACTGCTTTATCCGGGTCAGGGTCATGGGGGGATTCAGAATAATAGAAACAATAGGTGTGAGGTGGGAATACACCTGGATACAAAACTCTGCAGAGAGTAACTCGAGCTCAGGATCGAAAAGGGGACCCTGAAGTTGTAAGGTGGTAACTCTACCTTCTGCACCACCGTGCCACCCAAGGTGAAAACAACTCAGACCAAACAGAAAACAAACCAAAGTTATCAATAGATGAGAAAATGCAAAGAAAAAATTTCTCTTTAGCAATTTTGTGTCATGATATCTTTGCATTACTCTGCTGTTGCTCAAGATGCAAGATGCTCTTGTTTTAAACAGTTTCAGCTGGGTATGTGCCATACCCGTCTCCATTGAGATCCACAACTGCTACGTCGTATCCAAATGAAGAAGCAAGTCCAGGTCCTTCTAGCACATACTCAGGTGACAGCATGGTGGACACCTCACCCTCTTTCCTCAGCAGCACCACTGCTCCACTGTGATTGGCTCTGGGAGCGCCAGACACCACAATCAGTTTGCCCTTCTCAGTAATGCTGTGGCCAGAATCCAGAGAGAAACCTTGGGACAAAAATTCCAAATATTTTTAAGAACTTTTAAAGTATATCTTGTACTTTTTGATAATATAAATAAACACATTGCAGAGATATGGATAAGTGCTGGCCTGATGATATCATTGCCTCTTAAAATGAAACTTCATATACTATAAAGCATAAGAATGTTTGAGTGTGCAAAAGTGGCAACATAAAAGAATCATTTTTCAGGCCATTCAAGTAGTTTATGGAATAAAGTTAATTAGTTAAAAAGGTTAAAGTAATGAGCACATATTCTATGGTGTTCCATGGTTCTCTCCATGGTTTTCTAGACCAAACTAACAAGGATGATTTTAATAATCTGTTGAGAATCAAAGAATTGATGACTGCATTATTTACAAATGTAACACTAACAATGGTTAAGATTTCACCTTAGGTAGATGATTATATTCTGTGTTAACAGATATGTTAGGACATATCAAAACAATTTGATGAATGAGCTGTGACATTTGAATGGTTGTGGGTTTTGTTGTTGTGGATGAGCATAAATTCCAGAACAAATAAGATATTTACCTGCAACTTAATATCTGTGAGAAATTCTACATCAGAATAAAAAGTATAACAAATATAACGCTGACAAATTGTATCTGCTATTACCTCATTAAAGATCAAAACTTTAAGTTAAATATACTAAAATCCTTAAATAAACCTTTAGAATTCGGTGCTCTCAAATATATTAATTTTATCATTATTAATCCTACACTTCAATAAACCCAAACAGGTTCTCGGTAGCACATCTCCTGCTCTGTCCATGTTGATGGTTGAATTGAATAGAAAATGATAAGGATTAAATGCACTAAATGACACAAGACACACATATACAGTACAAAAACAAGAAATGTTCATCAAGCACATTTCAAACCCACCTAAGTAACTGTTAGCAGGTACAGGCACCAACTCTGGATCCAAGCGGTTTTCATCCCCAACCTCATATGGGCCGTCATCATAGAAGCCCATTTCGAGGAGAGTGTTGTTTTTTTGCTCTACTCGCACAATTCCTGTGAGTATGGTGAGGTATGAACATGAGAGAAAATGAGATCAGGGCTAGAAGGTGTAAAGACCAAATTAAACCAAAACCTCTGTTCTCAGACAATGAACATATGTACAATCCAGTTACTGAACAAAAACATGGATGAGCGCCTCACATATGCTCATGATATAAAATGTGTTAAATAATATTAGTACTTAATTTGTGAATGATTTAACTAAAATGACAATAGGATTTACAGTGAAACTGAGCGATGCTGTGTGACAGAAAACTAGAAGGGTTTCCTGGTTTCATTTTTCTAATTATCACTTCATGAGTTGAGCACAGCACAATATGCAGTACAAGTCCTGCCTTGTGCCCAGTGTCATGATCTCCGAAGAAAGAAACTAAGAACTGTTGCTATGCATCTTCATTCACAAACTGCTCTGTGAAAACAGAGCCCAAAAATTGGCAGATCTACCAGTTGGCTAAATCTTCCTGAAACATTTAAACACTTAAACATTTAAACCATGCTCTCCTTGAATAAACACCTATACCTTTCCAGTTATAAGCTCCTGGGGCTCCAAAAATGACGTAATGGTAGTCTTTGGTGAAAGCTGCAGCCAGACCTTGCTGACAGGCACCAAACCTCTCGTGACCCCTGGCACGACCTTCACAGAATTTCCAGTTGCCACCATCTTCATCTGACTGGCCATCAATGCTGAAATCCTGACTGAGTACGTAGCAGCGTCCAGTAATGTCCCGTGACTCCTGTGGTGTGTTTACAAACAGCCGTCTCTGGTACCGGTGAGCGCAAGTCTGCCAGAGAAATGGAGAAGACAAACTCACTTGTACTGTACCTACTACAAACACATCACTTGCATATGTGTTATTAATAGTATGAGCAGTGAAATGTTGTACTATTATGGTGACAGTGAGACTTACCACAATCTTTCCCCCTGGCCCCTGACTGTGCACAGTCACCCCCATCCACTGATTCTCTTTACTCTCCACACGCATATCAGCTAATAACAGAATATAAAAAAATGTCATTTTTAAACTATTTTGCACTGTCAAACATTATAATGCTCAACAATGAGGTTGCTTTATTTGTGGACTTTGTGTGTGAGTGTGTGTCCTGTTTCAGCTGGTAGTTAGTAAGATGATATAATAAACAGAGAATTATTTGTCATTATACTCAGAAACTTCAAATTTCACAAACACATTAAAAAGAAAATAGTTTAAAATGTCACATTGGCTGCCTTATATATCAATTTAATAGCCATTTAATAAGCAGTGACAGCTTGTTTTTGTAATTTAAGGGTTAAGCCATAATATTTTTGTGAAAAGGTGTCAGCCAAAAATTGAAATCTTGAAACACTAACCATCATTGTCGAACTCAATCCGATTGCAGTCATGTGTATGAGTGGTGATTTCACAGCTGTACAAACCCCCGGTGATGTTCGCACCCTGATTGGATAAAGCTTTGGCCCTGGGAGCTCCAATCAGAAGTCTATGAAAAATGCATAGAAGTTATTAATCATTCATTAGTTACATAGTCATATTTACTAATATGTACTGAAAGCATACAAGTTAATGAATGATTAATAAACAACAGATACTATATGTCCCATATTTTCTTTTTCATGCAAATTATCTCTCTACCTAAAGATTACTACGAGAATAGTCATCCATGTTTAAATAATTTCTGATATGTGTATTAGGGAGAGGTTACTGCGTGATGATCAGGATAGATGACAGATTACATTAGCACCAGCTGTCTGTCTCCTGCCCCCTTCAAGCAGATGGGCTGGGTTAATAATTTATGCACTCCCTTGTCATCACACTGTGATAAAACACACATAGCACTAACCACAAATGAAGCAATACAGCAATTGAAATCTATTTATGCACTGTCTGTCTGTGAGAATAATCTAATTTAGCTGTACAAAGAAACGACAGATCAGACACACACTTCTATGAAGGCATTTGTCCAGGCAAGCACATATAGAGTTTTGTCTGCGTAAAATATTTTTAAGACCTTTAAATGGATCACAGCTTGAAAGTGAGGCAGAGTGACAACGCTTTACCCATGACCCTCTGGTGTGTAGGCCCACTTAGCACAACTTAACACATAACTCATTATAAGTGCAGAGTGACTAATTCTAAGAAAACTTTTCCAGTAGGGCCACTGGCAAGGCAGACTTTCATAAAGTCACTGTATGAAGCAAGTTGCATAGGGAACAAACACTGACAGGAAAAGTGCCTATAAGCTCACTTTTTCCAGGCAAGGCTCTGTAGAGCAAAGAAAATGAACACATAAGCACATGAGACAAGTGGAAAGAAAGCAAGTGTTCAAAATGAGCCCAGACTGAAAAAGCTACTGTTAAAAGATATTATACAGGAGACATTAAGGGTAACCTTGCATGGGGAAAATAAGTGACGAATTTTTTTCACTGCATGCGACTATGCCTCTGGTATGAGAAATATAGCAAGCTCTAAAGATATTAATCCAAGCATACGCATAAGTGAAAGAAAACTAATACGACACTGTTAAGTCTATCAGTGATAAGTCAGTGTGCCTTTACTTACAACTGACCTAGGTGATTGAAACCTTTCATAAAGAAATACTGTTCTTGTAATAAAGAAGGCAGTTATTGGGGGGTTATTATAGTTATTTTTCACATATATAAAACCTTTAAAGTGTCTCGTATCTTTTTTGCTAGCCAATATGACCTGCTAACTTTTTTTTCTCCTAAAAATACTATATCAACACACTGGACCCAACAAAAACATTAAAATAAAATAAAAAATAAATAAAAAAAAAAAACAACAACAGAAAATTGGATTTAGAAAATTATGGATTTTCTTTATTCAAAATCACAAAAACAGGTAACAAATCCTTTAAGGGCTTATGAATGTATGTAAGATAGTGAAAAATTAAACAAATAGGTAAAAACCTATATACACTTATGCAGAAAACCTTAAATTACTATATCTCTGTTTCTACAGGGTCTATAAATGCCAAACAAACACCATTCTTAAGGTTTCACCCTGCACTTTCGATGAAAGTCGTCTTTATTACTTGAATTGAATTATGCTTTACTGAGCTAAAAGGAATGAGAACAGCAAAAGGATTTGGATGAAATAGTACATTTGTACCACACTGTGAATAATGCATTGACTCAATAGGTAGAGATTCCGAGCTGTTACTTTGAAAGCATTACAATACAAGTTTCATTTGTATATCACAATGCACATTTTATTTCAGCTTACTTCTGTTTATTTCTAGGGAAAAAAGCCAGGTAGAAGTTGGTGTGCCAAGAGAGAGCATGCACTACTCCAACTCTTAGAAACAGTTGTTGAATTTAGCACGTCACTGAGGGACAACACTGGCATTTACTCGCCATGGATTGCAAACTTAGGTCTACCAAATATCCCAACACACTGGAAACAGGCCAGTCATTATAATGGAGAGAAATCTCCTCTTTTCATCTGTGAACTCAGAGCCCCCTAATCTGCTTTGCGGCATGTGTTCATTCAGATGAGTGGGCAGCTAAGCTGTGGGAACCCCAGAATGCTACACAGGATCATTACTGGGACACTCAGCCTTAAGCATGAATGAGGGACTTCATGCTGATCAAAGGATTATCGTCATTGTCCACCATTTTCCATATAGACTCTTTCCTGGCCAAGTCTTGGTCCAGTCCATAGACCCTTATTCCCTTATTCTACTCCTCTCTCTGTAACCCCAAAAAAGGCTGCATACTAAAGCAATCACTCCATATAAGTCACTAGAAATGCTCCAGCTTCAACTGATTTTATGAGCACCATATTGTAATATCATAATTTTATAAGGACTATGATATGAAGCCATACAGTTAATGAATATAAAACACATCCAATGTGAATGTAGAGAATTTACTAATCCAGCAAACCACAAGCCCAAACCCACCCAGATATTTACGGCCACATGAGCTTTGCAGGGAAATTAATATTTCATTCAAACGTGCTTTTAAAAAAAAACAAGAGACCTGAAAGAAGTCAGTTCATCCTATCATACTGCTTATTTGTTACCATTAATTCTTCAGTCTCAGTAACTTAGTTTATAGAGTGACCTATATAGAAAGCAGCTGAAACTTAGTGATGCATACTGGCATATCCAACCACCATAACATACTGAAACAAATGTCACAGTAATGCTGTTTTAAATGATATTATTTTAATGCAATGATCTAATGCAATATCAGGAATAATTGCCCAAAACTTTACCTTTGGCTACCTTAGATTGATAATAGATATTTTGTAACATCTGGGTGATATTGTCCACAGCTGTGTCCTCACAGCCACATCAGGAAGTTGAAGCAAGTTGGGTCTTTTGTTTGTTTGTTTGTTTGTTTGTTTGTTTGTTTGTTTGTTTGTTTGTTTGTTGGGTTTTTATCCCAACAATGTCAGAACTATGATCCAAATTCTCAACTAGGTTGGTAATATATGTGTGTTGGTAATAATTATTGTGTTGAATTGTGTGTGTGTGTGTGTGTGTGTGTGTGTGTGTGTGTGTGTGTGTGTGTGTGTGTGTGTGTCCTTTAGTGTTTGCTCTTCTTACACTGTACACAGCTGTTTTCTCGCAGCCAGATGGTGCACAGCAGCTGGTTGAAGCATATCACTTTCCCCATTTACAATTTTGTGCTACTTGATTAAAACCGACATTTTACCAAAAGCAAAAGTTCATTGCAATTACCAAAAACACTTTTTAACTATCGGGAGACTGTGGACAACATATATTCTGCATTCCTGTGTTACTACAAGGCAAATTTATAACAGCTGGCCGATAAACAGCTGTCATCAGTTGTCACTGAACTCATACCACAGAGCTCTTACTGAAATGAATGGATGCTACATTTATAGTTCACGCTATTGTCACAGAATGTTAACTGACTTTTAATGTCTTATAATCGAAGCTGCTTTTGGTCAAGCTAGTTAAGTTTTTAAAGACTTCTTTATAGCCATAAACACTGCAACTGTTCAGCAGCAAACAGCTGCAGTCCAAGAATGCTAATACAAAAAATAACAGCAGCTGTTCAGACTCTGCAAGTTTCAAATGCATTACCCAAAACACATTAACAATTATTAGATATATGACCATGTAAAAATGTTAAATTTCTACAGTCTTTCAGCCCTAGAAAAACCTAGATATGCCTGGAATTTAAAATAAATCAGGAATTTATTCAATTTCGTTCGTGTGTCACTATGCCCTAGGCTACTGTTCATATAAAGAGGTGCCAAATAACAATACACAACACAGTCATGTATTATTAAGAGCTAATTATGTCACAGTTAAAACTTACTGATTAAAAAAAAAAAAAAGCTTGCTTCTGGCTATCTGCCTATCCTGTTACCTCGGCACAGATGTTGGTGTAACATTAGCACACTGTGAGTATAATGTATATAAATTTCTTGGTTCACTCTAAACAAATACCAAACTGAAAAACATATGACAAAAGAAAAGATGGCAAAACATTCAATATTTCATGGTGTAGGTAGCTGTGTAAATCAACAGAAAGAGGACAGGTTATCTACCAAAAGTAGCTGTGAAATCTGGCCCACATTCTGAGCGGCACCCAGAGATACAGTTACACCATGCTTGTTCACACAATGTACTGATCCTCTAAAGCCTGTGCATTCCACTCCACTGGATGGCATACTTTATTCCTACATACAATACCAACCCAACCTATACACCCTGCAAATCTACAGTAAAAGATAGTTATTTATCAATTTTGTTTTCTTGTATGTATAGTCTTCTTATACATCTCGAATACATATCGTGTAAAGCCAGATAAATGATTATGTCAAACTCACATTAATATTTCCATAAATGCCCTGCTATAGACTCATCAATATGCCGTCTCCTTTACGTGTCATCTATTGCTATCCTGTTTCCCTCCTTTTCTCTTTTTTTTCTCCCTATCTTTGGTAAAATCATAAGACAGCTGAGGAATTCCAAAACTCCATAAAACCAACGTATATAATGAACTCTGCTGAGACATAACCGGAAACCTGATTCCAGGTTCACTGTGACGGGTTGTTCAGTCAAAGACAATCAGTTCAGTTATTCAAAAGTGGACATTTTTGGACCGTATATTCATAAAGCAGTTTAGTGGAGTATCACCATCCAACTTAATCACTTACAAAAAGAACTCTAATGTATTTATATATATACACCCTAGCATTCAGTTAGCTTATTACAAAACCTTAACACATTTCAGGTCCATGATGAGACTCTGTGACTTTCTAAAGTTCAAAGATTAAAGTTAAAGTGTTAATGTATTCAAGTCTGTGTGTGTCTATTTACCCAAACCCCACCCAAATGCAATATGTTCTGGGTGGCCCTCTGTCCTTAAACATTTGTGCACCAAACTCCTCGTTTACCCCTCATACTGTCACTCAGTCAGCTCCACCTGATACATCACAGTCATAAAGTCAGTAGTTGGACCACCATGCAGTCTAGAGGCAGCACATCCAGAAACCAGAGCCAACATTAGAGCCTAAGCACGTGCAAGTTAGTGAAGTTGATGAAGTGTTTAAATGTACCATGTGAAGTTCCTGCACCAAAAGTGGTTTGGATATCATTGGCTAAGTCTATATAAAGACAACAAAACTGGAAGGTGACATTTTTCCCATCACACGTTTGTTGAGCCTGTTCATCTCTACCATATTATATGATTACTCATCAAAATTTCAGTACATTCTCCAAAAAAAGGTGAAAATCAGTGGAGCAGAAGAATGCTCTTTGGACCAGGGCGACTTCTACAGGCTGTACTCCATTCATTCATTCATTCATTCAAACAACGAGAGGTCTTCGAGTCCCCTCCATAAGGCACATGGCCTAGTCTAACACACTACTTGCAAAAAACTACAGGAATGCAGTGCATTTTCAGCAGCTCAGTACATTTCATATCTACCTTATAATCTCAGCATTAAACACAGTTCAGTGCAGGAACACTAAGCGAGTGGAAAGCAGGTGCACTGATGGCGCGCACTACAGGGATCAGCAATGTGCCCCTGGCCCCTGCATTATAAAGCTTATTTACACACACTGAGGCTTTAGTTTCATGAATGACTATCATCACTACTCACATTCTCTTATCCACTGGCTGTAGCTGCCGGTGCAGTGCGAGAGAGAAACCAAAGAGGCTGCCGGGATCCCCGTTCTTCCTCAACACGTTTTTTGTGTCCAAGTTAAATGCGCTTGCACCTGCCCATAGTAGCAAAAAGAGAGAAATCCGCACACTGAGAGAAATCCACAGTCCTGAAATCTCCATAGTGTTGGTATGTGCACAGTGGGAATATACGTGCGCTCTTCTCCTGTGGAGCGCGCTTTGCTTTATGCTCCACTTCTATACTGACAAGTTTAGTGAGAAAGCTCCTCCTCCGGCTCGGTCCCAAACCCCCATCCCCCATCATCTCTCTATTCAACCAAAACTCTCTGTCCAGCTCCCTGACTGCAGCCCTTTAAGCTGAACTAACAATTATACAGCTGAATTAATATCTAATGTGCCCATAAACAATATAAGAATCCATTAAAAGCTATTCATTAAATTAAAACAAATTTAGGCCTAGCTATAATAGATAAATAAATTTTTTCTTTAATATTTTATTAAATCTCAATAGCCATTTCCTCTGTACGAATAAAAAAACAAATAAATATATAGGTTCAGCTTAACTTCCAATATAAAATGAAGACTTAAAGACACTGAATTTTCTTACTTCATCCCTGTGATTTTTAATTCTACAGGGGTAAATGTGCTTGAATCACTTTAAATATAGCTTCAAACATGGGAGTTCCTAGACTTTAAACATGCGTCACATATCATGCTCAGATACAGTACCACCTTTAGGCTTGGTAATCTCTGCTACTCAGGCATTTAGGGCAATATCAGCAACATTAACCTGGGTCACAGATGGCAGGCAGTCAACTGTGAAGCTAATCAACTAGACACATAAACCACAAACCCTACACATAAAGTGCACCCTAAGCATGTATGGACCCTGGCCACCTGCTTTAAACCACACCACTGCACTTACAGTTACTTAATAACAACTTAAAACTATGGGCTGCTTAAAACTGAACAACAATCAGGTTGCATTTTAATTGGAACAGATTATAAGTGAAATTGATTATACTGGTAGAAAACAATGTCTGTGAATTACTGGCGCATGTACTTCCAAACACGATGCCTTTATTTCTGTCCATTGCTATATCACATATAACAGCAGTCCACCACTATAGATCAATACTTCATTAAATAAAAGCATGTCATTATGAATTTAACGATGAAAAAGTGTAGACCAGACCATTTCTGTCTTTACAGGATACTTGGACTGATATATTAATAGTGGAAGAGTCCTGTATCCTGGTATAAATTGTGGCATTGCCTGTTGTTATCCAACAAAACCCAGTGGTGCAGAGTTTACGTTGTACTGCCAAATGACATAACACATAAATCAAAATGATGTGAAATTATACAAATAAATTCACAGACACTATACAAATGCAGTAATAAGACATTTAATAAAAATGTGCATCATGTGCACTATGATTTCACCAGAAAATGCAAATACAAAAACAGGTACAACTTTAGTTAATGTTTCAGAAGTCAACCATAACACAATAGACATATTGTTCCTGGAGGATATTGCTGTGTTCTCCAACACTGTATATATGCCAATCTTCTGACACTTTAAGCCATGCATTTTGAGATTGAGATGTCTTTGTAACTTCAGAATGTTGGGTTCATGTTTGTTCATCTTCCCTCGCTGCCCACACTCTTGTCACATTGTGCATCAGTGAATGACAGTGTTGTGTGCACTCTGCTGACTCAATGTGTGGGCACAGACATTCCCCCAGCATGACAAAGAGGAAGTGACTGGGCCCATAAGAAGTTAGACCTGCAGTGGATATCAAACAAAGCACATAATACATGGTAATAGGAGTCCTAGTATGTATTTGGCTTTGAAATTCTTTAGGTTAAAATTTGGAATCATTAAGGGTTCATTTTGTTCAATCTGTTCCTCTTGGGAAAGCTTAAATGATCTATATATAATCCTATAACAGAGTGTTTTGCTGTCAGATAGGGTTCTAAGTAGATCCCTTTTAGGAAACTAAGAAACCTTAACTATCCATAGAACACCTGAACATAGGAAGAAGGATAGTCAAAGTTCAAAACAATACAAGTATAAGTGAAACAGGGCCCTTTTAATTAATGAAACATTTGTGTGGCCTTAGCTGAGCTCTGTAGCTTCTGTACTTGCAGAGTGACAGGCATTAAGCCTTACAATTACCACAAAGCCCCATTATGTCATTGTGATGGCCATTGCTAAGGCATTTACATGTCTGTAGATTGGAGAAGACAGATGTTTGTTGGGTACAGAGTCTCTAGGTTAGTGAATAATAAAAGGTGACAGTGACTGACAAAATGCACACATGACATTTCAGCTCTGACAGCAGGGGGCTTTGCAGACAATAAAGATACCAACAATCAATAGCTGTCATGCTGTTAGAAATATTGATATTTCTTGGAATAGTTCATCTTATGTTTTTGTTGTAATTCTGAAGCTAGGCTTGTCAGCTAAAGCACATAAGAAAGAAGTTATGGCACAGAAGAAGCTACTAAATTTGGTAATTGTACATAAGCTATTTTAGCTCTACAGCTTTCTGTCGTAAATTAATTCTTATATTATACTTATTATACTTATACTTATATTTGTTAATTATGTTCTGAGTGCGAACAATTCTTAGCTTCTCAATGTTCCTGCTGTTTAAGGAACCCTTTCTGTCAGGGAAACAATCCGTTTTAGAGTTCTACATAACCTTTTAAAGTTTTCCCCAGAGGGATGATCAAGAAGCCTTAAAACCATGACAAAATTGCCCCAAAAGACCTGGAAAAAAAGATAATTGTATACTCTATAGACCCACTTCTATTGATTTTGGTCAAGAGACATTTTCCTAGCGTGCTTAAACAAGCTCTACTATACATATGATGTAGATTTGTTAACCATTTACCAACAGCAAAAACAGATCCTGGGTGGCCAGGTAATATGAGATAATAGAGAAACCACTCAAATTCTCCTTAAAAGGAGGTAACCTGAGAGAGAGAGTTTACAAAAGACCTCTCCATGTGCAAGCCCACAGATGCAAACTTCAGAGATTTGCTTCGTTCATTCAAGCGTCTGTTCATTCTACTTAACTAACATGCTGCTGCATCATTCCGGTAAACAGCACAAAAGATCTATTATAAGAGATTTAGGACTTCGTGCTCTAATTTATTACGGTTCAGCCTGAATGGACATGAAAATCATAGGAGTGAATTTTGTAACTTATGTTTTTCACCATAATATTAACTGCATGAAACAATTCATATGAGTTGACTAATTTGTATTAATGGCTTAAGGTCAAGAAAAATTTCAGTCAGCAAGTTCAACTAGCTGAGATAGGCCAGAGTATATACCACACTAAAGCCATCCAGGATTAGAGTTTGAAAACCTAGTTTAAATATTAATGAGCACAATATTCTACTCACTGACCATCCACTTTGTGCTATCATAGTAGCCATGAAGTGTTTTTATGACCTATGTGCAAAGGTCATACTTGTAAACAAAAAGAGATTCCCCTCAGGGACAAGTGAAAAATACTGAAATGCTTCTATCATGTCCACTCTCGGTTGCCATGTCTGCTGCAGCCCTATATGATGCCTGTTAATGAGAAATCCTGGACTCTAAACCCCTCATGCTTTGCATGAGTGGCTGCATAAAAAGTGCTGTTTAAACCACACCAAGCAGCACATCTGTCCGTGTTGTGACAGCACAGGCTCTTTTGTGCAACACGAAGCGCTGTAAATCTAGCCAGCCCTCTCTTCACAAAAGCCCCGCTCCTTTTTTTACGAGTGAAAGAAAGGGGGAGAACTGCCCTGTGAACAATGAGGATGTCAGGGCACTTGGACACCAGTGCATGCTTTCTGACTGAGCTCCTGAACACCATGTTAGCGAAGATGCTAACATGGTGGAGTTATACCTTTAGTAGTATAATAGTATTAAGCTTTTTTAAATAATGAAAAAGTTATTTGATGAAATAGTTATTGTCTTTTGTTTTACTTTTAATTGTTTCTTTTAAAAGTAAATAAAGTTTAGTCTAATTATGATGAGCTATGACAAAGAAACCCCAAATCTAAGGGGCATTACTCATGGAGCACATAGCTAAATTGACAGCACAGTTAAACTGCATATCATGGGGAACAGGTAATGTAGTTTCTAAATGAGCAAATATAAATCAGAAATTTTCCCTGAGAAAGACAATCCCAAAAAAACATTACAATAGCATTGAGAAAACTTTATTATGGGAATTTAAAGTATTTTACACCACGCAAATGGCTCTTTCTTGAATCATGTAATCTTCTAACGTACACATAACTGACCACATTTCACATTTCTCAAAATGCTTCTTGCTCGTTGTTATTAACAATTCTGTAACATTTCACATCCTGTAGCAGGTTTGCATGCACTGTTGTTTCTATAGAAGCTGTATACTGTAGTAAGGGGCTGCGTGTAAACATGAAAACTGAATCCTCTCAACT
>CM074949.1:15314479-15344426 GCA_037577455.1 Pangasius macronema
TATATATATATATATTATAGTATATAGTCTATATATTTAAGAGAAAGTCTGCATTGCTGTAACACAGATGTACGATTATTTCTTATAATCTAATACAATAATGCAACTGTTTCTCTGTTTCATTTTTAAGCTAGCCTTTCTGTCATTTGTAGAGCAAAATAAGGAGCCCTTGTTCCATAATTTCACTACTGCCTTAATTATTCCAACATTGTGCTATTGCTAATTTTGTGCGCTCTTCCTATTGACAATCCCTGCGTATACACCTGCAAGCAATTTGCCAGGCTTACTTATAAGCGAGCCGCTATGAGGGGGGCCGCCGCGCACCTAAGTCGCTCTTTTTTTTCAGCGCACAGCAAATTTTCTTTCAGCGCGCTATCTCCTTTGTTAACAAAAGATTCCACGTGCGAAAAAAAATTGCTCATAATTATCCTGTAGATGGGAAACTGCATTAGAATAAATAAGGGCGCAATGACTGTAATTATGTCTGGTTTGATGGGCTCGGCTCGTAATCAAGAGGAGAATATAGTGAAATAACGCTGACCCTCTCCGCGCCACAGCTGCATCCCCGAGCCCCACGGCAACAAAGCCAACACACTCAAAGACTTCTGTACTGTTTATATCATTTATTAGCTTCTTCTCTGGCTTTAGGATGTATATTTCATACAGCCAGGACACTATATTTTATAATTAATAGTTTATTTTTAAATACATTTGATGTCTCATTAATTATTGCACATTAATGTATAGACAGTGAATAAAATTAATAGCCGATGTGTAGAAGCGCGTTCATATAGGCAAAACTGACCGTGGGACAGATAATTAAACACATTTTATTTATTCTATTATTATTCTAAAATACATTTTACATTTTACTCTCCATATTACTTACAGAAATATTATCATCCGTGAGGTTTAACCTCAGGAAAAAAAATAGGTGATCAGAATTGGGCAAGTTATCAAAAGGCACAATAATAATAATAATAAAAATCATATATATATTATTATATTATTATTATTATTGTGCCTTTTGATAACTTGCCCAATTCTGATCACCTATTTTTCTGTTCACCTATATATATATATGTGTGTGTGTGTGTGTGTGTGTGTGTGTGTGTGTGTGTGTGTGTGTATTATTATTATTATTATCATTATTATTATTATTATTATTATTATTATTATTAGTAGTAGTAGTAGTAGTAGTAGTAGTAGTATAGTAGAGAAAAGGATTATTATGGGCTGTAACAATAACGTTAGTTTTGTTGTTGTTTTTCGTGAAAATTTCATTCGAGCTGATTTTATATTTTTTATATTTTTTAATAACCGAAACATCAAAGATGAACAAAATAGATGTGGTCCAGATATTATCTCCTAAATCTATCCATAAAAGCGATATAAGCATGTAAAGATAAAACTAGTCATATTTTGTAGTTGTGAGTCTCCCGTGGCCTGGAGCTGCGCTCTGCTCTTCAGCACGGTGCTACCCTGTGAACACGCTGTGGCCTTTCCTGTTCCAGTTAGAAAAAGTGAGAGGCCATTTTTGCAGGCCCCACATGAAGAACGTCAAAATTTGTCAGAATAATTACTGCACTCTCTAGAGGGTGCGCGCGCGCGCACACACACACACACACACACACACACACATACACACACACACACACACACAATCGTGGCCTGTAAGGTGCTCTCTAAAAAGCACGGGGAGCCCTAATGTTGGGTCAGATTATGCAGGGAATTATGTAAATGATAACTGATCCAACAAGACTGTTTAGATGCGTCTTAAACTGTGATCCGATTCTTTTCGAGCTTTTTTTTTTTTAATAAATACATTTCATTTATCATTCTTTTTTAAAATTATGACAATTTAAGGAAATTCAACTAGAAAGTGTAGACACACCACACACCATCTATATTCAACATGAAAACACGGGTGAACCGTGATGATGAAGATATTTCGTGAATTTTCTGTTTTCCTTTATTTATTATTTATTTGTTTCGGCGTGATTCGGATTTTTCAGCAAAAAGCGCAGTTTTACTATATTCGCAGCAACCCGCTGATCTTTAGGGTTCGTCCGGACGCCCGCCACCGACTTACACCGACTCACACCGACTCACACCGACCCTCACCGACCCTCACCGACCCTCACCGACTCCCCCCCCGTCCTGCTCTTTCTGCAGGCACCTGTCTCGCGCTCAATTATTCACTTAACACATAAGCGTGCTATTCAGCCGCCCGGGGTTTGTTCCAGCGGCACAAGAGCGGAAAGGAGCTTATAGCGGCTAAACGAAAGAGAAAAGAAACAAGCACCCTTATTGTCGGGGGATTTACTGTGTTATAGAAACCAACACAGGATTAATCGGCGATTCAGTTTGAAATGAAAAGTCTAGAAAAAAGAGAGAAGAAATCACCTTAAATATTGCCTAAATTATAAATTATATATATATAGGCAATATTTAAGGTGAATCTCCTGAATTTTATATATATATATATACACACACACACACATAGTATATTTATTTATAATAAACAATATACTGCGTGCGTGTTGTGTGTGTGTGTGTGTGTGTGTGTGTATATATATATATTTATGTATTTGCTTTAGGCTAAAAATCTTGTAATTTTTGGCATTATAGCCTGTTAATTTTCGTGGAAAAAAAAAACCCATGGACGCTATGCCATGACTGCTGCAAAGACGACATTGTAAAGTATCTTTTAAAGTGTGAATTTTACTGTCAGAGTTTACACATTGTACACGAATCCATAAAACAAACAAACAAACAAACAAACAAAAAAGCAATAAATTAATTTGACCAATATAAAAACTATTTTGCCATGTAGAACGCTAAACACATTAATCTGTAATAAACATACTCGGGTCGAAATCCTTTTCACATCATTAACAGCACAGTCTAAAAAGGCTTTTTCTGTACATGAGCTCTGAGCTCTGCTCGCGTTGCGTTGCGTTGCTTTGTGTCCGCGGGGCGAGGGGGGGATGCTCCTAAAGCACCGACAGCACTCGGCTTAAACTCAGCTCCAATCAAAGTAAAGTGTTGCTCACTTTAGTGCAGCCATATCTTTTAAAGAACATTCATTTTAAATAAACATACAAACGGACATAAACGAAATCTAAATAAGTTACTTTAAATAAACACACAAAGAAGCTCCACACTGCCAAAATGACTTAAGTTAGCCTATAAAGATTTGCTCTTTGGACTCAGGAAAACCAGGCTCCTCGCATGACTTGACCCTATACTATTCCAAATGCTCCGAGCCTGGCACAGCACAACCCATTCACCCCTCTCTGTAGAAAATATAGTCTATGTAAGATATGTTTTTCGTGTGTAGATATTAAGAACTGGCGGCTGTAGAAAGGCAGACTGTTGCTTTTAGGTAAATCATGCCAAATAAACGCATTCGTTCCATTCTCCAGGCAAAAATGCCAGTCTGAAAAATGATTAAATATTTTTTTTTTCACGTGTTACAGCTTTATATAATGTTTAACACATTAAATGTCAGTTAAAAAGGAAATATCAGGAGCAGCTTCATTTGACCCAACTGTCTGGGAAATCCGCTCTGAAAGTAAAGGAGGGAAACTTGTTCCTCCGCCGCAGACGCTTCTTTCGCAGTGTCTCGGCCTCCAGGCTGTTGCTGCCGGTGTGTCGGTGTGCTTGTGCGGTGTGCTCCGGTGTGATCGCAGTGTGTGATCGCAGTCTGTGCTGTATGGGCTGAGGGCCGGAGAGCCGGGCGGCAGGGTCGCGTGCTCCCCTCATCCGGGTCCTCCGCGAAGGAAGAGGGGCGGGGTCCGCTAAGCACTGCCTTCACATGAGCTGCGGCTGCTGCATAGAGTCCTGGTGCGTGCTGGGGTACCAAGAGGTGTAGCTCGGGATGTACGAGCTCGGTGTGCCGACGGAGGTTTTAACGCTAGCGGATGAGTTCCATACGGGCGCCACGGAGGGCGAACCGGCGCTCAGTCCGCGGCCATTGGCCAGCGCGCTCGCGTCTATGCTTCCTCCGCCTTGCTTCATCAACTTCTTAAACTTGGATCGTTTGTTCTGAAACCAGATCTTGACCTGCAGAATGAGAGTCGTGTTAGCAAAGCGACGAACAAGTTTAAGATGACCAACATGAGTGGGTTTTAAATTAAAGAATAAATCATAAACAATGCAGGACTTGTTGCGTTTTGCGGGCAACAAATAGGCTACTAGACAAAATATAGGCTAATATTAGGATATCTAAGGCATCGATAAACCATAAATGAATACATGTATATATGTATCTATAGAATTATAGATAATTATATATTATCTATAATTAGAGGCAATAAAGAGCAGGGAAAGCTGAATAAATGTGAACATGCAAACAAGTCTCAAATTCCATAATGTACATTGCCCAGGAGTTGCAGTCATAATAAAGGCCTAGTTTTTGAAATTAAAGTTTTGCCATTTGATTGTAATTTATCCAAGCATGAAAGTGGAATGTAGATTATTTCGCACTTAGTCTCTGCCAGTTACAGTGGTAAATTGTGCAGTAGATGTTCATGTGAGACGCGTCCTCACCTGGGTCTGCGTGAGCCCCAGAGACGCGGCCAGTTCTGCTCTCTCCGGCAGCGCCAGGTACTGCGTCTGCTGAAATCTGCGGTTCAGCGCCTGCAGCTGGAGGCTGGAGTAGATAGTCCGAGGTTTGCGAATCTTTTTCCCCTTCCCGTTGAAGCGAACCTCTCCTCCCTCCACCACCGTGCTTTTCTCCGTTTCTGGTGCTGCGAGAGGAAGAAGATCAGAGTTAGAGCCTGAGAGGCGCGTGCAGCGCGGCGCACATCACTGTGCTCGATTTAGCCCCAGCCTGCAGTTTAGGTATAATTAGCGTTAATTGCATACATTGTTTATAGCATTACGCAATAAATAATTACCAAGCCTAATACCCACACATCTGGGCTACTCCAGTCCAGCATTCTTACAGTGAGCTGAAAAACAAAGGCACGATTAGCCTAAGTTAGAGATGAACAGAGGGGGAAAAAAAAGCATTTCTTACCTGCATCTTCTAAGCGCGTCTGCGTTAACGCCGTGCTGTTTTGGTAAGTCTGAACGCTACTGAGATATGGACTTGTCGAATGGCTACCGACTGAGTTGACGTATGGATAAGCCAGCGATCTGGGGAAAGACGGAGCGGGGCTGTACGAGCTGTCGTGCTGAGGATGACCGGCTGAATGTAAACAGTGCATTGAATAATGTCCGTGAGACATAGATGAAGGCGACATTTGTTGACTTGGCGGCCCAAATTCCATGAAAACGCTCTTTCCTGAGACGGGGCTGTTTAGACTCTCTGGTATTGTGGTCATTGTCATGTCTTCAGTGCGAATCTCTCTTCTCCTGCCTTTTTTTGTTTTCTTCTATCTCAGTGAAGGATGGATCCCAATTTAAGCTGAACTGATTTTTTCACTTTCCATTCATAAGAAAATGTAGTTTGTCTCTGTGAAAAGTCTAGGTGTGATGCGGCGGATCTACACAAACTCGCTCAAACGTTTGAATCAGGGAATCATGAATATTTATCCAAGCTGCTCTCTGATTGGTCCACCCGCTCCAAGCGTGGCGGGGATTGGAGATCTCGGGGTAGGGTCCGAGGAATATGATAACACGAGAAATAAGACAAACCTGAGAGCCAAATGTTCAAGGCTAAAAAGGAAATTCAGGGGAGGGTCACTGAGAAATGTTGTTTTGTTGTTGTGTTTTTTAATCTCTCGTTTATTAAAACAAATCACCCAAACAGAGCAACAAATAATTCACACATAATAAGGCATCGGTCATAGTCTGGTGCATAAAACATGCTTAATGAGCGCATTTTCTCTTTAATACCTGAAACTAGATTTAGTTAACGGCTAACTTGGTGTAATCATAATCAGCAAATCCATTTTCGTGAACCAAATTAAATAACAAAGCAGTCAGATTAAAGTGCTAAATTAGCCTAATGTAAACACACACAAACCGAAAAAGTTTACATTTACGTANTATTATTATTATTATTATTATTATTATTATTATTATTATTATTATTATTATCTTATTGCTTTTAGCAATTATTATTAACATTATTATTATTATTATTAACATTGCAATATAACAACAAACACACGTTTTCCAGAATATATTTCTAACATTTTTTCCCTACTCTGAATGCACTACACAAATATGATTAATAATAAAAGGTCTATCGCTTTTGTCTGTGCCCTTATTGTTTCAGGGACAGATGTATTACTAGCTTCATTTGATTAAATGCTAGTCTCAAGTGCTGAAGCCACAGCTGAAACCAGTTGAATTTGCATAAGACTGTTGTTTAATTTTCATACGCATAATTAGCCATATATTTAACACTTCCACTGACATGCAGATTCAAATCACTCCGAAGCCCTAAGCTACCGTAAATGCACCTGCGCTAAATTCTGCATTTCAGGGAAAATATTGCGCCCAAATAATTACAGTTTTGCAGTGGCACTGATAAATGAGAGAATATTCACTAGATTAGTTTAAGTCCAGAGTTTGAGTATTGCATTCCCATTAGCACATACACTGCTACTCGCAGCAACGCATGCTCTTTCTCTGGTGATTGGAAATTTACGGAATCATTATTTCTGAGAATATTATTTCGGAGAGCTGCGTCACTACCGGCATCATTTTTCACATCAGTGGAGCTCTTTTAGCGTTTGGTTTAAATGTGACAGGTTAAATAACTAGGCGCTATTTATATCTGGTGGTGGCTTGGGTCATGACCTTAAAACACCAAGACTTCAAGAAAATCGAGCAGATAGGAAAAGTGCAAGAAGCAACAGGCAATTGGTTCCATGTTAAGCAGTTAGGAATGGATGAAATAAGTGTTTAGCTATAGCAATAATTCATACTCTATGGAAACAGACGCATTTGGGTTGAAGTCCAGAATTCATAGCATTAAAACAGTTTTCTGTGAACAACAATCTTTAGAGCAATGCAAATAATATTCTTTTTATTGATAAAATTCCCATGAAATATTTTTTTCAAACAACTAATATACAAGATTGAAGTGAAGGCTACAAGCACTGTGGACTTTAAACCGATTAATCTCTGCAAAATCCCAAACCCCATACTGTTCGCTTCAGAATGATAATTGATTTTATTTTCTATAGGCTAAGAGCTCGGTTTGTAATGTCTAGTTAACCCACAAAGGGCATGCATCATCTGGAAAGCTTGCAGGAGGTCCGAGTTAGCCTGATCCCACTGTGGATTTTGATATGACGCCCTCGACAGGGTTAACGCAAACACATCTGCCCAGCTGCAGGCTACCATCTCCAGGCTACCAATCAACACGTCAAGTTTGTAACAGAGCAAACTAAAACGAATAAATGCAAATAGATATTCGATAGTATGGTCAATGAACTTATTATCCTACCCACGTCTGGTTTTCTTGAATTAAGCTTTTAGAGCAGTTGAACCTAAACAGGTGACAAAGAAAGGCTGTCATACCGGTGCGCTCCTTCCCGGTGAAAGCGGATCACAGTTGCATTTTATTACTTTTTTTTTTTTTCAGCGTCATTCTCTTGCAGTTGAAGCCTCGGGCAGTGTTCCTTCCAAATCTGAACGCGATTCACAAATTAACGGCGGCGAAATTCCGTTACTTTCCAAATTCCCACCGGGCGAGCAGAGCAAGGCAGCGCAGAGCGACGCACGCGCTACGCACGCACACCAGTCCTCTGTACTGACGGTCACATTCAGCAATTTTTGTGTGATATCCCCCCCAAAATCGGCTCAGAAAATTGTCCAATTTAAAGCAATTTGTATTTGAAATTACATTCACAAACTACCTCACAAAGATTTTTTTTTTATCAATGGCAAAAATAATAACGGCATTACAACCAACAATTATCATCATTCAGAGCTGAGGGAAGATTTTTACATGCAGCCTGCATGGCTCAGACTGATAACTGTGATTATTGCACTCGGTTATGGGATCTAAGACTGAAATTGAGGTGTAGTCTACATATGCACCCTGTTTTATTATAGTTGACAGATGTCGGCTACAGATCATGGAACAAACAGAAGAGGAAAACACACTTCAGTAATGACTCTAATATTCTTTGCAACAACAAAAATAAAATAAATTAAAATAATGATCTAAAAGGCAAAAAGCAAGTAAAATTAAATAAAAGAAAAGTAAAATTACAACCATGTCAAACAAAAAGTTTTTGCACAATTTGAATATATAGGCCTATATAATGACATAAGAATATACATATGAAGATATTCACTGTATATGAGGATTCATGCTGTCATATTACAATCTATTCCTAAATAAACTGTACATTCCTCTATAGATATTCTCTCTATTTATAGTTCTATATATAAATATACACACAAACAAAGTTTACCAAGCCCTAACATTACCCCATGGCGTGTTTTAAGGGCAAATCAACACAGCCAACCCAGGTGCAGGTCTGTGTAATAGGAAAAAAAACCGTACATTTAGCAGAAGATTAATCATGGCCATCATTAGAGTGCAGGGAAAAATCATGTCCAAAGTTCACTTTGACTGCAAAACCGTGACATTATCCAAATCATTTCTGTAGAAAATAAACCAAGCCGCTTTTAATGGTGTCTCATTAATTATAATATACAGGGGGAAAACCCACGTGCTCGGTTTTATAACCACACAGCTCGTTTTTTTTCTCCTAAAGACGCTCCAAATAAAGCGTTAGACAAAATCATGAGGTGGAAAACAGTGGAAACCTGCATTCAGGGAAAGAGAGAGCCTCACGTTATTTTAAACACCTGCTATCCTATACTTTAGAGCCCTGTGTGTGTGTGTGTGTGTGTGTGTGTGTGTGTGTGTGTGTGTGTGTGTGTGTGTGTGTGTGTGTGTGTGTNCCCCCCCCCCCCCCCCCCCCCCCCCCCCCCCCCCCCCCCCCCCCCCCCCCCCCCCCCCCCCCCCCCGAGGGTAGAGACAAATACTATCTCTACTTTCAGATGGGGAAATACCTCCCTGACAAAACTCCGTTTCAGCAACAGACAGTTGAGTTATTGCCTCGTCTCCGGCATGAAATCAAGCGCAGACATCCGTCCTCTCACTAGAACTCGATCCGACTGTAAAGGGACTTCCGACTCGAGGGCCAGAGTAAATTTAAGTCAAAGACTCTGATTAGTTTCTGTTATTGGTGGCAGAAGATTGTCTGGGAGATTTAATTGCTTCAGTATGAAGCAGACCCAGTTCCTCCCATGGTTAGGCTGACCTGTGAGATGTCCATGTGATAATGTGCGCTTGATTAATATAGACAATAATTGTAAAAAAAAGTTTGTATTTCAGGAGATTTGTATTACATTTCAGGAGAAATTGCTTTCCACTGAGGTGCTACTCTCTACAGGTAGCCTACCTTTGGACCTTTACCTCTACAGGAACATAAATGTAGAAGAACATCATCTACTCCACCTTGGTACAGTATATTTTTGATACTATAGTCTATACATTGTTCTGGAAATCCTGAATAAAATGAATGCCAATTTCAATCATTTCTTCAAACCAGATGTAAGGATGACTCAAACCAAATTAAGACGCAATGGATCGGTCACTATATCACACTGGGTTGAAAACCACAGACCACTATGGACCAGCAAATTATTTAGACACATGGACTAAAACCAGCTCCAGCAATAAAAAAGATTATATATATAATACAAAGGTAAATAAAAAGGGGGAAAAATCAGTCTTTACTAGATGCACACTAAAAGTGACTATCTGAAATTCTATAGCACAGTGAACATAGTTCTGATGTACCTCACCATTTTTCTACAAGCTATAGCCACATAAGGACAAGCGTTTATTTACACAGCTACATTTTGTTTGAGACGAATCCCATCACATTCAACAGATCTCTTGGTGTATTATTTCTGAGCTTTATGTGTTAGGCTAATATAAATATCATGCTAATATAAATAACACTGCTTTCCCTTTTGTTAAAATGAAGTCGCTCATTTACACTTGATATGATGAGCACTTAAAAATCACTGTAAACACACACACACACACACACACACACACACAGTGTGTGTGTGTGTTCAAAATGTCCTACTACATGTGACCAGTATGTGTGTATTACTTACTATCACCCATTTTTCTTTAGCTCTCAAATGGATTGTGCTTCTTCACATGTTTGGATTAAACAAATTGCCCATAAGTGTTGCAGTTTAAAAAAGCATTAACTCCACATTAACATAAACAGCTCAGCTGAGTGAATAACAGCCAGTCTGTCCGTTTGGACATGTGGCCCGGTATTTAGCCAGAGATTTGCAATTACACCTTATTTACACACTTGCTAATATGGATCCATTCCTGTCTCCATGGCATGAAGCCCAAAAAGGGACACAATTTGATCAGATGTAATGATCCAAATTCAGTGTATTTAATCAACCATGCAGGATAGAATAGTGCTTTACTGGACCAGGTTTTACTGGATCACTACTGGATGGTTTAAGCAGGGCATACCTTCAATTTTCTGCTCCAGTGAGCTCTCATAAATAGAGAGAGGAGGCAGTGTAGAGGTGCTCATTCAGATTCCCAGACAAGGAACAAGAAAAGGTGTAGCGCAACAAAACCTGGCAATCGATACAGAACGATTAAGCCTTGTTAAATGTATGTTGCTTGGACTTTGGAGCATTCAGTTTAAAAGGTATGATTGTATTGACAATGATGTAGCCTAGAGCTAAACAATTTAATAAAGACCTATTTAAATAAACAATTTTAAGAGTCGGACAAATCTTCGTTAGTCAACCCTAAAGTTTGATCAAACTGATTCAATAACTAATAAAGTTGTAGTTTAAAAAATAATAATAATAAACGAAAATTTGCATTTTTCTTTTAACCAGTCATCAGTCAATAAATAGATCTGTATATGAACGTGTGCTTACAAATTAATTTAAACAGTTTACTCATATTTGCCTCTTATATCTTCTCTTTAAAATATAAATTGAGACCAGTTAAAAGACTCTGCCCCAGCAAAATATAATTTATGATGATCTTCTCTGAACAGAAAACAAGATCAATGAGCTAAAGTATAACGACTATTCAGTCTATTTTTACAGAAAAGTTTAATTACCAACGATGTAGTAATGTTTTTACTTCGTTTAGTTTGGGGCTATAATAATTACTCAATAAATATCGGTCAATATTTACACAACTGTAGAGTATGCGTAGGCCATATAAATGGAGATGGATTAATGCACAGGTCTGGGCCTCTTTGGCCCATCACTGCTGTGTTCTCTTCCCCAGCTGCACACACTCAGGCCACAGTGGGAGAGAGTTAAAGGGGAACCCTACCTCATTGGTCCTCTGGGAGAGCAGACAGGAATAATTGTCTCCAGGCCTGGCCAGTGGTTCACACCTGCAAACAGAAACAGATCAGAAACACACACACACACACACACACACACACACACACACACACACACACACACACAAACATACTAGACACTAACACTGACATCTCCCAGTGCCAGATGACTTTCTGTACCCTCTGAGCTTCTGCTGAAGAGTAAAATCAGCAACAGGAGCATATGCATTTAGTTTATCATTACTTATATATTTGCACAACATATTTGTGCCAACAGATTTTTAACAATGCAAAATCATTAATGCGGAATATTAATGAAATTGATTTTAGAGCTGAAATTGATTTCGTTGATAAAAAACATACCATGACATAGGAGAAAAGGACTTCTGGAGGATTGTTCCTATTTATACAACCTCATAAGAAGTCACTACAGACCGCTCTTCTATTTTCACTGTTTATATCCTGTTATCCTATAACAATCATTTTTGGCTTATTTAAAATTATTATAAATTGAATACGATTTCAAGCAACTCCTGAAATTCTGAAAATGCTTATCTTCTTAAAGAAAGAACCGAAAATACACACTTGCCCACCTAAAATACTTTTAAAATTATAAAATACTTTTAAAAAAATGATGTGGAAATTAAGAAGTGGACAAAGGTTAAACAATTATCAATGATCAACATGGTTTAGTGATGGTTTATGGATAATTGAGTTAAAATGACAGGTGACTAAGGCTGAGAATAATCTTCTATCTATCCCCTATCTCCTACAATTATCCTTTTCTATCTCCATCTATCACTTACATACCTGAACCCTGAATCCATGGCAGGCTAGGAAAACCCAGCAAGGAGTAAACAGAGACTGTCCAGTACTACACACACTCACTGTACACACCACAGACATGTCAGTGACAGCCCAGCAGCCTTTACCATTATCATAGCAGCAGGAGTCAGAGGAACCTGCCCAGCCTCCTACCTGCCCCAAAATTGCCCTCCAAAATGAGCAATTACCTGAGTTAGGTGTGACTGGTAGTAAAAAATATGGCCCAATAGATGGTGGTTACTTAATGCATCAACAACGGCAAAATGGAATGGCTATAAAATTGTCACTTGTCGCATTTCCTTGTTGTGTCCACGGGCTAAAGGGCTGAGACAGGCAGTGATCAAATCTTCAAACTAGGCAGTAAATTAAAATCCATGAAAATCATTCCCTGGTGAAGCAAAACCATTTGGCCTGCTATGCAGTGTAGCTACGGCCTTCCCATGATTTTAACCAGCTGGGACTAGGGACAGAACCCAGACCAGGTGGGGAAAAATACACACTATAATATGACTGGCTAAACTATTTGTTTTGTCTTTTCTCTGATTCATATTAAAACAAGGTTTGATTGCACGGCCAAAAAGAAGCATCTCTTTGTCCAATTAATGGCCTCGTAAAAGAGGAAACATGCAAATTTTCCAATTAAATAATTTGCTGTGCCTGAGGATGGTGCAGGATGTTCAGCTGCGGGGGCTGCGGTGGCATGGCCCTTTTCAGGCTTTGTTAAGAGGTAAAGCCTTGAACAAAGACAGAAAGAGGTCAGTCCTCAGCGACACCTGAATGCTCTCCCTCTTTTCTCTTCCCCTTGATCCCTTCAGCCAGCCTGTCATTAGCCTTAATGATGGAAAATTGTCATGTTGATGTCTCTCTCTCCCTTTCTACCCCTCTCTAGCGCACACTCTCTTGCTCTCTTCTCTCTTTTGTATAAGTAGTAGGTGGAAGCTCCATTTATTACAAAGTTCTTTTTTGCCTAAAAGCCAGGACAGAGCATTTGTGGCATGAGGGAAAAAGGGTGCTTGGATGCTCTTTCCATCACTGGGATAATTATCCCCACTGTGACCTTAATGATCCTTCGTGTTCGGCCTGCGTCTCCTGCACGCGCCCAGCCGCCCGGCTCCAGGCCCTCACCGGCTCCTCTCCTCTCCTCTCCCGATGCCCTGTGTCAGGGAATATGAAAACCCCTATAATGAAACCATTTTATCTGATGGAAAAAAGGCTACTAGAGCTTCACTTGCTACAAAGACGACTCAATTATATGAGTAATTGTGATAATTTTCCTTCCATTCACAGCCCTTTCTGAAAGGGAAGGAAAAAGGGGGAAAAACAGAGAAATGCTGAAAGGGAAATTACACGGACAATATAGAGTGCAAAAAAATGGTACACACTAAAAAATGACTGCAAGAAAAGTGTAAGACTATAAATAAATATGTTAATGTAGGTGGGCCATACATATGTGCAGCCAAACCTCACAAACAGAAGTGCGAATAAACACACACAGATGAGATAGATGTCCAGAGAGCAAATAATAGCATGATAAAAGTAGATGTGCAGCTGTCTGAAAATTAAACCTCTTTCTCCTTCCTATTGACAAAGCTGAGCTCCTGCAAAAGCACCCCAGTGGTTAGAGATCATTTGGAGCCCTGTGACAGGAAAAAGGATAATTACGTCTCCAAGAGAGGCAGGCGGACTGACGCGCCCTTAAGACGCTGCCGTGAATGCAGGGGCTTGATAGAAGGCAGAAGGAATAATTTTGTGCTTTGCTTTTTCCTTTATTCTGCAGAACATGTTTTGTTGGGCGAAAGACAAGGCAGAGAGCACCTCTGAGTGCATTAAACCCTAGGTGTTCGCAAATATAAGGTTCCTCTGTCTATCAACCGTTACCTAGAAAAAAAAACTCTTAAATGCATTAAAATGTCTCTTCCATTCTCCCTGCAGACAGCAGTGCCAGTGAGATATGCATTAGTTTCTATTTCACAGCGGGTGTTGGATTTTCCTCACAACACGAAGGACATTCTGGATTCCTCTTGGCAAAAAAAGGACCAAGTCTACAAATTCAATCTCTCATGGAAAGATAAAATTCATTGTGTTCCAGTACACATACTGAATATTCATGATCATCTACACCTATGCACTTTATTGCATATGTTACATTTCTTTTTGCATGCCTATCATACATAACACAATGTATTATGCCTATATTATTTTTTGCACTGCAAATAAATCAGTGATAATAACTAATCAGTTTATACAATGGTCTACTAAATAATGTAATTATTATAAATTGCAGTAAACCTTTGGTCTAATAAAATAATCTGTTGTTGATACCCTACACAAGATGGATCTTCTCATGAATTGTATATATGATATAATGCAATTTGATAATATTGGTAATATTATCAACCATGATATAGAGCCTATGACACATCAGTGGTACTAATCGAATACTAATCGAACCACTAACCTGAATAAGTAACCTACATATTAGTGAGATGAGGAAATGGTTCTGCTCAGTAACATTAAATTTTTTTGTTGTTCAGAAAGATAGTAATACATGATATTGTTTATATTGTTAGACCAATATTTTGAATCATCAGTGGCAACTGATACATTTCTCCACCAGTGTTGATTGCACCTGGACACATAAGATGCCAGATTTAAAGCAAAGGAAGAGTGGTTTCAAATGCCACAAACACTTTCTTCATGCCCACTATTCTTCCTGCTCTGTCATCCACCCCCCAAACCTTAAACTGTTCCCACATGTATGAGGTGCGACCCCCTCAGAGCACAGCAATCTGGCTAAATCTGTCCAGGCTGAGACAACCATATCACAGCCTGGCAGCACAAATACACAGATCAGACTCACATGATGGCTCACTGTTGGCTACCATGTCATCAGTCGCATCCCAGAGCCCCATCTCTTCTGCCCCACTGGACAGACACCCTGAGAATGTCTAAATGCCTGTGACTGGGTATCTTTCTCAAAGGAACAACGTGCCACACAGTCTTACCTGTGTTGCACTTCCAAAACATCTATCATTCATAAACTCACCAAAAACACAAGGCTGTTGTGATTTCCAGAACAACTCGGTGGCTGAAATGTTTGTGAGGTTGTTGAATGGCACCAGGGATGAAGCTCGATGTAACACAAAAGGTGCAACACCAAAGCCTGAGAAGGAACCAAAGCAAAAATCAGAGCCAGACCTCAAACAAAAATCAGTCACTGACTAATAGCCATCAGTGGAGAGGCTGACGGCCTGGTGATAACATTCTGCACGCTTGCCGGGCTGGACTGACTGTTTTCTGTCCAATCATAGCCCTTATTCTCTACCCAAACACTACAACACAAGAACGCACTTTGTGAAACCCAACCATCCAACCAGATGCACCAACCTTATATAACAGCTAATGCTCAGAGAACTCACCAAGAGGTTTAGGTTATAATCAGTTACTTTGTGGGAATAATTTATAATAACCTAAAAACCACAAAACCCATGCATGTAACTTAAAAAAAAACACAAAGCTGAAGTCTGACATTTAAATAAATAAAACCATTGGGGTGGGAACCATTCCAATAATAATAATAATAATAATAATAATAATAATAATAATAATAATAATAATAGTTAAATTATCGAGAGGAAAGAAACATGTGCAGACTTTTTTTTTTTAATCTCTAAGAAATACTTGCAGCCATGCTTAGAAGCAGCTCTGAGACATTGTGTTTGACTGCGGTTCTGAAGGGGTTACATTCTAAACAAAGTTACATTCATTTCTGTTATATTAGAATTGAAAAGGAACCATAAATATAAGTCACAATGGAGTATTAATAGCTATTTGTTGATGGTGCTGAAATGCTGAGTCTACGATCCTCCTTGAACAAAAACTGAGACAATGGATGTAAGATTTTGGTAATACTGTGATTTTAAGTTATTGAGGCATAAATTAATATATTTTTATATTTAAATTAATATAGTGATATAAAACATACCACATATAGTCAGTGGAATTAAAACATTTTGTCAAAAAAAGTCATATAGAACCTTAATGTAACATTCAAAGGTAGAGGCTAAAGTTGTAAACTGGCCACCAGCTCAGTAATCACTCAGCTCAGAGCAGCTAGCTTTTAGTCATTTTAATTTCACACCGATATGTGAACAGCTCTTTCTTTAATAAGTATCACACATGGGCAAATCAATCAAAGCCTTTTAAGCAAAATAATGTTTTGGATACTTAATAAGTACCACTTCGATATGTGTAATAATCGAATAATACTACAAATACTACAAAAGCTCTAACATGATCTATGGTGATTTTAGCATTAATACGTTTGTTTAACAGTACCGTGCAAATCATGTGCTTCACAGAAGGCTTGTAAATGTAATTACTAATGGAAATAGGATTTTGCATGAAGAAAGAGGAAAGCATACTTTCAAAGGATTTTAAATGCAGGTTCAGTCAGCCATCTCTCTTTGTAACCAACATCCAGTCACTATTTCATATATAAAGGATAACCTGGGCCAGCAAGAAAAGGCCATTCTGATGATCTCCAGTGGCGTGAGCATTTCTATAACCCAGCATCCCCAGCTCCAGTCAGGGGTTAAAGGATTCCTAATGTGTCTGTGAGGCAGCGGGCTGTCAGTGGCTTTAATAAATACAGGGAGCAGTGTGAGAGAAAAGTGTAGCTGTCTCTGTAGAGTGACACAGGCAGGCCAGCAGTGCCGATGGCTCCTCTCTAATGACAGAGCAAAGTAATGACAGAGCCCGCTCCCTAGCAGCGGGAACAGGAAGATCAATCTACAGCCAGAAACGGAGGGATGGAAGAGGAGGAGGGGGGAAAGACATGGCAGTGTGATTTTCTATTACACTCTTGCTCTATGTTAGCTTTGCTCTCTGTCTCTGCATCGTTTCTGTCTCGCTGCTGACACTCTTTTTCAGGCCCATGCAGAGTCTGAGCAGCTTTACATTAAAAACACCACAGATCAATAGCCATTACCACTGCATGTTAGGGTGATGCACTGTGGATCTCTGCTGACATCCTCTCTCTCTCTCTCTCTCTCTCTCTCTCTCTCTCCTGCTCCCTCTGTCTGCCTCGGTCTCTCTCTGTGCAACACTGATCTCAGGACACAATATTCCAGCTCACAGCCTGGTCCAAGGGCACCCAGGGTTCAGTAGGAATTGAAAAGCACCAGAGAGAAGGCTGAGGGAACAGAGTTGAAATAAAGTGAGGGAGGGAGTTACTAGCCAGCATCCGGAGCACAAATAAACAGCATTCCACTTTCTCAATCTACTGTTTTTCCTGTGCTACTGGCCATGCAAAAGAGCCTATCAAAGCACATCAGAAAGTTCACCCGCCAGTCTAGGCAGAATTTACATATACATGGCATCTGAGGACTTGTTTATGAGGTCTGTTTGTGACAGAAATATTCGTATTGAGATCAGAATCGATAAGATGTCTCTCCTGAAGAGGAACTGCTGTAACTCGAGAGCCGTAACAAACAAAAACATTGGGAGCAATTTAAAAAGAGTGTGTGTCTAAGAAAGCTTGCCAAAGATAAAAACACAAGAAAAAATAGGAGACAACATAAAATTAGCAGCAATTTGGGCTAATTTCTGTTTAATTGTCCTTTGGGACGAGAGTTAATCTGCAGATCTCTTCATTTACCAGAAGCCTGAGTAAAAATAAGCAGTGCTGATGCAAACAAGAACCCTTTCTAAAACATTAACACAAAGAGCTGATTATTACTGAACTTCCAGAGTTATATACCAAACGTAGACTGATGTCAATCTTTACCAGAAACAAGTCAAAAGTGCACCTTGAATACAATATAAATTTATCTAATAGTCTTTACAGGCATTGGATGGTATAAAAATTCATTTTTCTTCTTTCACATATTCATCTTCAGTAACCACTTGGCACTGGGTGTATGGCAGGAATACACCCCGTATGGGACACCACATTAAATCTGGTAGGTTTATTTGCTTCTAAGTGATACTCTTTTTATTGCCCCTACTTAAAATCCATATGAAGAGGCCATGTGAAACTGACATCATAACATTATGAAGGCAATCTTTTTCTCCCATAAAATCACATGCTTCTAAAAGAAACAAGGGTGGGGTATGAAGTTATTTTTTCCCTGGCCGCACTTGCTTGGCAGCATTGCATTCTGATGGAAGATTACAGAAGAAAACGTTTGATTTACAGATGGAAATAAATATTAGAAATGTAATGATGGCAAGATTTGTATTGATGCATTGAGTTAAAAGGCAAAACGATTCATTGAAATGAATCGAGGCAACAACAATAAACTGATTATTGCCAATTATAAATGATTATAAATAGATTATTATCATAAAAGAACAGACAACTGATGTGTAAACAAAAAAAATCCTATTTTTTGAAACTAATGAGTAAATAGGCTAGCAAGGTGTTTTGCCCAAAACTCAAATACATACAAGAAGTCCTTCTCTATGTCACCAAATTATCAATAGGCACACCCCAAGTTGGTCACATATCAATTAGAGGCTACTAAACTAAATTATATCAGCAGATTCATTCGATCATCAAAAATATCATATCGAAACAAAGTTGTATTGTATCGTGTGGAAGCCTGAGGTTTGCATCCCTATTAAATAAACTTGAGGTTTTATGCACTTTTAACTATAATGAGTGTCTTTCTAAATAAATACTTTTTTTACACAAATTGTTGCATGTACAATTTGGATCATGATCCACAGCTTCAACATGCTTTCTATTGGTCTACAATCTTTAGCTGATCTCTATCATGTCTCCACTTTCATCACTTATCTCCAAAATCACGAAATTCAGTGTCTCTCCAGCAGAACAGAGAAGCCCAAACTCAGCCAAGCTTATCCCTGTGGAACCCGGAGTTTTCTCTATACTGCTTTACTGCACTGAATAGAGTGTTAATCAGGAGGAGAGGGGATTCCCAGAGCCAAGCCTAGGGGAGCAGCAGCCCTGAATACCTGTCAGGTATACGGTGACATGACATTGTTTAGCCAGGGCAAGATTGATTGTGGAAAGCCAAGGCGGTGAAGACAGGGCTGATGGGTAATGTTTCTGATTGCCTGAACACACAGCAATGCCGTCTGCTTCATCTGTTGTCATGCCAAACTGCAGAGAGATAGGGAGAGAAAAATAAAGAAGAAAGCAGAAGAAAGCGGTTTAAGCACAAATCTCTGTATAAAGTGGCATAAGCCTAATTTGAGTTTGAACTGTTTGGTGATGTTCCAGATGTGTCCAAACTCTACGTGTGAGAAATGTACTGATGACAGTGAGATTCGAATGGCCTTTCAGACAATTATCCTCCCACTTCTGCAAATGGACTTGACCACGCATGTGGGATTTCTCCACTGCTGCTTCTGAGAATGTGCTCCGCTGAATAGCTATGTTAAGAGCTCCTATGAATAATTACTGTACGTTTAACTGGACACTTAAGTATCATCTTTGAAAGAATGAGACATTACAATGACAGCCTCTAAGTATGACATATATCACCTAGAAAGTCCTGCATAATATAATTATGTCCATGAGTAGATCATTATCTGTGATATATTATTAAGAACAATTGATTTACATTAATGTGCAGTTTAAAGAAACAGACTGTCCAAACATTTGAGTAAAGTGAACACCTATAGCTGAAATACTACACAGACAGCAGAGAAATGGATAATTTCTCATGTTTTTTCTTATTCTGTCTAGCAATCCCTCTGTGGCACCAAAATCTGATTCCAGTCTTTTCCATACAGTGTGTGTGTCTGTCCGTCTCGTCACAATGAACACAATGGCTGTCGTCACATAGTCTGGGTCTGTAATGTGCTGAGAGTGGACAGAAAAGGAGATTGTACATGAAGATGAGACCAGGTCGACACTCACAATGCCCTCATTTAGTGAGCTGAGATTTTCAGGCTCAGTGGCCGCTGGCCTGTCTATCTTCCAGTCTTACCCCAGGAAGAGGCTGCTGCCCTCGGGACAATCAGACCATCGACGCCTACTCAGCCCTGCACATCCACCACACATAAATTACATGGTCAAAAGCGCACTATAACTAGTGATACATTGTATAGATACCATGAATGGAGTGAATACAACTATTTTTCTATGGGCCATTTGCAATGTAGCCAATACAGTAGCATAATTCAAATAGCCATCAACTGTCAGCTAGATATACAACTTCCCAGACACTTTCTTTTCATTTCAGGCACCTCTTAGTCTTTAGAGTAATGTCATTTTGCTTCTGTAAGTTGGAGGCGTTGACTAGCCCCTGTTAGCATAAAGATATGGTGTAACAGTGAGTTGTTGACAGGCTATAATGTGTAGACAGCTGATATCACTGACTGGAACCACCCACTACTAAAGTTCCCTCCCACAATAGTATACACACTAGAAGAATTTAGCTTTTACCATCTCTTACTATTCACTGTTTTCATTACAAAAATGCATTTTCCTTTTTATGAATAGCACCCCACTGAGACTGTAGCTCTCAGCTGTTTCCCCTATTAAATATTTCCATTAGAAGGACAAAAAGAAAATCTTGTTTGGCAGTGCTTGNTTACATCATCCAATAGTTGACAAATGGCTTGGAAATTAAATCAACGCATTTACAGGAAATAAAAATTGAAATGTATACGGATTGGAAATATTAAAACTAGTAGTGAAAAAAGCTCCAATTTTTATTTACATTTTTTTATTTACATTAACTGTACGGGTGCAATAGAATACTGAACAGCAGGAAAATCAACGAAATTTGGTTATGTGTTATGGCAGAGACGTCACAAGGTTAGGTTTTACTTATAGTGCATGCAACCTATCTCTATTTAATTTAGCAAATTTATATGTAACACTGAAACTGCTGGGCTGACAACTAGAATCTTCATATCTCCAATCTCAGACCAACCTGAGCACCCTGAGACACACACACATGTTAAAGTCTAAAGCACCAGACCAGGACCTAGAGGCGATAATCACTGTAGGCATGTAGATGGTGTGTATGTGAATGTGTGTCTATGACAGCAGGAAGTTTTAGGGAGAGGGATTGTGGGGGGGGTCTATGATCTGCCAGTGCAATCAGGTCGAGAGAGGAGCCCTGAGGGGCCAAGACTGCCCCACCAACAAGTTTTGTGCTTAACCCTTTACTCTCCACATACTCAACACCTGAGAACCACATAGAAGAGCTCTTCACAGCAGGATTCCTGAATACACTCACACAGACTTGCACAAAGCCATCAAAAGACTCTCTAACAGCATGCACATATTTACACATCTCTAAGCAGATTCCCTCTCTCCCTCTCTCTCTCACACACAGGTAACAGCAGGATCTCTCACTTCAGACTAGCTATAGTGCACTCATATAGGGAGGAAGTCTCTCTTAATACATTCACACACTCGCACAGAGGGATGCCACTTCTCAGATCTCTAGTGGTCTTTACTCACATCAGGCAGCCTACAGAATCGATGATGAGAGGTGCTTTCAGATCAGGGACACAGAATTTCCCTGTCTAGTCGACAAGACAGTTCACTAGTGCCCCAATCTGTGTCTTCAATGATGAGCCACATACAAAGATAAGTCACTAATCACAAGAGTAACCTGCACTAAAGTGTGCATTTATGTGCATTTCTGCATCATCCTGAATACCGGTAAAGCGAGGCCTTAAAATCCCATTCAAAAGTGTTCACCAGTGTCCCCTGCAATGGATTATCAATATTCATCAATATTCCACCATCTGCATATCCTTTCCTTCCTCTTCTTCAGAAACACATACTGAGTTGATGAAAAAAGGAAACTGTACTGCTCAAACAGGTCTAATATTGGACACTTGATTACACAGCTGTGCCTATGGAAGAGAAATATTGGGACTTCTTCCACATGGAAAGAGTTTNTTTCTGACTCATTTACTTCCAGAAACTAAGGAAACAGCTGTTTACAGTCACTATAATGTAAGTGATAACACAAACAAACTTGTTTCGAAATGTTACACAACATGCAATTATACAGTAAATGTGTTTCTGTTGTGTTGTTTTTTAATCAATGAAAATTTGTTAGTGTTGCCAAATTGCTGTGGTGTAAGAAGAATAAAACACTTCAGGAGATGCTGTTATTGGAAATAATGTTTGACTTCCTTAATTTTATATCATCCACACAGCCTAACATTCACTGATATATTGATGGGCTTCAATATAGATGGATAATGTTAGATGTTGGTTTAAATACTTACATAGTGAATAACTAACTGTTGAATTAATTTAAATAAGTATCTCACCAGTCATATGGTTTAGCTATTTGGTTGCAAAAAAAAAAAAAAAAAAAAAAATTGTGGTTTTAATCTAATTGTGTTTACCTTATTCATTTACAGAGCTATTTATTTAATGTGACTATTGAAGAACCAGTCCCATTCTGGATTAACAATGTATATACAGTACAGGAAGAAATATAGACATATAATATAAAGGAATAATCATTCATTCATCCACCACTTATAGATGTAAGTCTATAATGTTTATTTCAATTTAGAGCGAAGCGGTTGTGATTATAATTTTACTCATTGCCCTTGAGTATGTGGTATACACTGCTGCACTTAAACTTTTTCATTTAACAGATGTTTTTTTATCCAAAACCACTTCCAAAAAACATAGGTAGTTAAGAGCCTTCCTCAAGGGCCTAGAATCATAATCACTGAGCCACTACTGGCCCACTTCTCTTCCAAAAAAAAAAAGTTTCCTTTAAAGATATCTTGAATGTAATAAAGATACAGTAAGTTCCATTCAATATGTTGTGGTGTATGGAGGTATGATGCCAGATGTGCACAGGGAGGGGACACAGCTGGTCAAAGCACCACCGGGATATGGCGTTGACATTGAGGACCTGGGGCGATCATGGTTAGGGCCGGTGAGAGGGCTCAGGGTTCAGGGTTGGGCCCAAGTGCAAGCACTGCCAGTAGGGGCTGGTGGGGGTGGTTAATGCTGGGATTTAGTGTTGGTGGTGGGAAACAAAATTCAGCTGGGTCAGAGCCCTGGGGAAGAAGCTGGTTGTGCACAAACCTGTACTATGGCCAGAGGGTAAAGGAGTAAAGAGGCACAGGCAGGTGGGCTGCATATTGATATTGATTTCAGAATGTCCTGAAAGGCTGGTAGCTAGGACACAGTGATACTTCAGATTCATTTCGTTTAACCATTTTTATTTCACTTGCACAGTCAAGTGGAAAAAAAGCAGGGTGTGGTATTAATGGTACAAATGCAGTAACATGTGATGTTATCATGACTCATGGACAAGTCACGTATTCCAAGTAAGTCGTTAATCAATCCCATGTTTAGTCTACCATCCTGCAAGCAAGGAAGGCTAGATAATGTTTGTATTTAGTAGTTTCCAAAGAGACAAATGTCTACAAAATAGACTCTGTCCTGTAATCCTTAGCAGTGTTGAAGTCAGAGCATCATTGTGTAGTCTCTAGGAACAACTTGAGAACATGAACAGGGAATAGAAACCCAGAAAGAAACCCAGACATTGTCCTTATTTATTTATTTATTTATTTATTTATTTATTATGGCTGTCATGACTACAGAATAAACACCATCTTCACAGGTCATTTCGTATGAGAATTAACCAGTAAACAGGGAGAAGAGGAAGAGCCATTTTGTTCACTGGTTTGCTAACCCATGGGAACAGTAGGAGAGGAGAATATGGGAATAAGAAGGAGGAACTCAAAACTGCTGCTTCAGAATAAGCGTCATCTTCACAGCCCATTTCATAAGGCTACACCATCAATCATAGTAGAGCACAGGACCTCCCCTCTGCACTTCTGAACTGTATTATGCTTACACCGCTGACATCTGATCCCAGAAATAATACTCATCATACTGCATGTAGACATATAATGTAGAAATAGCACTAAAATCCCAGAAAAACTAGCATATTCCAGTCTTCCAGTCAGCAACACAAATGGAAAGAAGGCAAGTGTTCAGGCTATTATTTGTAATCACTGTTAGAAAGTATTTTTACTATAATGTACTATAAAGACATTTCCATTTAAATGCAATATAAACCACGGTTCTGCATATAAAACAGCAACCCCCAAAGGCCAACAAAAACAAGGTTTAATGCAAAACAGAGGAAAAGAGAGGACGTGATCAGTAAAGCACTTCAGCTGAAGATAAAAGGTTCAGGTCGACTAAGGAAGCTTTAGTAGTGTATGAGGAGTGACGTTTTTGCTTTGCCCCTTTGTACGCTAAGAGCATTGTTCTCCCTCACACACACTGTAATGGGAGAGGCAGTCTTGACCCCAGCAGACTGAACGCAAAGCCTTATGGGAGTTTCTTTTCACATGGTTCAATTGTATCTCCATGGCACTGGGTTAAATTTGGTGCTTCATGTGAGGACATCCACTCTCATTCAGCTGAACACAAAATCAAGAAGCAACTTGTTGACTAAGCTGTCAGTAGACAGGGAACAACCTGAGCCGTTTCACTGCAGAGGACCGGAGAACAAGAAGCGCTTTGAGGGGTTTTGATGAGACCTGGAGCAGTTTGAGCGAGCCTACAGACTTTAGGGGTTAACCTCCCCTTCAGCCAAGCAAAATACTCCAAGAAGCATGCAATTACAGCTTCAGTCAAAGGGCATGCGCAATTTCCAGGCCTATTTACACAGTCGTGAAGGGCCTCCCTTCAACCCCCCACCTTACCCCGCCTGCAACAGAATGATCTGAGATAGCATGATTAAGGCGGCTTCTATTGTATAAAAAACATTTAAAAAAAAAAAAAAAAAGGCTTTTATGCAAGATTGTGTTTGGCAAGTTATAAGGGTTTAAATATACCTCTTAATATGTGATAGTTAGCATAGACAGATTCTGTCATTCAAAATACATTAAAAGTTTATCAAGATCTAAATCGAAATAAGCCCTGACCATTATACACAGATTGGTGTAGAAGTTCTAGCTCCACCCTGGAACTGCAATGTGGGGGACGCCTTCCAGATCTGTAAAGCTGCACAGCTGTTGGCCAGCACCAGGATCCAAAGGCCCTCTGTGCTTCCTCCTCTCACGGAGATGACAGCCTGGCCAGGGGGCACAACACTCTAATAATAACAACATTCAGCATGCAGAAACCAGGTCACTCCTGCCCTCCTCTGACCTCCCATCACAGCGTTGATGCCTGGACAAGAGCCAGTGCACAGAACCAGCAAGGGAATGCATATTTTCATGTGTGTGAAAAATAGACAGAGAGAGAGAGAGAGAGAGAGAGAGGGAGAGAGAGAGAGAGAGAGAGAGAGAGAGAGAGAGTTATTGTACTGTAGGCTGCAGGGAACCAGAATACATGAGTACATATCACTTCCTCCAGATTGCTTTGGTTATTCAGCTTAAAGCATATTTTGTAACTTCTATTAATTATTCAGCAACTACAGTAAAACTAACGGGAAAAGCATGTAGTTACAAGAGTGAGGAATTTAAATCTGGACCCACCAACGTGTTCTGAGAGTTTAAGAGGTTAAAGAGCTGTTTATATTTCCTCATTCAATGATTGCAGGTTTTCCTTTTAAAACCAAAAATTGAGCCAAAAATGTAGTATAGCAAGGGCCTGAGAAAATACAGTAAAGACTGTACTAACACACAAGATCAGAGGATAAACTGGTGTTCTACTGGCCCAAGCCGACTTGCCTGTGGCGAGGAATCCTCAGTCCCAATGAACTGCTTTCCTACATTACACTTACACTGACCATCACACCCAAATGTGGACCTTCCCCAAACTGTTGCCACAAAGTTGGAAGCACACAATTGTATGGAATGTCTTTGTTTGCTGCAGCTTTACATTTTCCCTTCACTGGAACGAAGGGGTCCAAACCTGTTCCAGCATGACAATGCCCCTGTGCATGAAGACACGGTTTGGAAAGGTTGTAGTGGAATAACTCGAGCAGCCCTCACAGAGCCCTGACCTCAACCCCACTGAACACCTTTGGGATGAACTGGAATGCCATGCCCCAAAATCTAGTGGAATGCTTTTCCAGAAGAGTGGATTATTGAGTGGGTTATTATAACAGCAAAGGGGGAATAAATCTGGAATGGGATATTCAACAAGCACATACAGGTGTGATGGTCAGGTGTCCACAAACTTGGCTATTTAACTGTGTTTTTTGTTTTTTGTTTTTTGTCATCTTAGCTTCTGGCTTTCAATGACAAGAAGATAATAAATTATTTAATAGTCATAATAAGGTGTAAAAAAAAATGCTGACCAGGACGATTAAAAAGATTTTGAAGTATTTATTGCTTGAAAATGTAATAAAAATTTTTTTCTAAGAATTCAATAGCAGTAACAAGTGCTTGAACAATAACTTGTGAAAAGGCTGGGGTAAACAATNGGTTAAATGCAGAGCACAAATTCCGAGTATGGGTCACCATACTTGGCCACAAAGTCACTTCACTTCACTTCACTTGTGCTGCTGCAGTACCTACAGGAAGAAAATAATAAAAGACACTACTTTTTAACAGCATGGTATGGACATTTTCACTATGCAGAAGCCAATAAAATATAACTGACAGCCTTGTGACATTAAAGGAATAATTCTACATTTTTCCACTTCATGTCATCCATTGCACCATGGCCAATAATTCTGACGCATTTTCGTGTACTGAGAAAGGGAGAGAGAACAAACCCCCAGAAAATCCACTGCCTTGAAAACCACTTATAATACAAGTATAAGGGCAAAAAATGCATAACTATATAATGCAAATGCAAATTCAAAACTATAACTACATTAGGGCAATACAGTAGAAAGTAATACAGGTTTAGTGCTATCAAGAGCCATTCATCCATATTGGCAAAGCAGAACCACAAATTATTCCCTCTTAAAACATAGTGCCACCTCCGAAAGGATGTATTATACAGATTTAGAGTCTAATTTTCAAATACCTTTGACTCAAGAATTCATAAAAGCATTCTACTGAAATATGATACACTTCAATTTTTATGGACAGAAATCAACAGCTGCCCTTATACTCGCATTATAAGAGTTTAAATGAGGTTTTCTTTTCTCACTATGTGTCAAAGTGATTTTCTGTGGTAATCAGACATATACTAACGATGTGGTAGATCCAGATTTGTTATAAACTTGAAATGCTGAAACAGAACTAAACAAATTGCAGATGAATTACAAACTGGCCTTACAAAACAGCAAATGACCACATCTGTAGCACAAAATCCCAGCAGAGAGTCGAAGGCTGGGAGAGAGGAAAGAAGAGTTGGAGATAGAGATGCAGATAAAGAGATGTGTGTATGTCTAGAGCAGAATGGACTCTTAATTACAGTACAGAGCACCAGGAACATAGACAACAGCTATAATGCACTGACTGCAGCAAGAGGAAAAATGTGAACAGAGAGAGAGAGAGAGAGAGAGAGAGAGAGAGAGAGTCACACTGAGATAGTCTAAGAAAATGGCAGGTTGAAGACTTCCTGTCAGGATAGAGACTTATATTAATCATACGACTTTCCAACAGAAGTGCCCACCCCTACCTGAGAAAAAAGGAAGAACCTAACATACGTCAATAAAGAAATTTCTAGGCAGTGATAAATCTCATACACACACACTCTCTAACACACATGAATCAGATCACAGTTTTAAACCTGTCCATCAAAAAGGAATCAGAAATCAGACCCACTCTTCTCTTTCTGTCTCCCTGGAATAACACTGTTGGGTTTTTATAAACACTGCAGCCCTGCTCCAAGGCAGGTCCAAAAGGTTGGAGCAGTGTGGTGCACTGGTGGTTAGTCTCTCTGTCTCTCTCACACATACACACACAACTGGGTTCTCACACACACAGTATCAAGGGAATACTCATGGCTAATTAGCTCCCTGCATCTGGAAAATGTCAGGCTGTCTCCTTTCTGCAAAAGCAACATTCTTATTTACTTACTAACCTCAAACCATTTACTGTACATTGAAACCCCATTTACATCTGGTATTAAACTGTGTACCGGATCAGATTTTGACCAGACATATATAAATCAGGTCTTGATCTACTGGGCCCCTGCTGTGGTATTTGAGGAATCACTGTTAAGATTATTAGAGAGTATTTGGAAGCCTATTCCTGACAAAATACTAATACGGAAACACCTGCAAAGTTTTTGCTTTATTTAAAATCTGGCTTTTACAGTATCAAAACCTCACTATAATGTACCCCACCCACTCTTACCCACATTACCCATAACCGCACCAATGACAAGACATTTTGATATTTTCTTTGCAACATTCTTTGATACCAATGATGTCAGTTTAATGATCACCAATATCCCAATTCATTTACTATATAAACCCTCAATGATTAAATAGAAATTCTGGTATGGCGAAGCTAAATAGCGGCAAACTGGACTAAAAAAATGTTGCTACAACGTCACACACTCATAACCCTCATCAGAGCCACATGGAAGAGATTTGTGCAGTGCATCTGATGCTGGGCTTCTCTCCAAACCAACAAACTAACATTTTTCTGAGGTCAGTTCACATATTACCAAAGCCTCTTGGAGTCTGTATGCTATTTCTTATTCTTTTTTTTTTTTTACTTGTAATGTCTGCTTATGCTGCATAATTGTAACAAATCGCAACATAAACTATCTGTAAAGTGATCCGATGATTACATAGTCTCTGTTTTTAACTCAGCAGGTTTCACTGTTTTTTTTTTTTAATTCTGAAAGCTACTAAGCCTAATTATATAAAAGCTACCAAAGTTAATGGATCTGTGAGATTCCAACAAGAGCATCTAGAGACATCTTTACAAAATCTGTTATAAGCATATCAGCGAATGCATATGCGACTAAGTATGTGACTTACCATATGGCTCTATGACTTCAGATTAAGGCTTACCATCAACGCTAGATAACTCTGATTGATGTCTGGCCTAAATAAGCAGAAGGAAGGCCGGTAGAGATCCTTCACCTGACAACATCACACAGACATCCTGTCTGCCTGCAGAGATGCTATCTCTAACTAGATGACGGTCACTCCTTCTGTCTTCCCAATCATTCTCTTCCTACCATGGCAAAACTTGTTGTTTCTTCTCTGATTCATTAATCTGATGCTACTGGGTTTTAATGTTTCGTGGTCTGGTGACTTACAGGGGTTCGGATCTATCTTGCCTAATTACAGATGAAAGACAGGATGTTTGGCGACGCAAATACGTTTGCTGTTTATCATATTTACACAGAAAAACAGAAATGAGTTTAAAAGGTAAATCCGTGGACTTAACTTTTTGTAAGTGTGAGCCAAAATGATTGGAAAATATAGTGTATTGCTGGAGTAGCTTATAACACAATCTCAAACTACTACTCACTACATCCACAACATCATGCTTGACTATTAGTTTCTGTAACTTAGAAAGTGATGCAACAAACTCACTGGATTACACTGACGAAACTTAAATTATTTCATACAACTACGTGACACGAATATATGTAGCCCCCGTCACCGTTAGTAATATCAACCAAATGGAGCTAGAATTCAGGATGGACTTGTTTGTATTTTCAGCACTGCATACATACATCACATCTGACAAGAAACAACAAGCACGGCAGTGGAAGTATTCTATCAGCATCAATCAGTACAACCAGATGCAAAGTGAACAAGTGGTTTTTACAGTACACTAACCATGCGAATCTAATGAAAACACCTTTATTGTTGCCACACAAATTGCAAATCATGTTGTTAGTTTAATCAAAGGGAAAAACTCAGAAACTCTTAAACCATTCCTCGCTCTTGTAACTGCACACCTTCTATATTAGTTCATATTAG
>CM074949.1:15356587-15370196 GCA_037577455.1 Pangasius macronema
GGGCAAGACTGAAGTTTGCCAAAGAACACACAGACAAAGGCCAAGACTTCTGGAATAATGTGCTTTGGACAGATGAGAGTAAAATTGAATTATTTGGACACCATAACAGAACCTCATACCAACTTTATGTGAAACATAGAGGTGGAAGTGTTATGGTTTGGTTATGGTTATTGCTGCAGCAGGACCATCTGTCAAACAACTGTGACAGTGACCCAAAAAATACCAGTAAATCCACCAAGGACTGTCTGAAAAGTAAAAAATGGAGAGTATTGAATGGCCAAGTCAAAGCCCAGATCTAAATTCTATTGAGATCCTGTGGGGTGATTTGAAACGGACTGTGCACGCAAGAAACCCCTCAAACATCACACAGCTGAAAGAATTCTGCATTGAGGAGTGAAGGAAACTTTCTTCCAGTCGAAACTGGTAGATGGCTACAAGAAACGTCTCATTGAGGTTATTTCAGCAAAGGGGGAAACACTAGCTATTAGGGCAAAGGGTGTCCTAACTTTTTCCTCAGTTGAAATCCACATTTTTGTTGATGTCTTTTGTTTAATAAGTGATTTTTTTGTTGTTGTTTACATGCAATTACATCACTTTCATCTACAGGTACAAATTAAAACAAGACCCAAAATTGACATGTTGACATTTCTTAATAAAGAACTGAATATTTAATGGGGTGTCCTAATTTTTATATATATGTAAGAGTTAAAGGCTATAGTTGTGTGTTTCAGATAGTGCTTTTTTTCTTGCCCAAACAGGCTGATCTCTTTCCAGGAGTTTCTGGCCTTTGAGTCAGTGCTCTGTGTGCCCGATGCCCTCTTCCTAGTTGCTTTTCAGTTATTTGACAAGACTGGGACTGGGGATATATCTTTTGGTATGTAGGTGCCAGGAACCTATGAACTTGCTAGGTCAATGTGATATATGCTTGTATGTCATGCACGTTATAACTGATTTTAATGACTTAAGTTTATGTGGTTGTACAGCTGTCTTTACTGATCTATAAATTATTCTCCATCTGAAAAAATTATGAGGTTTATTTTACAACAATAAAAGCTGCCTAATAACACTATTAACAATTTGGAGCTGTGTGTGTTTTTTGTGTTGTAGAAAATGTACGGGACATCTTCAGCCAGACAACTGTTCACCATCATATTCCCTTTAAGTGGGACTGTGAATTTATCCACCTGCACTTCGGACAAGACCTCAAAAAGCACCTCACCTACTTAGAGTTCACCCAGTTCCTACAGGTGGGAAACACCCACCTTCCAGCCCTCACTAACCTGGTCCTAGGAGTTTGTTTTCACTCTGCCATCTTGTGGCTGAAATATCTCCACATGTAATTTGTGAAGACAAAAGCACAAATCCTTTAATGTATCAGTTTCTATAGGAAATGTCCCAAACACACATACAGCCCTGGAAAAAAATGAGCAAGCTTCTGGGACAGAACATTTCTTTGTACCTTTGCTTGGTTTAAAGCACTTTAGATAAGCTAGTGTGGCAAGCATGTAGTCTGTAGCACCTCTGTTTTAGTTTTACCTTATTAATAAGAATGTGAGAAGTTAAGTAAAAAAAAAAAAAAATTCAAAGTCCACTTTGTTTGAAAATTCAGATTTAGGACACAGGTGATCCCTCTGTCCATCAGATATGCAGTGTTCCAGAGAGATGAGAGCAGGAGAGATGGCTGCCGTTTTAGTTGATGGCATGTTGAGTTATGGAGATCAGAGGGGCTGGTAGTATCTGATCAGTTTTGACAGCAGTGCTGACTCCTGGTGCGACCCCCTCCTCCCGCTCTCTCTCCTCCAGCTCATGTGTCTGATTGCAGGCCTGTCCGGCTAAATCACAGCCCCCTGCTCCGGAAACACCTGCCTCCTCTCCGGGGCATGCAGCACAGGATCAGACTACACCTGATGTGGTTTTCATTAAGCTCACGCACACACGTGTGCATGCGTGCACACACACACACACACACACACACACAAGATGTGGACACACAGAAACACACAAAGCACAGAGCTTGTTGTAGTCGTCAGGCAAACTACAGGTTCTGTGGTTCACAAAATGACTGAGAAAAACCCTGACTCATTCTGACATCACACCACGGGCTCATGATTCCACTGGATTTATTAGTGTGAAAGATAGTGCCTACTTATTAAAGACAATAACTTGAGGTTTTCTTGATGAACTGATGTTAAAAGGAACATCTATCAGTTATGAAACAAGGTCTTACAATATGTTTTCTGACTGATGTAGTTTTATTCACTGTCATTAGTATTTGTGTAAAACCCCAAAATGAAAAATACTGTCATTTTGCTAGTCTGTTAAAAAAGCCCTCTTATATATTTGCTCCTCTTTGTCCTGCTGTAGGAGCTGCAGTTGGAGCATGCCCGGCAGGCCTTTGCTTTGAAGGACATGGGGAAGAGTGGGATGATTTCAGCCTTAGAGTTCAGTGACATCATGTCCACCATCCGCCATCACATGCTTACCCCGTTTGTTGAGGAGAACCTTGTCTCAGTGAGTAATCAGAGCGAATCAGTGTCTATCGTGTATATGATACCAAATTGTGGTCTGAAAAACATTATTTTAAATAACTGAATTTATTGATCATTCATTTGTTTATTTCGTTATATCTGTGAATGAACCCCCAGGACATATCCTCAATCAGATTAATCTTAGTGTGGGAACAAATAGTACAGTAGATTATGTGTTCAGAAAACCATTTGATATTGTAAGCAGATTTCTCTCAGTAAGGAAGGAAAGCCATAAAAAGACTTTTGTCAATTTTGCCTAGGAAGATCTGGCTGATTCTAATATAATAATTAATTAATAACTTAGGGACCAAACGTCCAACACCCTCCTCCGTGATGAGTGTACCAATCAAAGAGCTTCTTTAATGCGTTCAACTCCCTCCTCAACAATATGGAGATCATTCGGAAAATCTACAGCACGTTAGCCGGCACGCGCAAAGACACACTCGTCACCAAAGGTACCTACCACACTGAGCTCTTTTATATTTTCCAGGAAGTTCAGAATGAAGAGATTACAGATTAGAACTTCAAGTAGCCGTTTCCTGTTTTGTTTGTTAGAATGTTGCGGTGTACTACTGGGTTGGTGCTGGTCACAAGACATGCCTCAAAACAGGAATCCAATGTTATCTGAGAATGATCAACGCCGTACAACAGCTTAATGTCAGTGTGTACGGTTCTATACTTATTTTTACATAGTTCTTAAACTTCTTGTAGCCAGTGACCACTACTAACTGTAAAATATTATTTAAATACATACAGTAATGTTTGCCTGTTTATTGGCACCATAGGGCTTTTTATTCCTGAACTTCCCCTGCCAGAACATTATTTGTAGGCTTACTTTATTTTGAGTTTTTAAGGTTTGGATTAAATCCATTCAGTTCTAGTGTCCAGTCAAACAGGCTGATAATTATAAGAACTCTATCTTTGATAATGGTGGGTTGTGCTTTTTACTGCTGTAACTCAATTAAAAAAAATCAAAAAAAAAAAATCACAGACCTCCTGGCTGAGCTTCATGGGCTCCACTATATAGTGCTGTTATATTTTAATGGTAAATACAGCCAGGTTTCACCTCGCACTAGAAACAGAAATACACTCCGAAATGGCAGAAAGACATTACACTCGACTGTGCATACAGTCATTTCTGTAGACCCAGTAATTAGAATGTGCCTGATTGATGATGATGTTCTCCCCTTGTCATATTGCAAGATCTGCATAGCTCATCCATTACACGTTCTTGTGTCTGACATTTCAATTTTTGGAAAGATTTGTTCTTACCAAGCACAGCTTCTTCACTATACACAAACTTGAGCTGCAGGTTATTTCATTATGTCCCCAAATCTTTGGAGCTTCCTACCTCGAAAGGTGTTTTGTGGCCGTTTGTATTCCGCAGTTGTTATAATAATAATTATATTATGTCTACCTTATTATTTTTACCAGTATTACTAGTAGTAATAGTCAAAGCATGTCATTTACATGACTCTCCATCGCTCTTTCCCCAGAGGAATTTGTTAATGCTGCCAATAAATTTGGTCAGATCACACCGTTGGAGGTAGACATCCTGTACCAACTCTCTGGCCTCCACACACACTCAGGGTAAACACCATTTAAGCTAAACATCTTTCTCTGTGCAAATTCAAACAAACTTTCACTAATGTCATAAATTTAAAGCAAAGTTACTTTTATTATTATAGCAGCACTTATTTATCATTTAACCAAAAATAAAAACTGTTTTATTTATTTATTTATTTATTTATTTATTAATTTTTATAACACTAATCATATCCCCATGTTATGTTTTTAGGCTTAATCACTATATGAAAAAAGATTTCGGTTCATTTTGTCTCTCGATGGTCTAGATCACAGATAGACTTTATCTGCCCTAAATGCAACCTGTGCAGCTGATATGGTGTTTCACATGAACACTGACGTTATAGTTCGTCCTTATGGTCTTACCTATCTAACACATTTCTCAAAAACAGCCTCTGCTGAATGAATCTATAAATGCCATTAAAACATTACAGCATGGTTTATAGGTTGTAAATTTAGTGTTATTGCCTGTTTTCTGTAACAACAGTGGCTCCAGCCAGTTGATTTATTGGGAAAGAGAGCATGAGGGAGCCATAAGAATGCCTGCAGCATGTAGTGGAGAGCAATGTGTGTGTCTCTTTGGCTCTCTGAAGGAGTCTCACTCTGCGTGTGTCTATCTGTGTGTGTTGCAGGCCCGTGTCCAGCTTTGTTTACCTGTCTGTGTGTATAAGAACGCAGTAACTTGGTGTTACGGCACTGTAAAAAGCTTATGGAAAATGTGACTTCATGCTGCTGGGAGGGATACAGCGAGTTTGGTGTTCTGGCTTCAGTGAAGTGAAGCTTTCCTGGCATCTCATTCTAACCCTTGCTGCTGCTGTGTGTCTCTTTTTCTTTAAAGTTGTCTGTTACCTTTCTCCGTTTCTCTCTCTTTGACGCATGTGCACATCTGTCTTTACTGCTCCCTCTCTCTTTATGGCCTCTCTCACACACGTCTGTGTCTCTCCATGCTGTGGTGTGTGTAGATGGTTGAACCTGGCTGATATTGAGAGAATAGCTCCTCTGGAAGAAGGCGCTCTGCCTTATCACCTAGCTGAAGTTCAGAGGCAGGTAAGGTCCCTTGCACCTCCATGGTTTTCTCTCTTTTCTCTCTCTGGATGCAGATTGAGAGCACGCTTTAATCTCTGAGCCTTTTTGCTGGGTAATAACATAACCACATTCTTATTACACTGAAATTACACATGCTCTCTCCATAATAGAATTAATAGGGCAATGGTTTCTTCTTTGTGATCCTGCATTATGTAAAACTAATTGGACAGAACATTATCCACAATTTCCCCCAGTAAAAGCTTGTCACCCTTTCTCTGCACGGATACACACATCACAAACATACCCCTCCACACACACAGACATGGACACATGCAGACATCTGAGAGTCTTTAATAGGTGCTTTTCTCCAGGCTGGGCTTTCTGAAGCCTCATTGTGTGGAGATCTTGAAGCAAGGCCTGTTTTGTCTAAAAGTCAAGGAAAGAGAGAGTGATGGAGAAAGCAAACGAAGCAGACAAAACATAATCAGAAAATCGGTGAAAAGACAAGAAAAAGAAGTGGTGAGATGGAGAGCATTAGTGACATGGTGGGAGTTTACCTGAGGGTGTGTCTGGAGGCCTAATCTAGTCAGTGCTGTGGTCTCTGCCTTCACTGCTGGAGGTCTGGAACAGCATACTGGGAACATGCGCGCACACACACACACACACACACACACACATTTGTGGTGTTCTCAGGCCTCCTTGGGTGGAAGTTGGGGTAATTGCACAAGCTCCTTTGATCAGAGTGCAGCCTCATTAGCATTCTGCCCTACAGTAAAAACAGCTGTGCAGAGACCCAGAGAGAGAGAGAGAGAGTGCGTATGACAGAGAGACATAGACTACTTAAAAGTATGCAAACACAGTTTTGTTGCTCATGTAGATGCTTATCAGAGCCCTGAACATTTCACAGGAATAATCATCTCCTTTGCATTATAGTGGAGAAAGCGAGACAGCCTGATAACTAGAAAGTCTTGCTTTGGGTGATAAGGTAAAGATCGGCTAATCGCCATAAGCAATTTTATTACTTCTGAATTTTTGGAAGTAATCTTAACCATCTACAGACAGGACTCTATCTTCACATAAATAAGAGTGGGAAAAGAGGAGGGTAAGATGCAAGGCGCCTACAGCACATTCCACATCTTTCCTCTCCTGTCAACTGCTCTATAGCTCTCTTCTGTCCGCACAGTATCTGGTTGGCAATAGTTTTATAAAGCTCAATTCATTCATTCCCTCCCTCCAGTCTTGTTCAGTGTTTTTTTATTCTCCCTCTCCTTCTATCCTTCTGTCTTTTTGCTCTAGCATACAGACATCTCGAGGCCGGTCTGGCTCCAGGCTGCTGAGTCTGCGTACCGCTTCACTCTGGGCTCCATCGCGGGAGGTGAGTGACGTCCAAGCTCCGCTGGCTGAGGAGTAACCTGAGCTGGTCAGACTGACATATAGGGAGGCCCCAGGGCTTGTTATTGTCCCATGGATAGAGAGAGAGAGAGAGAGAGAAAGAGAGAGAGAAAGAGAGAGCGAGGGGCTGATCCATGGCTCCAGGCTGTCTTTGGAGGCCAGAGTTCCGGAATGACACAAATCTTCCGGTATTGTGGTGGAATCTCAGAATAATTACCAAGAAGGAACTGATACAAGGAGACCACTGACAAAACACACACACACACACACACACACACACACACACACATACACATACACACACACGCACACACGCAGACACACGCAGACACACGTGTGCATATGCATACAAACACTCTTACACATACACACAATGGACTCCACATTCAGGCTTGTGGGAGGTTTGAAAGGACCGCACTGTCTGTTGCGCTTATGCTGCTAATGCTTTAGATCAACGTTTTATGAAGTTACCATTATGATGGAGACAAGTGTTAAACTGTGACATCAGTTAGTATAAGTCATCATAACTCCTTGACTGAAATGTCATTTCCGAAACTCTGTAATATTTGTCACCAACATTATATCAGTGCCTAAATATTAGAGCTCAGTAATTCACTGCAAAGGTACAATGAGAATAATGCAGGAAGAAATTATGTACTGAAGTTGCTTTCAAAAATAATATATGATAAAAGCCAGCAACAGTGAAAAACTAAAAGCAATATTTGGTGTGACCATTATTTGCCTTCTTAAATGCTATAAATTCTACACTGTTATGCAGTTTTATTAGGAAATCTGCTGGCGGGGTTTTCTACACATTTTGTAGAAGTTTGAGAGCAGATTTTGGCTTTCACCCGCTTCTCAAACCGCAGCAACCTTGATGTTTGTAACAGAATCAGTGGTCTATTAATTAATAATTAAATAACGTATATAAAAAAAGCAGGATGTCTAAACTTTTTGCACTGTACTGTAGTTTGGACACTATCAAAGGAATACTCAAATATTTTCTAACAGCAGAACTGTACTGTATGTGCGAATACCCAGGACAATTTTTTTATTTTATTTTTTTTTACGTTTCCCTAAAATGAGAAAGATGTAAAAGATTGTTTAATCGGAACTCACTTATAATCAAAGTATCAGTGTATTTTTTTTTTTTTTGGAGCAGTAAATAAAATCATTATTGCGAAGAACACTTTTATGAATTGTTCAGTCAAAGGTATTTGTAAATTAAATACATATGTCTCATTTATCATTTCAGAGATGGCACTATTTGTTTTCAGAGGGAAGAATTTGTGTGTGTGTGTGTGTGTGTGTGTGTGTGTGTGTGTGTGCGTGTGCGTGTGCGCGCATGTGGATAAAATTATGCAAACTAACCTTCTGTAGCATTCTCTAATATTAGTCTCATCTAGAGAACTTTTTGTTTATAGTTCTGAATTATCTGCCCATTTGTATCAACAGAATTCATTAAATGCCCTTAGGCTTCCCTTATAAGTGAGCTTGAAGAATCACACAAAGGTTTACAATTAAGGTAGCTAGAGATCAGATTGAAAAATTGGAGTTTTATGAATATTGTGGGGGGTTAACAGCAAAAGGGCAGATTTCTACAGCACCTTCTACCTGTCTACAGGTAGGAAGGGTTAGAAAACCTTTTCTCTCTGACTGTCTTTTTTTCTCCTCTCGCACTCCTTCTGCATGTTTTAGAGACGCAGTCGTTACACATGCTTTGAAGTCGAGACAAGACATGACAAGCTTTTGAGGCTGAGAGCAGCATTTATGGCAACTTGCTGCTGAGCTGACGCCACACACACAGACACACAGCATAATGCATGCACGCACATTTTAATAGCCTCCAAACTCTCACACATGCACATATGTGTGCAGACCCAGGACCTGACCAACCCAGATTCATACTTACGTTGACATGCGTACACATACGGATTCTTCTCCCACACATGCTTTCTCACAAGCTTGAATAAACACAGATACAAAAAGGCTGTGTGGGAATTGGCAGTTCCCACAGGCACACAGCACAGAATAAGGACTCAGTCTGAGCCTAATGACTGTTTTCTGCATGTACAGTTTATTCAGGCATCTTTAGCATGGAGAAAGGAAACACCAAAACAGGGAGGATAAATCGGACAGTGAAAGGTCAATGCAGGTAGATTATTTTATTTGTTTCATGTTTTTGTGGTTTAGGAGTGAAAGCCACGGATTTCATACATTGTGTATGTGTGTTTGTATTGTGTTATACTAGCTGTTGGGACAAAATAGTCAGGAGAATGTGAAAAGTCTTGGGGACGTAACATTTGTGCACATAACATTTTATAATGATGTCAGACATAGTTATACAGTTTGCTAATGAATGACATGTAGACACATGCAGATACTGAACGCTCTAATGTTTTCATTTCATGTGAGTTTTTCATAAGGAGGAAAAATTCATTCATACATTGATACCAAGTGTGTTTATGAAATTAGGTTGGATGAAGTCATGTGCTCTCTTACAGCCACGGGTGCCACGGCTGTGTACCCCATCGATCTGGTGAAGACACGAATGCAGAACCAGAGATCCACTGGCTCCTTTGTGGGAGAGCTCATGTACAAGAACAGCTTCGATTGTGCCAAGAAAGTGCTCCGATATGAGGGATTCTTTGGTTTCTACAGAGGTACAACTTTCCACCATGACAAGACAGCTTCAAAAGAGAGTTTAAATTATATGCTTATGTTAATATTCACCTGATTCGGGGTGTTAGTCGATAAACCCAAAGTTCCAGCGGAGAAGAAGGAGTGAAGTTACTTCTGTTTATACTAGATTATCATTCACTGTGTACTGCGTCACTGACATGTGTGGCCCTACACAAGTTAATACCAAAGCACATAGCTTTAGTGGTTGATACAACATTGAATGGTTACTAAATAAAGAAAAGACTGGCCAAACAACTGAAATAATGCACCCAGATTACATACCAATTTAGCCAGTGCAGACACGGTTTTTCAGAACACCATTCTGTCAAATATTGTCATCTAGATTGACTGACTCTCTGAAAGATAACTAGGATGCCTCTCTGAAATAGCCTGTAAAAATGTCAAATTTCAGAATTGAGTCTGTTCCTGCCTAAAGGCATTATAACCTGAACCCAGAGATTCATTTTAGCTAGTTTAATGTGCAGTTCTAACACAGAAAATGGGTGCCACTGGGTTGTGGAATGAAGGTCTGTCCTGTAGTGACTGCTTTGTAATGGAATTAAACCCCTGAGGCCTGTGTGTCTGGAGAAGTCAGACAAGCAAAAGAGATTTGCCAGAACTAGTGCAGCAGCTTCCCACAGTCGACTAATCCAATGTAGATGTTGCTTGTCCACACCTTGAGCAAAAGAAAAAAAAAAAAAAAGGCATCATAGACAGCGAGGGAGTCCAAGACTGCCATCTGCTGCTGCTTTTGACATTGCAATTTTTATTTATCCGATTCTGCTTCTCTACCTCCCCGTCTCTCTGCTGGGACCACATCCTATCTGTTCACACTCTCATTTTGTATTTTCCCCCATCCTTCCTGCTTTCCTCTCTCTCTCTCTCTCTCTCTCTCTCTCTCTCTCGCCCTGTCTCTTTCTGTCCATTGTTGTATGGCACAGAGATAGCTAGACTGGCTGGTCTGTATGCTGGCAGTCTGCCATGATGTCCACTCACTCAGCATTGCCCTCAAACTGTATCATACTGGCTGACAGAGGGTTACACACACACACACACACACACACACACACACACACACACACACACACACACATAGACTGAAGGACCTCAGCACATACACACACACACACACACAAAGTCAGAGCTTTATCAGAGCAGCTGACTGAGATCCACTGAAATGGCTCTCTCAAGCCTGTCTGCCTTTTTTTTTTTTTTTGCACGCACACAGACACATAGACAGTTTGCTTCTGTTCTCCCTTCTGCACACTGCCATCAGCCAACAGCTGTCAAATGCTCCAAAATGTTTCCTCAAATTTTATCTTGTTTGTTTGAATGGTCGCTTGTTAGCTGTTTTATTCAGAGCAGCTCTATGAGTAGATGTGTGGTTATGAGGAAAAAGATGTTTTTAGTCTTGCTAGTTATAATGTTTAATGATGAGCATGGTTTTTATCAGGATCTGTACCACAGCGCTGTTGAAATCTCGAATCTGATTGGTCAGAAGGTGTTGATTCATTACTGCAGTCCTGACAATAGTGATGTCTGCAAGGCAAATCACAGGTTTACCTTAATGCTTTCTTTTTATAACATATAGCAACAACTTACACAAGGCATTGTATTGTGGACGCTCCGTATTAGTTTTTTTTTTCCTTTTTTGGTTTCTTTCTTTTTATTTTTTTAGCCTGCCACCTCTACCTCCTTTTCAGAGGGCCATTGAGACTTAGTTGAGACTTAGACTTGTTAGTTGTACTTAGAGCACAATGTAATGAGCTCCCATACAGATGGAGAATACAAACTAATACAAAAATGAAAACCAGCATTAAAAACACTAAGAAGTGCAACAGATATACATGAGCATAATGTATATGTAACGTATGTAAAGCCTAATTTTCGTATGGTAAGTGTTCTGTGAAAAGCTTAAGGAACGTCCTCAGGACAGAAGGCTTTGCAGTCTCTTGGTAACATGACATTGCCTTTTTTAATTCAATGGAGAGAAAAAAAGAGTTTAGTGAGGGACTGACAGTTTATAGTTGTTATAATTTAAGTGATAACAGGAACTAACTTGTTTCACAGATGTTCCATAACCCTAGATGTAACTATAACCAGATAAAAAGTACAACTTCTTGTTCTTTAATAAATAAAAACTTCTTAGCTTTGCTAAATTGCTGTGGTGAAAGCGGAATATAAAGTCATTATTTTCATGTAACCGCATGCCCTGTCATGTTTTATTCCATCCTTTCCCTTTCAGAGTGAGAAGGTTGTGAATGATGTAATACATTTATGTCAGCTGTGTTTAAATTCATCGTAACATATTACATTTCTGTGTGTGTGTGTTCTCTCCCCTGCAGGTCTGTTACCACAGCTGATTGGAGTGGCTCCTGAGAAAGCTATCAAACTCACTGCAAGTCATTAAAACATCCCCATCTAAGCATTCTTAAGCTTTGTCTTTTCCTTTATTTAATTTTAAAGTTTTAAAGATTAAACTTTTAGTTTTCTAAAGTGCAAATGAAACGCATGTCCTGGTGTTTTTATTACAGGGATGGTGAATAGCTTTGTATGGTAGAGTGACTGCAGAAAGATTGACTTGTTGCTGGCTGTGACATGACTGACTGCCTGTTTTGCAGGTCAATGACTTTGTGAGGGATAAATTCACTGATAAAGATGACACCATTTCACTGGCTGCAGAAGTGCTGGCAGGAGGCTGTGTGAGTATGCGAGTGTCTGCACACACTTCATGTTGTAGATCTGTATGTGTGTAGTTTATTTTGAGAGTGTGTCTGTTTGGAGATTGTAAGTACGGGGTGTGTGTGTGTGTGGTGATGGTGCCTGGCATTGTGTGTGTGTGTGTGTGTGTGTGTGTGTGTGCGGTGCCAGTACTCAGCTGAAAGAGCTCTTGTCCCTCACGTTAAGCAGGTCTGAGTGAGGCAGCCGCTCTCCTCTCTGCACTCGGCTTATAATTGATTCTGATGTGGTGGACGTCAAAAGCGCTGTTTCTTCAACTCAAGCGTTATGCCTGATTTTCCTGTTCCATTTTACTGAATATTTACGCTTGTAAATGAATAAATGGTGAGCTTCAAACAAGGATGAAAAGAGAGAAAAAACACCCGAGAGCTAATTATAAACTCTAGGGGCTTGTGATTTCTTTCTCCTTCAAGGAAACTTTCTGACAGATGTGAAGCTACAATTATATGCTTAGAAATGATAATGTCCTAAGTGATTTTTTTTTCTCCATAATTTGCCTCTAGGAGAGTGAGTGACTTGTGGCTGTTATTGAACCATCATCAGGGCTTGTCCAGAGCTTCTGGCCTGTTGTAGCCACTCTTCCTCTGCACCCTGAACCCACTAATTGACCACAATCTGAAAAATGATGCTTGAGTGTGAGAACACTGTTTTTGCCCAGTTCTATAATTTAGCACACACTGGCATTGCCTGGCCAGTGGGCTTTAGAGGATGTGGATATTGCGATGCCTGATCTGTGCAATGAGTTCTGGTGACAGAGACCAGGCCAGCTGGATAGAGGAGAGAAGTGAAGCTGGAGCTGGACAAAGAGGGTCAGGTCTGGGAGGTTGTGACCCCTGTCAGGGCCTAATTTGGGGGAGGATGCCCTGGAGGACTGTGGCTAAAACTGTGTAGAGCTCGATCTTATTGAGTTTGACAGCAGCATGCATACCTGTGGCCTCCTCAGCCTCGGGCATGGAGGAACAGCCAACATGCAGACGAGCACGCATTTATGACGTCTCACCAAGTACAATGGAAACCTCTGCTTTGGGCCACTGCAAGCCTTGGGCACAAGCATAGAAAACTTACAGTGTGGAATTAGCAGTTGTCATTGTTGAGAATCACCGTCTTATTATTAGTCCTTATATTAGCATACTGTCTACATTTAACACTTTTAAAGACGTGATACCTGAACTATAATTTGCAGTCATAACACCAAATTATAGCTTACAAATTAACTCCTGTGTGAGGAAAATCTATTTGTGTTGTGTCTTCAATAGCAAAGACATGCAGAACTACATCTTCCATGTCAGTGTGTTAAAGAAAATGTTTAAACTGGTTGAATATGGTTACACTGACAAAAAAAGGTATCTCATTAAGTGAAACCTGGAATCTGGATTATAGCTGAATTTCTCAATATTAGAAATTATTAGAAATTTAGAATTCTAATTATTAGAATTTATTAAACAAATATAAGATTATTAAGACAAATTTGACAGGTTTTCCCCCTTCAAGCTTGGTATTGGAGGTAAATAACACAGTCATGATGTGATTAAAGTGTAGACTTTCAGCTTAATTTTAATAGGTTCCACAAAAATATAAAATATTTAGGAATTACAGCCATTTTAAGCAAAGTACCTCCATTTTCAGGGGCTCAAAGGTATTTGGACAATTGACTGACA
>CM074949.1:15370296-15396579 GCA_037577455.1 Pangasius macronema
CAAGAACGGTGGGGCTACTCACTACTGAGTCCTTTTTTTGACACTTTTAGCTCTGTTGTGGGTATTTTTGGGCTATGATGTTAAACTTTTGATCAGCTTATGAACAGCCTGTTTGAGTTTAAATGCAGTTTTCAATAAATTGCCAATCTCTGTTTTTTTGTCTCTTGCCTCTTTTTTTTTCTTTTGATATTTTGAAGCAGTTTTTACAAACTGGTTATGATCCACCAGCGCGAAATGCGAATACTTGGAATGTTTCCCTCGGTCTTAAGATTTTGTTCAGGAGTGTATATATGAATGCGCTTGTTTGTTTCTATAGTAACAGCTCATACACAGGATACTGTGTAAGCCAAGGCTAATAAAATGTTATTTACAAAGAAAGGTATATAATCATTAAAATGGTGAAATTTCTGTAACAAGATTTTTATTTGAAATTTATGAAAGTAGTCTCGAGTGTCAGCGCTTTGTAACAGTCAGTAAGATTTCTGACACTGGAGAGACTTCAGGACAGGAGTTTACACTTTTTTGCGTTTTTTTTGTCGTAACTTCGAGAGAGAGAGAGACAAGAAAAGAGAATCCAGTGAGGGAACTATAACCTAAGCAATAACAGAAACTCGTGGATGTTCCAAACCTGAAATGTAACTAATAAACGGATAAAAAGCAAGATATGTTGCACATTAAAAAATTAAAAAATTGTAATCATTGGCAAATTGCTTCCCTTTGCTTTACACCAGCTTGGCATGGATTATTTTCCTATAACAGCATGCCCCGTCATGTTTTATTCATTACTTAAGGACCTGTGGACACCTGGTCGTACATAAAATGGACTGTTTATGACTGAATTAAAGACAGCTCACAGAAGTATCTGGATTTAAGATGAATGCAAATAATCCATATATAACTATACAATGCTAGGAATAAATAGAGAGAGAAGCGGATGTCTTTAGTGTTTTGATCATGATGAACCATCTCTGTGCTTTTAAATGAAGCATTTCGGATGTTTACAGAATCGACTTCGACCCCGGGTGTCACCCCCGGCCCTGATTAGGCTCCAGAGGGGTGATAGATGCTCCAGAGTCAGAGGGCGTAAAGCCTGAGGCTGTCCCTACTCGGAGCGAGTTGTCCCCCGGGAGGAGAAAGGGAGGCTGAGGCGTGTGTGTGTGTGTGTAGTGTGATGGAGACAGGGATGAGGAGGACGAGGGGGTGGAGCTGCAGCCTTGAGGCCAGAGAGAGAGGAGACAGCACTGGTGCTAGGGTCAGGGCTGCTAGGCTCCGTCTCACACCAACGCTGCTCTGACGTGACCCCCAAATTTCTAGTGTGAATGGGTACCAGTGTAGTTGTGCCGACATGGAGACTACACTGACTTAAAGAGAGCCTTGTTTTAGAGTTTATGTAGCTAATTTAGAAGTGCTTACTGGGAGGAGAATGCTGATGTGACAAAAATTGGAGGCCAGACTGGCAACCTCAAGTGGCGTCATATCTGATCACCGCATAGGACCTCAGATTCCTCAGAAAAAAAAACTTCCCAGTTGCAACTCTCAGCATGTCTTTAAAAACATATATCATCATGTCAGGCAGTAGTAATAATTTTACTTTTAATAATATTACTTAAATAATAAATAAATAATCATACTCAGCTGGGTCATATATCACATTCATAAGTAGAGCTCTAAAGACACGGAGAGCTTATAAAACATGAATGTCATGTATGTGTATATATCTTGTACAGGCCGGAGGCTCTCAGGTGATCTTCACCAACCCTCTGGAGATAGTGAAGATCCGTCTGCAGGTGGCAGGTGAGATCACGACCGGACCGCGTGTCAGTGCTCTCACTGTGATGCGAGATCTCGGATTCTTTGGACTCTACAAGGTGAGCTGAGTGCTAGATAAATTGTTTATAGCCGTATAGTAAAATTGAGCAAATTTATGAAAGTTATTACACACATTATATTACAACACACCTGGCCATCAGTGACAGATAAAACCTGATCAAGCCTAATAGCTCATGGATTTATAATTATTTGGACAAAGTAAAAATAATAAAATAATCTTAAAATGCTGTCTTTGACCAGATAGAGTATGTGCTTGTTTGTGTGTGTGTGTGTGTGTGTGTGTGTGTGTGTGTGTGTGTGTGTGTGATTGTGTGTGTGTGTGTGTGTGTGTGTGTGTGTGTGAGTGATTGTGTGTGTGTGTGTGTGTGTGTGTGTAAAATATTATGTGTTTATATTGTGTTAATGCGTGATATATGTGTATTGTATGTATGTAAGTAGATATAACTAATATGATTTTTTTTTTACACCAAACCCTAGCTGAACCTCTGTAACCACAAATAAATGGTTTTACCCTCTCCATATTTAAAAAACAATCATAGAGCTTTTATTTAAAAAAAAATTATAATAAAATAAAATGGTTAAATTGTCAATATCTGCTGGTCCTGACAGAGTTGGCATATCCCTGTCTTTTTCTGGTTTTGCTACATAGTCAGGACATTTAAGTCATGACAGTTCACAAAACACACACACACACGCATCATATAATCATTTACTAATCCTAAATGGTAACGTATGACTCCCAAAGTTTCTAAGCATTTTTATGAAATGTCCATATGCAAGAAAATGTCTCAAGTACTTCCTACCTACATTTATTTTTTAATCTCAATCAAACGTAAACAAGCACATTAACTCCACTTAGATCCGTCCGCAAATATCTTTATATGGTCAAGTCGGTATTTATCGCGATTTTCTGTTAAAATCTCAGTTCTGTTCTCAGTTCTATTCTGAGTAGCCAGTAACTCAAGTCACTCATCGTGATGACTGGAAAGGTCTAATTACTTTTGGAAACCATGCTCTGTGTGTAATGCGTAGTTACTGAGATGCTCGACACAGCCAGTACAATCATGACTTACTCATTCCTTCACTGCTTGTTTACCTGCTTTCTCATTTTGTTACTTAATATTTAATACAAATCTTTTATTCTGTAACTGTTGTCATCAGCTGTCCTCTAATGTATTGCATATTCAATATCTGTTGTCTATTTTACTTACATTATCAGTGTTGGATTGGACAATTCTGTTGGACAAGTCTGTGTATCTACTTTTATGTTTGTGCATTTAAGAACCTTTTCATGTCAGTTTCGGGTTTTATAAATCATCTTTTGCGCCTCATTTTTAATGTAAGATAATATCCATGGAAATTTAAATCAAATCTCATAACACAAACGTTCATAAATAATGCTCCGAGACCTGGTTTGGTAGAAACACCAGAGTGGTTGCAGCGATTGGCGTGGCTGATCTGGACACACGCCGCAGGAAGGGAGATGTTGTGTGTTTGCATAATCAGTGGCTAATGACGAACAGCTGAAAACATGCTAGAGCTGCTCATAGTGCCAATCATATTATTCCTATTAAAATGTACTATTATTCCTGTTAAAAAGTACTACAGTGTCTTTGTCACTCACGCACACCGAGACACTTGGATGTAGACAAGAACACACATACAGGTTTTTCCTGTAGCCAGTATTCAACACAAAAGGAGGTGGAAAGATTATGCTGCTGGTGCTCTCCAAGTTCCTGTGGCTTTTGCCTTAGATCTCCAGGAGCGTTCTCATACGCCATATTCTAATGAGGAGCAGACAATGTGCAGCTTGTTAAAATGTGAGCACGCCTCCTTCTTCTCTGCATGAAAAGACACAAACACAAGCTATTTGTGCTCAAACTGTGCCTGAGTCAGAGTGCCTCCAGCTTGTGGATGTGATGGCGCATGAGAGATGCCTATTGTGCTTTATGTGGGAGTGTTGGAGAGTGAGACTGTGTTTACCTGTGTTAAGTGTTTTTGCATTTGTATCATGCCACTATGTTTTTATTTTATTTTTACTCAGCAGCTTGGTTTTGGTTTGCTCTCCATCTCACTTTGCTAAATTAATAAGTGAGATGCAGAGCAAACCAGAACCAAGCTGCTGATTAAAATAATTATGAGAAACACTGTAAAAGAGCTTAGAACATGTCACGAACACGGCTGAAGCTGGCGATTTTGGTTTTGCTGGCTTTTGTTCAATCATTAAGAATCATTTTATTTTTAATTGAGCAAAACCAAAAGCGCCAGCTTCAGCCGTGTTCGTGACATGTTCTAAGCTCTTTTACAGTGTTTCTCATAATTATTTAGGCAATGAAATAGTGTTATAAACCTACCTACATTCTTTTATGAATTGGAATAAAACTTCTCCTTTGTCACAAAACTTGAACTTTGGTTAATTGGATCATTTAAATTCTAAATTAAAACTAAATGAAATTTCTTTGGTCTGCAGTCTCGCCTTTGGGAAGTAGAGACCTGAACATATGGGACATATGGAAAGGGTTTTTTTTTTTTTTTTTTTTTAAATAAATAAATGCACCAGAGTCAATACAAGCTGCCGGTTAGCTAACTTCAGCTAAGCTATATATTACTGGAGTCCTTTATTTTACCCAAAGTATTTTTGGGTTATTTGTACAGTCCTATCTCAGACCTTCCCAGAGCAGCGTTTCTCACATCTGCACTGTTGAATAACACACTTTCTTTTTCACATCTGACTTCACTCAGCATCTAGTTACAAACCTTTCATTTAGTTGAAGAATTATTTACACTAAGATGCAGGGGAATCAGTGTCTTACAGTGTTAAGTTAGTAACAGATTTTGTACTAATATTACAAAGAGATCAATTATCTTCAGAGTAAGATGCCACGGTGCTGTTGAATTCACAATTCTGATTGTTCAGAAGTTGTTGATTAATTTTCTATAACGCCAGCTCTGACATCAGTGCCAGCTGCAAGATTCCTCACACATTTATATTAATGCACTTGTTCTAATACGTACGTGATCATTTCTATATTAACAGTTAAATCACAGGGATTTGTATGATGGATGCTCCCATAAAAGGGTTAAAAATGTATGGAATTGTTGAGGTGGGGACTTTTTTCTGGCAGGATATGTTTATTTAACATTTGTGTAAGGAGTCTCCATTGTCAGTGATTTTGCATTTTTAAATGTAAGCTTATGAGATGATCACAATAAAAATCTTAGCTGAATTCGTTAACAGAATGTGCAATAACATGTTCTCCATGTTATTATTAAATGATGATCCCGATGAATGATGCGTAATGATGAATATGCTGTGATTAAAGAAAATTACTACACTGCGCTTCCATCATCAGTGAACGCAATCTGGGCTTGTGCAAAAAAACAATAAAAAAAATGGGGTCGCATAAAGAGAACCATTCTTTAACTGATCTTGAGGTAAAAAGAATATTTGTTCTGTCCATTAGCATGTTTTATTTTGTATGTTTCACCATTACCACTACCACATTTGTAGCTGTCCTGTAAGTTTCTCATCATCCTATGCTTCTTCCAGTTCTTGGATTTTAGATGAGCTTTGGAGCAGCAGGCACACTGAGATTTTGACCAAAAATTTGTGACACTGTAAGAGATTTGTCATTGGTTGTCTTTGGTCACTAAGTCAGCAGTCAACCTATGGTACAATCGCTGAACTTTCCCCGGTATAAAATGTTGGTCTTAACCAGTAACCACTCGTTATGTATGGTTGCAGGGAGCAAAGGCCTGCTTCCTGAGAGACATTCCTTTCTCTGCCATCTACTTCCCTGTGTACGCTCATTCCAAGACACAGCTAGCTGATGATGAGGGCAGACTGGGGGCAGCACAGCTTCTCCTCGCTGGAGCTATTGCAGGTGCGTAACAGCTCACATCCTAATCATAAATACTAGTGGGCCAGTGAACTGTTAAAACTGAAGGAAATGCTCAAACACTAGGCTTCAGCTGAGGTTACTCACCAGTGTGTGTTAATCTATACATTTGAAGCACTGTGCTAGTTCTGAACTTTTTGTACTATTCCCAATTATGTTGCAGGGTAAAAAATTCAGATCAGGTCCCCCCCCACCTTTGCATTATGGTACATTCTCAGTGTATTGTGGATAACGGAACGTGTCTTATTTAGGTGTCCCTGCTGCCTCTCTGGTGACTCCTGCTGATGTGATCAAAACACGTCTGCAGGTGGCAGCCCGCGCAGGCCAGACCACATACAGTGGCGTGATTGACTGCTTTAGGAAAATTCTCAGAGAAGAAGGCTTCAGAGCATTTTGGAAGGGAGCAGGAGGTACATAACACACATGGACCATGCATGCAGCACTGAAATGAGAGGTTTCGTGCCTGTGGAATGAGGCACACCCTGGCTCCTGTAAATGCACTTTTGAAGAAAGACACCTGTGTGTGTATTCATGCAGCTTTTCCATTCTCCTCTCAGCGCGTGTGTGTAGGTCCTCTCCTCAGTTTGGTGTTACACTGGTGACTTACGAGCTCCTACAGAGATGGTTCTACATCGACTTTGGGGGACAGTAAGTGCTGCGTTCAACTTTATTTCATAATAATTGTTAGATTTACATTTATTAATTGTATTGTTCTTGTTTCTGAGCAGCCGTCCTGCAGGATCGGAGCCAACGCCGAAGTCACGCATCGCCGAGCTTCCTCCCCTAAGTGCAGACCACATTGGAGGATACCGATTGGCTGCGGCTACGTTTGCAGGTGTAGAAAGCAAGTTTGGTTTGCACCTACCCAAGTTCAAATCATCAGACACTGTTACAGTAAAGGCAGGTCCTACAGTGCACCCAGCTGCAGCCTCGTAGAGGTCCTTTCAGCTCTGAGCAAAGGCAAGATCAACCATCAGGTACCTTTGTGGCATTCAGTCTCTGTCTGTGGCCTCTTCATCCAAACTCCAACCATGCCATGTAGACACAGTGACAGTCCTCATTTCATCAACAATAGTTGTTCCGATTCTCCATCCTCCTGCATGAATATTTATCACTCTTTATTTATTACTCTCAGTGTGGCTTGCATAAGTGTTCAGGCATGCAACACGGCTCATGAGAAAGTGTGTAACTTGGAACTGCTGCTGTAGTCAGAATGGAGGGATGTACTTACTAGAAATTCTGACCGGGTGTATTTTAATTCATATGGAAATCGAGAACAATGTTTGGAACTATAATGCATTTGATGTATTTTATTGAAATAAAATGTAATGGTTTATTTTAAATCTTGTACATTGCTATTATTGAGATTAATCAGAGACATGCTTTACAGTTTAAAGACTAAACTAAAGTACCATTTTCACAAATGTCTATCTGCTTAATACTAATGCGCAATACTGTAATTATCTGATTTATCAGGTGTGCTGCTGTTACCAGGTTGAGGAGGTTTAAATCAACACATGAAACAGTTTGAGTTCAGAAAGAGGAATTTATAGAGATGTACAAAGACATTCAAAGAGGCTGAAGAAAAGCTACAGTCATACAGGTTGCAAATGGAACCGTAAAATTGGAAGAAGAGGATCCAGTTTTGAAAAACAATGGCTCAGCAAGTTGATGACAATCATACAGCATCTCACCGCATAACAGATTTGGGGTATTTATGTGAGCATGAAGACAAACTGCGTTTAATCAATAACCAGAATTTATAGCGTTAGGAGAAGGACTAGCAGTTGACGGCGAGGGAATCTTGATCTTAGCTGCCCCACAGTACTATGCAGGAGTGCGTTCATAAATTCAGCATCTCTCCTCAGATGGTAAACAACCATAATGAGAAGACAAAAAAAATGGCTTAATTTATGAAAGACAGAATGACAAATGCACAAAAATACCTGGTTCTTTTTGTGGAGTTAATTACATCAGCCATTTTTAATATAGGTGATGAGTGTTATCGTCCTGAATCTTGATTCACACAAGTAAAATCTTTGGTTTCTCATGTGGCGTGTTATAATGCCCAGCGTTTGAAACTGCAGCACTTGGACAACTTTCTAGACAGGAACTAAGAGCAATGATGTTTTTAATTTCAAATGATGCTTTCACTTTCAAATTACAGTGAATTTATGAACGCACTCAGACACCAGTCAGCAAGAGAAATGAAAACAACAGGCTCTGTGCAGTACTTTACGATTGATTGAAGTTTTAGATCCCTTCGAATGGGATAAAGATGTGTAAATACCAGCAGGAGTGAAACTTTAAACTGTGTTTTCTGATGGATTTGTACCTGACAATTTTAAGGCTTCTGGTACTGGAAGAGAATAGAAAACTGCTGGTTGCTGAACTTCATTGTCATTCTCGTCATTCTGACCACAGTCTTTACTCAAACTCAAAGAAAAGGCAAAAGTTGTAAATCATACAAAGTTTTCAAATAAAGAAGTCTTCATAATCATTAGCACTGTCATCATGCCTTGTATGGATGCACATGCTTTTGATTTTTTTTTTTTTTTTTTTGCATTGAAAACCTGTAGCTTGTTTGTGGAATGGCACTGGATGTGTGGTGATTAGGATGGGATGCGCTGGGCCACAAGCTCCTCGGCGTCCTCGCGGTTTTCATTAATCTCTGTGAGCGTCCTGACGAAGCGTGTCCACTCATCAGCCCGTGGCACGGCGATTTGCTGTAGAAGGAAAGACAACATTCAGCTATCTGTCCAGAGAGAGTGGCACAGCACTGAGTTCACACAGGAGGAGTCCAGTATCTAAAGCTGCTCTCCAATTCACGTCCTCTCTCATACTGTCTCAAACACTTAAACATCTCCAGCTGTCTTTCTCTGATTCTTTCTTCTCTGTAGTTACTCTCTGCTTTCTCTCATGAACAGAGTGAGACTAACATGGATAACTGATCCATGCATTAGATTTCTGCCCTTGTTACATGGTTGTTTTATACAAGGAGAACAGAAAACACAAAACCAGGACATAATTACATACATCACATGCTAGTTGATGATGCTAGAGAAATAGATGCAATATTTGCTCTCTGAGAATCACTACTTTCTCCAAATTATTACAATAAACTGTTTCTTTGAACACAAAAACACTAATGAGGTCTTTCACACTTTACAATGCCATAATGTTACTAATTGTAATAAAGCTAGACGTTAATGAAGCTACATTATGTGGCCAAAGTTATGTGGACACCTGACAATTATACACATATCTGGACCTTCTCCAAACATGTTGGCTCAAATTTAGAAGCACACAATTGTCTAAAATGTCTTTATATGCTGTAGCATTACAATTTGCCTTCACTGGAACCAAGGAGCCCAAACCTGTTCCAGAATGACAATGCTCCTGTGCACAAACCAAGCTCCAGGAAGACATGGGCTGCTGAGGCCAGCACTGAGCCCTGACCTCAAACCTACTGAACACCTTTGGAATGAATTAGTACACCAACTGCACACCAGGCCTCCTCACCAGATTACAGATTACCTGATCTCACTAATCCACAGAGCCACGCTCCAAAATATAGTGTAAAGTCCTCACAGAAGAGTGGAGGTTATTATAGCAGCAAAAGGGGACTAAATCTGGAATGGGATGTTCAACAAGCACATATAATTGTGACGGTTAGGTGGCCATATTAGTGTACATTTTAGTATTCTGCATAGGTCCCTGGTGGACTGGTTAGGCCACAGCACTCTCACCACTGTGGCCCGGGTTCGATTCCCGGCCAGGGAACCAACCCCAGCCACTGGGGTNCGTCAGGAAGGGCATCCGGCGTAAAAACTGTGCCAAATCAAATATGCGGACCAATGATCCGCTGTGGCGACCCCTAAAGGGAGCAGCCGAAAGAGCGTTTGATTATGGTCTCTTAACATATTTATTACTTTTAAGTAATAAATTAGTAATTGTTGTAGAATGGCTTTTTCTGTCTCTCCAATGCATTATAAATATGCTGATTCATGTTCATCAGTTGACATTAGTTCTGAAATACAGCTGGCCCAAATAGTACAGAATATAAGCAAAAGTGAAATATTCAGCTGTGAGGAGTTTTAGAGTTTTGCATTTATAGTATTGTATTTCAACAATAGTAAAAAATGAGCATTAAGAGTCAAATAAGGTAATGTTAGTTTACACCTGTGCATTAGCTAGCTGATGCACACACAAGCTATGATGTTGTAATGTTTAATTGAGAAATGTGCTCTGAAGAGTTTAAGAGTGATTTTAAGGAGAAAAGTGGGGAAGCAGAAACATCACAAAAAAAACCAACCCAAAAAACCCACTGGTTTGTTTGGGAAACAAAAGAAGGGATTTCTTTGCCATTTGGCAGCAAGAATTACACAATTCTGAGGCCCTTTTCACTCCTGTTTAATTAATGTGGATTTGGCTGTTTGTGGTCATTTCCCAAGTCACATAATACAGTACTAAATACTATGTCAAATACTATTGTGTGCTATTCTTTGCTCTTACAGAGTGGCGTAATATTTAGAATGATAGTATGCAGTTTGGCATGTAGCCTGCATCTCTTTTGCACTGTATGTTATGACGTCGATACTCAGTTGGTACACTACACCTACATCTCAAAAAGAATGACGGTTCACGTCTTTGACTTGATCCAAAAAAAAAAAAACAAAAAAAAAAAAAAAAAACTTACATTTGCCTAAGTTCTACTTCAACTCTTTATAGTCAAAAAACCACCAAAGTACAGAAACAGATTCAGTTTTGTTTTTTTTTTTCAATAAAGCCTTTTTAAAGGTTCTCACCTCTCCAACGTCATAAATGAGAACCTGTCCATCAGAGTCTCCCACAGCAATCTCTCGGGGACAGACACGGGTGGAGTCGGATAAGTCTCGTCCTCAGGGGAGGTGACATTATGACCGTCACCCTTGGATGTCTTGAGCACAAAAAATACTTACCAATACTGATGCATATACAAAGTTAGTAACTAAACCTAGGTCAGTGTGTGTGTTTGTGTGTGTGTTCCCGAGACCTCGGTGTCATTGTTGAGGTTCCACAGGTCTAAATGGCCAACTCCATCCACACAAGCAAAGAGGGCAGGGTGAACAGGCGACCACATCACATCATACACGTAGTCGGAGTTATCCTCAAACGAGTAGAGCGGCTTATTATTCTACAGGACACGAAAATAGCAGAGAAGCAGAGTCACTGGCTTGCACAAACACAACACTAATCACAATGTGAATGGAAGCAAAATCACTTTTCCACTGCTATTACTCTCCATGTTTCCAGGCATTCACAGAGACTAAACTTAGGCTGCTTTCACATGGCATTTTTAACAGAACAATCACTAGCCGGAGAGCTTTTTGTGTTTATGTGAGAATAAGTGGCTCGCACTGTGACGCACACAATAACCATAACACTCTTACCAGTCTTAGCTAGTATCGGCTAACTCGTCTAGCTTATTCACTATGCTAGAGTTATTATTTTAAGAAATGTAAATAGTTTAACTCTGGCAAGGAGGAGGTCGTTTGCCTTTATTCTAACTTTGGATGCAGAAAATTAAGAGAAGCAGCGCTGCTTGTCATTGAACTGATACGTCGTTGTCGATTTCACCCTACATAACAATCAACGTTGTAACCTTTATAACAGTTTATAAAAAGATTCAGTATTGTAAATCATTATATTATACCTTATATTAGCTCACTGACTGCAATTCCACAATCATTTTACTGGCACTGTCCTACATGTTGTTTAATCATCCTTCACCCCAAGTGGTGATCTGATTGTTCAGGACATAAAAAGCACTTTGTCACTCTTTCCAACTTTTTCCAACTTTTGGGGAAAAAACGGGTTTTGTTTTGTGACAGCCAAGTCTTTTTATGAATCATACTTTCGTGGGAAGACGAAAGTTGAAAGTTGTAAGCCCTTCTATGCCAAGGTTATGGTAAGTTGGGGTACCTTAGTGCTCCAGAGTTTGACAGTCCAGTCAAAGGAAGAGGTGAGAAAGAGATGGGAGAAGTCTACAGAACCAGCTGCTGTGTGGCAGTGGATTCCTGTAACTGGACCATGGTGGCCCTCAAACATCTCGCTGATACCTGCCTTACTGCTCCCACACACACACACACACACACAGAAGACAGGAAAGAACACTCATCACAATTCTCCATCATCTGGATCATGTTTGCCAACATAAAATGATTATTAGAAGGAATGGACTACTGGATGTTAAAAGATCCCTAAACTGAAAGGACTAACTGAAAATGCACACCAGCCTGTTGTACTTGTGGCATGATCGCCTGGTCATGATTACTCGAGCCAAGTATGATTATTTGGCAGTTGCACTGTCGTTAAATTCCACAATCATATGTTCTTGATGCATGACGAGGAATGTGAATTAGGTGTGTTTCCATCAGTGTGGATGAGGCAAATAAACACCCAAACACAAGGTTCCAATGTGAGGAGTAAACATGGAAAAAAGCCTGGCTGTCTAGACTTACTATTGGGCAGGTTCCTTTGTGTCAGGTCATATAAAACCGCATTTTTGACAGAGAGATGCCAATAGGAGATAATGACGCATGAATCCACTGGTCTGTTCTAAAGAGAGAGAGTCTTCCCTATGCGTGCAGCGGTGTGCTCAAGTCGAGACCTCTAACAATACGACCCCCTTTTCATGTCAAGGATTAAAGCGGTACAAATTTTAGCAATAACTTACGTTACTTATCCAACAGCAGATCAGTTGTATTCTATATCTAACAATATTTGTTAAACATTTCTCCATTCCCTAAACTCCAATTTTTTAAAGCAAGTCTTCTATATAGTTTTTGAATGGGGAAAAAAAAAAAAGGAGTGTCCTTTTACATCACACTTCTTAAAATATATTTCATTCTGTTAAGAAAGCCTACAAATACAAACTGGCATAAGATAATAATAATAAAAAAAAAAAGTTCCAAATATTTAACGAGAAATACCCATCAGCTATCTTATGATTACAATCATAAACACTTTTCAGCATTTTAATGTTACGAACTATTTCTGGACAAAAAAAGCTCCAGTGCACAAATAAACCTTTCACATAGCTCTCGCTCTCTCTCTGTGTGTGTGTGTGTGTGTGTGTGTGTGTGTGTGACACACACACACACACACACACACACAAATGAGTAATGCGACTCTCCATTTATCGGTCACACTCTCCACGAAGACAGTTATTAGCTGGGTTGAGATGGGAATATCATAATCATAGCATCATAAATGAAGTGGAAACATTGCAGCTCTCTCAATCACTGCTGAGCACAAACACACAGATGAACATCTCACTGACTGACTAAACTGCTCCAAATACGGTTCCATCTACGCACAAGAAACCTTACTTGCCATATGGATAACTTCAAAAACTCCCCGACAGCGGAAACACTACTGCTTTTCCTCTTCTGTTATAGTGACTTGTTAATTCCTCCATGAATTATGATGCTGTGTTTTCCACAAACATTTCACACTTCAACCAAAAACCCACAAGAAATACAGAAGTGGGATTAGATGTTTCACTAGGCTTATGTGTGTATGTGAGTGTGTGCGTGTGCATTTCCACTGTTTCATTTCCATTAGAAAAAGAGGACAATCAGACATACGCCCTTACTGCACAAGATTTTGGAAGTGTGTGATTTACCTGCCGTGTCGACAGGACGTGTAGACCGATCCATCCTCGCTGCCTACCACAAAGTTATTGACGTCACCCAGGGGGAAAGACATGGAAGTGACTGCTACAGACTTAGACTGCTTAAACACCAACTCCATGCTGTCCTGTAAGAGAGACACTGAGTGTGACATCGGCACAAACACACAGCGCACACGTCCCACGGCGCGGTAAATAACCTCCAGTAAATAACCTCGCTTGGCACTTTCTTCGTGGATGATGTCAATGCAGCTAGCACTTCATAAATGCTTCACATCTGACCTTGTGGTTTGGCAAACTTTATGGAATGACAGAGGTAATGTTATTCACACTTTAAATATATAAGACGTAGGAACGGCCATTTAGCCCAAGAAAGTGCTGAGTCTTTAAAGTGCTGAGCAAACTGCCTGCCAAGTCCAAACGCATTTCCAAACCACTTCCCCTGAGTGCATCCCTTAGACCCTGATTCTACACTAAGGCTCTTTCCTAAGCAATTACCGCAGTTCTCTGACTCAAACCTACAGGAATGATTTACATAGCCATATTCAGTAATAAGGATAGGAGAGTGGCTACTGGTGGAAACGCATGTTTATTTTTTTGAGCTGTGAGTAATGTAATGTGAAAGAGAAGAGGAATTTGGGTACCTGAGGCTGGGACAACATGTCCAAACTCCACGAGCACATTTTACCATCAGTGGAGATGCTGATCAGGTTGTGAGCATTTTGAGTGCCGACGACATTCACACAGTAAACCGGATGCTACAAAAGAGAGAAAAAATTGGAGGATATACAAGAAAGACAAAGACGGTACAATCATAATCTGCTATATCAGCATGAATTATTAAATAGAGGACATGATTAGTTGTGGAATTCTTGCGGTACAGAAGGAAGAGTAATTCTGCAAAGCAAATCTGCATCGGAGGTGAAATTTATTCTGTCTAAATGATCCTACTTAACATACCACACGCATGTTACAGAAATTCTAGCACTGCTTTTTTACAGTCTAATGATTTGTATGGCTTCAGTGACAATGTGCATTGTATCGTACCCCATCCCTGCTCATGACTGATTACATGGAACATATTGCTTAAATTACATTCTGTACGAGTGATTCATGTTTCAGCTACTGTTGTAATCAACATGAATACATTCTCCTGCTGCATGGGGCTCTAGATGATGTGGGTAGTGTTACCGTGTGAGCAGCGGCTGAAAGAGGAGTCCTCTGCACTGGAGTTCGCTTGTTACTCCTATTGTCCCATAGCACGATCTGTCCTGAATACGTACCACCTATCACCAGGTTAGGGTGGAACTTAACAAATGCCGCTGACATCACTGCAGACTAGAGAGAGAAAGAAGGAGGAAATGGTTCATGTGTTTGAACAGTAAGATCGATAGAGTGAGAGCACAGCCCTGTTTTACTGCATTCAAATTATGTCCTATTTTTCAGTTCAGACTTGATTACTAATACATGTAGTCTTCCACTATGTAGGGAATGCTTTATATTAAGTTTCCCTTAACCAAGATCATTTACTGCATTAGTTATCATGAACAAACGACAGACTTCAGCATTAGTAAATGCTAAAAAGTATCGTTTAAAAAAGTTACTGTTACCAACACCAAAGAAGGATTATTTTCCTAGAACAGAACATCCCAAAGTCTTTTACTCCTTTTATATCACAGCCAAAACCATTGTTAATGTTATAAATTACATAATTACTTGTACAATACAAAACTAGACAAATTACAATACCTTGATAATAGTTTAATGTTATTCAAACTATCATTTGAATTATAGCCAGAGCTACTGTCTGATACAGAAAGGGACTGCCTGAAGTCTGGAACCCACTGATATCACCAAATGTTTCTTCCCTTGAGGTGCTTTGCCAGGGCTTTACTGCAGCTCTTTACTGTTGGTCTTTCTGCCTTCAGTCTTGTCTTCGGTAAGTGAAAAGCATGCGCAATTGGGTTGAAGTCATCGGGCAATTAAGAACATTTTATATCTTTGCCTTAAGAAGCTCTTGGGCTGCTTTCTCGATTTGTTTTGGGTCATTATCCATCTGTACTGTGAAGCACCGTCCTATCAGTTCTGCAGCATTTGACTGAATCTGAGCAGAAAGTATAGCTCTATACACTTCAGAATGATCTCTCTCTCTCTCTCTCTCTCTCTCTCTCTCTATCTCTCTTTATCTCTCTGATAGGTCTGTTTCATTTTTTCAGCCTAGTGATGGCCTCCTTCACTTACACTGACACCTCTTTGGACCGCATATTGAGAGTTCGCATGAACAGCAACCAAATGCATATTCAACGCTTGGAATCAACTCCAGACCTTTTATCCCCTTAATCTGTCATGAAATAAGGAGGAAACAGGCCACACCTCGCCATAAACTGCTCAGCAGTCGATTGTCCAATTTGAGCCTGTGAAAATGGAGGGACTAAGTAAAAAAAATGGCTGTAATTACTAACGGGTTAATGCGATATTGCTGTTAAACTCCTTGAATTAAAGCTGGAAGTCTACACTTCAATCACGTCTTCACTGCTTCAATCCATTGTGCTGGTGTTCAGAGACAAAATTCCGAAAACTGTGTCACTATCCGAATACTTATGTACCTGACTGTACATTTATCAATTATTCAATTTATTCAGTCTACAGAAAATAACAACATTTATATTACAGCATGTTACTAAATGTTATAGATCACTGAAATCTGGCCTGTGTAAAAATTATTTGCAATTCAGCTTCATTTTTGAATTTAGTGAGTTAAACACAAACGTGAATTAAGGTGTTGTTTGTGTGATAAATGGTTCAAGTAGGTGTTAATCATTTATCTTGTTTTTCTTTTTTATTTAAAACTTTATTTAAAGATTATCTATTATTTATCTTATTCGGTTTATTATTTAGAAAAATACATCAATTAATACAAGTGTTGGTTACTTTGTTAATGCTACTCATGGAGTATTAGTACTGAAGTACACGGTGTGTTCATGATAACTAATGCACTACATAACGTCCATTAATGCAACCTTAATGAAAATTGCTGCATTTCTACTAAAGGTGAAAAGGGAGCTGATATTTTTCTCTCCTGCCGTAACTCAATCACGCAGAACATATTCTAGTACTGAATGTGTGATATTTTGTGACGAAATATACATCGATGTGAAGAGCATCATTTGCATTTGAGGCGCACACATTTTCCTGAGTGAATGGATGAGTGGCTGGGTAAGTGCATGCATGAGTGAATACGAGATGGAGCTGTTCTTTAAACTGGAAATGGTCCACCAGCACCAATGAGTGTACAGTTACCGACTGGTTCAGCCAGATCTAACCCCCTACTCTATCCAATATAATCCGGCACCATCTAATCAAACTCTGCCTTTTAAACCTATGAGGAATTTTCCCAAACTGGAGAGGGGGAAATGTTCCTCTTCAGCTTTCAGAGAATGGCGAAAAATCCATTTTCATAGTCTTTCTCTGTCAGTCGCATTCCTTCTCACATACACAAACAGGTGGAGAAAAATAAAGTTCACACTTATGTATGTATGTATGAAGTTTCCTGAGTGTGTAGTGTGTGTGTGCGTGTGTGTGTGTGTGAGCCATGTATCCGCTCTGAAGGCCAGCACATGTGGTTCTACTCAGCATGTCCACAGAACACTACCTCAGGGCGCATACACACACGCATGCACGCACGCACACACATAAAACTCGAAGTAAAACATGCATGCTAGAGCCAGTGGAAATTTCAGTTAGAGTTCTATAGCGCTCTAAATTTCAAACTGGAGCACATTAACACAATCTCATCTAATCAGGCTCTTATTTTAAATTATAAAATCTTTCTCATTATTCCCAAAACATTTTGCTGGTCTAGAATCCACATTGTTACTTTTTATTAACCAAACTGTTTCTTACAAGTATACTTTATTTGAGCCTGAACTCTGAGCAGTTACAGTATAATATACAGTTGCTCTTCTTCGACCCAATACCTGTGTGTGTCTGCGTTAGGTCTGCGCAATATCTCTGATCATTTTCGCACAAAAACACTCTAACTTAACACATTCTCTGTAATCTGTATGCTTTCTAACCATAGAGACTGGAGATACATTCTCTCTCTCTCTCTCTCTCTCTCTCTCTCTCTCTGTGTGTGCGCGTTCATTTATTGGTTTTTTTTTTGCATCAAATGGCAATTTGTTTATGCTGATATTAATACAAGCCAATCTTCAACTGACATCTCACAAGCTTATCAGTTTTTTTTTAATTAACTGCTAGGCATATTGCAATAATTTGCACAATGTGTATCCATATTAGTGCAAAATGCTGTTTTTGTTAACACTGGGTATGTGTGAGAATTGTGGCTGAGTGAAAGAGAGAGAGAGAAAGAGAGAGAGACAGAGAGAGAGACAGAGAGAGAGACAGAGAGAGAGAGGAAATATACCGGCATGATGAAATCACAGAACTGTGCAGAGAGATGAGAGAAGAGGAAGAACAGACGCCAGGAAAATTGGCAGCAGATCATGTTGGTCAGAGAAACAGCTACCTGTGTGTGTGTGTCTGTGTTTGTGTTTGTTTGTTTGATAATGAGGGGGGTTCAGAGGGTGTGTCCGTGTATGCGTGTGTGCTAGATTTTATTTCAGTCGGGTTGTTTGTATGTGGATATTTGTGGGGTGCTGATTTAAGAGGGTGGTACTTCCTCTCTTACCTGGCAGTGAAAGACATACTCGGGCGTAGTTTTCTTATACTTCATGTTCCAGACCAGCGCCACTCCATCAGGCTCATGCGGTGCCTCCTCGTTGTTGTTATAGGAGGCAACCAGCAGCTCAGGGTACTGCACACACAGAAAAAAACATTATAACTTGTAGCACACGCACACACACACACTCATTCCCTCAGGCACTTTTCCTCTTCCCTCCTGCTGCGGTGTGTGTGTGTGTGTGTGTGTGTGTGTGTGTGTGTGTGTGTGTGTGTGTGTGTGGATGCCAGCCAGAACGTGTCACTACTTCAACAAGATTTATTACAGGGAAACTTTTCCTCAGCAGCAGTGACGGTAAATAAAGGCTAACATGCACCAGCAGCAGACTGCAGACTACTAAATGAGCTGCTCCAGAGATGCACTGCCTCTGGCTACTGCTGAGACCTGCTTCACATTCAAATCTCAGTGAGACTTTTAACACCCTGCAGAACTAAATCTTTAGCCACAGATGAAACAAATGGTTAACTACTGCCTCTACTAATGTAAATGAAAGGATTCGGTTATGCCCGGCATACATTAGCACAGAAAAATGACAACACGAATCTGTGCGGTGAGAAATCGTTTTGGGTACACAAGTAGTGCCAGAAGTCGTTTACACCCTAAATATCACACAGCAGAGCGGCACATGGAGGAACTTAATCATGCCACCTCAACCACGATTTCCCAAAACACAGATTTAGGCCTCTGGAGAAACCGCAGCAGCTAAAACAATAATCCATGTCTATTTAGATTGCACACATTTACTAGAGGAAGTGAAATTGAGAAAGCAGGAGAGCGCACATTGAGGCAATTACTCATAACTAGATGCAAGCTTCTGATCAAGCTTTTCGCTCTGACAGTCCAGAAGCAATTTTCATTACAGAATCAGTAAATAAATGTGACATTTATCTTTAAGTTCAAACCTGTAGACTGAAAAGATAGAAAACTAAACCCAAACATGACCTACTAATCCTGTGAGTCACTGTGGTCCAAAACCACACATTAAGCTTCATACAATGTGCTGAACAGGAACATCTTTCTGGTGATACCTACATTATCTTTGTACAAATATAAGACAAGATTTGAAAATATATATATTGGTCGTTCTTGCAAACCTTGTCTTTGTGGGAAAAAGTTTCTATTTTTGCTTTAAAATTATAGTCAATGTTATAATAAATTAGAACAATCACTCAGATATAAAGCAACACAAACACCTTTCCCCCTAAATCAAGAGTGATAACACACACACACACACACACACACACACACACACACACACACACACACACACAGGGAGGGAGGGAGAGCGGAAGAAGAAAGAGAGAGAGAGAGAAACTAATCACTGTGTTTGCGGGTTTCCTGTCTATATTTACCATTTAAATATCACTGTAATACTGCCACTGCATAAAAGCAGAGAACTGGGCAATCCAAAGCAAAAAAAAGAGAAAAAGATAGAGTTGTGACCTAAAACCTGGTTTCTACACAAAGGAGCCATTGCAACATCCAAGTCAAAATGATCGAATGTGTCACAAATTTAATAACTGTAGCACAATTTAAAAAAAAAAAAAAAGGAGAGAGAAATGAGTTGACACTCGTGTATGTCCTGCTGTTTGTGCATAGGACTGAGTTTCAGATGCAGATGCTTTAAAGAGCTTACATTTCCCCATTTTTTACACTCCTGATCTATGTACATCACTGTTTAAATGTTTTCAAACAGGCTTTTAGGCCCTGTGCAAGAATAGCACAGAAAATGTGCTCTTTCACTGCTTGTATCTTGATATCAAAAGGCACTGCATGGAGATTTATTAACAGGCAAAAACACCAAAGACCATTTTCAAGAATCAAGAAGCATCACATGACACTTGTTGCACTCAAATTCAGATTTGGACTAAAAATATAATTTACTCATACCAATAATCAATGCATGTTGTTGTAACATCTCATTTCTCAGTAAGCGTTTCAGAGGACAACAGAATTAAATACATCTTTAACCAAACTGAACACATTTGGCAGTATTTTGCTTGTCACCAGTAAATCCAGGCCATATGGCTCTGAGAATGTGTTCTTTAGTTACCTGTGGGGACCAGTCGAGGCAGGTGACCACCCTGTGTTTAGACCAGTGCTCGTCCGTGAACTGCCTGTTCAGAGACAGCTTCGCTCCACCCTGCATGTCACTGCAAACACACACACGCACACACAGACTCATTCTGCATGCACACAAGTCTTAGCACTAAAACAGCCGCCTCAATCCTCATCTCCTAAGTGAAAATATAAAGCTGATGTAAAATGAAGACATTCTTAGTTTGTTACCCCTCCTTGTCCTCAAGGTCACGGCCACTGTAGTCAAAGAAAACATCCACATGTTCAGACAAAGCTCTCTCAACGATGCGTGTGCTGTGGTCAAAGAAGTCCATAAATTCCTCCGAGTGCAGGATCTGTAGCTTCTCCTCCTCAGTCAGCTCATGAGGGGGCACTAGAGATAGAGGGGTTCAAATAGATAAAGCACTTCCTCCATTACTGGCAAAAAGACGCCGAAATATTCAATACCATACCATGCATCCAGTTCAAAACTTGCATTTATTTTAATGGCAGCTAATGCAAACTTTTCATGACAAAAACATAAGACAGAAAATCCAGAAAATGTATTTAAAGTCAGTCATTTGAACACCTAATTACGTAGAGAATAATATAACCACCTTGACTCTTGTCAGCTGTTAAACTATAACCAGGGCTTGAATTTCGGCGCGGGATTGCGGGGATTGCGCATGATTTAAACCATTCCCGCAAGTTTAACTTTTATAATTCCTGCACAAATGTATTTGCTTCATCTCAGATCAAATTATAAAATACATCTACAGATGCAAAAAAAGAAATCACCGGTTCAAACAGTCTGTCTTTATTTTAAAATTTAATTCCACATACAGCGCTGCAGCGGCCATCTCTGACTGGCGTTGGGCCCTGTAGCGCATCAGCGTGCTCTCTGTGGCCTGCATCGCACTGACCTTATTCACACAAGGCTGTGTGACGCGCTCTAATATTCTGAGTCATAATGAGCTGCTTGTGAAGATAGTATCGGCTTCCAAATTATATTATTTTAATCCCAAAATTCAAACATTAAATGCTGTTTTGCTCTTTATAGTGTTTGAGTGGATAGAGCAAACCTGCCGACTCAACACAGCAGCAACGAAGCGCGAGTTAATCATCATCTCCCTGTCTTAAAGTGCGCGTTTTATCCAAAGTTAACATGAATGAACATAAGACAGTATGTAAAAATAATCTCCTGCTTACTGATATTCATCATCTCTCACGTAACGACCCATGCTTCAACCGCGATGAGACCAAAACAGCTCGGTATGCAATATATGTTTCCTTAACTGTTATTTATGTCGAAATAAACATAATTCACCAAAACGGTTTTTAATCTTAGCCTTTTTTCTTAAAATAAAAAAATCTGACACTCTGACCAGATAATTTCACAACAGTTAAATATTAGAAAATATAAATTAGGCTATATCTTGGAAAGATGAGACATTCCTCCTTCATTCAGACTTAGAATAAGCCACAGGGGGAGAAAAAAAAAGTCACAAGCAATGGAAAAAAAGTGAGTGAAATTGAACTGAAACACATGAAAGAAAAGAGAAACATTAATATTTAGTTTAAACAGAGTTCTTAATGTCAGTTTGAAGGAGGGCATGGTGTATTTTGTATAAAGTTTATTAAAAAAAACAAAAAAACAAAAAAAAAAACAAAGAAATGGAACTGAAACTGGAATATATGAAATTCACTGATTCTGAAAGGCATTAATATATAGTCTTAATACAGTTCTTAATGTCAGTTTGGAGGAGAGCATGACAAATTGTGTTATTAAGCTGTTTTGAAAACCACCATACATTACAATCTGTAGACATATCTTTAAATAATCTTTAAATCCCCCCCATGTGGCCCATGTAAGGGAGGAATTCCCCCCCAGTTGAAATTCAGGCCCTGATAGATCAATATCAAACCCCCACTTTATCTAGAAAAGGTTGTACCTAAGCTTATATCTGTGTAGGAATCATGCACACTATATATTTTAGTCAGGGTGTAGGCTATCTAACTACTGAAACAGCACTGATTAAAGTAGTAAATAACCTACTACTGGCCTCTGATCATAATTGTGTATGTTTGCATCTGTTGCCTCATTTCAGTGGAGCTTTTGATAACGTAGATGAAGATATTCTACTAGACTAGTTTTTTTTTTGTTGGAGTTGGAGTGAACAGCTATTTCCAGGCTCAGGTGTTATCAGTTTGTAAACGTTAATGGTAATTTCAATACGTATACAAAAGTAGTTTGCTCTGCCTATACACAGCTGTATATGCTATATGGCCAAAATATGGGGAAACCTGACCATCATAGCCATATATGCTTGATGAACATTCCATTCCAAAAGTTGGCACTCCATTTGCTAATATAATAACCTCCACTCTTCTGGGAAGGCTTTCCACTAGATTTTGGAGCACAGCTGTGGGGATTTGTGCTCCTTCAGCCACAAGAGCATTAATAAAGTCAGGCACTGATATCAGGTGAAGACGCATGGCACACAGTTGGCATTCCAATTCATCCCAAAGATGTTCATTGGTGGTCAGGGTTCCGTGCAGGCCACTCGAATTCTTCCATTCCAGCCTTGGCAAACCATGTCTTTGTGGACCTCGCTTTGTGCACAGGGGCACTGTCATGTTGGAACAGGTTTGGGCATAGCTCCTTAATTCCACTGAAGGAAAATTGAAATGCTACAGCATACAAAGACATTCTAAACAACTGCGTGCTTTAAAGTTCGTGGCTACAGTTTGGGAAAGGCCCACATATGGTGATGGTCAGGTGTCCACATACTTTTGGCCATATAGTGTATTTCAGTAAAGCCAGATCACAAACACCAGATTAACAAAGTCAAGGAATACATAAAGGACATCTGACACCAGATCCTAAATAAGTGAGTAATTTTGACAAGACAGAAGTAGGTAGACTTTCTGTTTATGCAGTAAATCGTGCTGGCCTTTTAGAGCCAGTGGAAATTTTGGCTACGTTTTTAGTCTCTCTTATTATTCAGCTTTGCTCTGTTTCTCTTTTAGTTACATAATATGCAGCAGAATACCTTGGTGTGATTGGTAACACTGGTCACTCGATTCACTAGGATAACCTCCACTTGCAGAATGCAACAGCCTTAGCAAAATCCTTATTAGAATAGGAAGTTTGATCATATTGCCCCATTTTACCCAGACTACGTTAGCGACCAGTTTTAAGGAGCTTGTCCTAGCCACTGTTGCCTATGGCTTGCGGGTTAGAGATGTAAATCTAATGTGATCAATTGTTAACAGGTCTATAAATAAAACTGAACTACACTGAACATGAACCGAGTTAAAGAACCAGTGCACAAATGTAAAATAATAAAGATAAATAATGTGTGTTCATATCCTCTCAGACCTACCTTCTACTTCTTGTTCTTGCACTGATGTCTCCTTCACCACCTCGGTCACTGCTTCCACAGGAGCCAGCTCTTCCTCCTCTTCTTCCTCTGTAGAGGAAATAGTGCAATCAATCATGAGATATCAGGCCCTTAAATCACAACACTTACAAGAGAACGACCATAAAATCACCATAACATCACCGTGAACACTGCTGCTAGCAAACTGGGCAATATGGTTTATGCAGGGAATAAGCTGATTGTTGAACTTGCTATAGTTATTTAGCTATGAAAACCATTCATTCTTTTAAACTCACAAGAGCAATGGCAAGAAGAAAGTGAAAATGAGACAAAACTGTCATAAATATTCAGATTTTCTTCAAATGTGTTGATAAAGTACATTTATCATCAACCACAAACTTGGGTCTACTGTCATACTGGGAAACATCAACACTGACCACAACTTTGAGCTTTCAGAAAATATCATATGGGTGGGCTGCTCATATAAAACCCATGCCCCTATTTGAATACACCATAACACCAAACCTCCTTTTTGACACTGTTTTCAAGTTGTTACTGTGAAAACACTAGCTCAGAAATGGACCAAAGCCTAGACAAATGCCTCAGTTAACCACCCTACCATCACAATGTCATCTCTCCTATAGTTGCTCCTCTTTTCATTAGTAACAAGACCATGTTAGAACACAGTCAGGGTCCTTCTTCCCCCACAGCCCCTTAGTTAACGAGATACACTATTGTACAGGGAGTACACTTGTTAGCACTGTTATCCTCTCTGCCTTTCGAATACACGGACAGACACAGTAACACATGCGTACACACATCCCACACACGCAGAGCAGGAGGGCGGGCAGCAGGTGCCCTAAACCTCTCCCATTGGCCACGCCAGCTGACGGGTGGAGTGCGTGAGGCAGATGGCTCTGCTGGGATTGTGTGCGAGAGAGAGGTGGCATAGAGATGGCACTGAGTTTTTTTCTGCCTGACTGCCCCTTCTCAAGACTCTCTCCGGAACCACAAGCCTGTGCAATTACCAACACGACAGGGGGTCCGACAACTCCTATTCAAACAGCAAGGATGTGCAACAAAATACAGCTTGTAGCCCTGACCAGCTGGCAAGCCACACACTGCTCAAACAAAAGGTCAAGCTTTTCTCAAACACACAAATGCACATATACACACATTCTAATCATCTGAAACAAGTCCACTGCTTATTGTAAACTCGGCGGGGTGGGGTGGGGGGGGGGGAGTTAACATATATTGAATGCAGCAAAACTTGAAAGGAAGATAAATTACAGACATACCATTTTGCAGAAATTAGCCACATTTTGTGTGAGTTATTATAAAGACTCAGCAGCAGAGGGTAAGATTGCCCTTTTCTGAGAAAATCAAATTCATAATGTCATCTGTCAGGTCTTCCATTAGGGATGTCTTCATCCCTCTCTTTCAAACAGGATTCTGAGTGAGAGGAGGAAAGAAGGGGGAGGGAGACCAGGAATGAGGAAAAAGGGGAGGGGAGGAAGGGGATTGTTCTGATGAGTTTACAGAGTCACGCTGATGACACAGGCCATCTCAATGCATTGGGCCCTTAGTCAGGCAAGGATAGAGCACAGAAGGGTAAAATCTTTCCTTTCAAGGGCCTCAATCAGGCTCAGACGAAAACAGTAATCAGTGTCTTTCAGTCCAGGGCCCAAGCGCATGCCACAGCCCTTTCTCTGCCAGCCAGACCCAAGCAATCAACCTGCCAGGCATTAGCAACGTTAAGACAATCTGGAAATAAAAAGTATAATGCACCTGCCAGCCAAAATGGCCATTTGGAGAAAAGCTAGTGATCCTGGTGACCTCACACGGGTAAGAGGGAGAGTAGCGGTACAAAGAAAATGAGAGATTGGGGATAGGAAGGCGGGGGAAACAGAACCGTTTAACAGAATTCACCCTGATGGCAGATCCCCTTCCCCATCGACACCTCATCTCAAAGCAACCCAATTATCGCTTTTGTATCATTTAAGGAATAAAAGCTTTTGGGAGGAGCGGAGGGGGAAGGCAGAGGGACAAGGGGAGTAATCACCAGCTTTTGTGAATGGACAATATATTAATGCAAACGCACCATGGGTCCAGAGGTTGTTCGAGTACAAGACTAATGCCCTTTGATCTGCAGTGCAGGTGCATGGGGTCTGGGTGAAACACAGACACAGAGAGGACTCTATAAACCTGACTTCCACATTTCTATATACCAAAGAGGACTGAGCAAACAAACCTCAGCTCTCTGCACTTGGCCTCCTGAAGCAGACTTTCAGGATTCTGATTATAGTGGGATGATAAATTACCCGGGGCTCATGCGGAATGGGTTTTACTACAACAGCACAAAGAAGTGGGCTGTGAGCACTTCTGGTCCACTGTAAGTCATGAAAACACAGTTCTTCGCAAATAGTGTCCATTCAAATATTCTCTAAGAAATTTAACTCTGGGATGTGAATTATATATTTTGACAACAGTTTGCAAGAATGTCCAATACAAAAGTCAAAAAAGTACATGAAGCATACAGATATTTATACATGTACCTATAACTTTAAACAACTAGTTACACACATACACATTTACATTATATATATATATATATATATATATATATATATATATATATATATATATATATATATCTATATACACACACAAGAACAAAATCAGAAGACCAGGGAAAAT
>CM074949.1:15412338-15432995 GCA_037577455.1 Pangasius macronema
GTTGAGGATGTAGAAGATAGGGATAGGTGGAGAGTGATGATTCGCTGTGGAGACCCCTGAAGGGAAAAGCCAAAAGATTACTACTACTACTACTACTACTACTACTACTAATAATAATAATAATAATAATAAAGTGTGGTGGCATCCATTACTGTGTAAATAAAACATATGAATCATGATAATCAGTTAGTACTCAAACTTGATGTGTTTTTAACACTTTTTGACTTTTTAGTTGATCACCCAAACATCTTATTTACTGATGTGCATAACGTGTGTGCACATTTTTAAAAGATAAATATATGGAAGGTATGTGCTGCTGTATATTTTAATGTATGGGACGGGTTTGTTTTCAGGCACTTCACGGGGCTGACCGTGTGGTGACGCAGCGCTGCCTACTAGCGTACTAAAGAGTAGGCCGCAGTCACGCTGGAGCCGGCGGGTGCTGCGGACTCTCTAGTGCGGTAGTATGCAGTGAGGATGCCTTTGACGCAGGATTCTATTGAAACTGGATCTCTCTTCTGACTTTTCCAGACCCGTTATGGACGTTTCCCTACGTTACTGAAGACTGTTGTACGTTACACATTGACAGCGATAAAGTACACAGGTTTTTAGCATGTGTTAGGAGGCGCACTTGAGCAGCTCTTGAGTGGTCAGTGTTTGGCTTGTTTAGCTCGAGTCATGTGGACTTACAGCTGCTCCCGCTTAACACGCTGAACAGTGCTCTCATAGCTAGGGATGTAAAGACTCCTCATATGGCATACAGGCAGTTATATTCAAAAACAAACACGTAATTAAAACACGTCGTTAAATGTGAGGTAGAAGTTCAGGTTAGAGTCTGTAGCATAGAAAGCTAACCTGTGCGGACTGTTGAGATACAAGCTAACTGCGAGTATTGTGTATATGCTGTACGGAATAGCATGTACTAAACGCTGATATAGCTGATAAAATAGCAAATAAATCGTAGTCTGAGAAACCAGAGCTGAGAAAATGAGGATTTTAAGGGCTTTAATGAGCAGCGCATCCGTCGGGAAGCTTATTGATCACTACTCCAGGTTTTCTCCCTCTCCGCTCTCTATGAAACAGTTCATTGATTTTGGTAAGATTTTGCACAACTACTGTCTCTTAAAACATACCGCCGAACACCACAAGCTGTCTGCAAGTTTTGCCTTTTTTCTCTCCAGGTTCAGAAAATGCGTGTGAGAAGACCTCGTTCATGTTCCTGAGAGAGGAGCTGCCAGTCAGATTGGCCAACATTATGAAGGAGATTAACCTGCTGCCTGATAACTTACTCAGGACGCCTTCAGTGCGCCTGGTGCAGAGCTGGTGTGTGCACACTTCCTCATGTAGACACACACACATGCACTGTACACCACACACCCTTAATGGGAATCGGAGTGGAGTGCTATAAGCAATTCAGTGTATGATAATCGCTAAACCAGCACTGTTGCCTCGAACCTCCAGGGTTGTGGGTTCGATTTCTGCCTTGCATGTTCTCCCTTTGTTTCAAGGCTTTCCTCCAGGTACACCAGATTCCTCCCTCAGTCCAAAGACATGTGCTGTAGGCTGTTTGGCATTTCCGAATTGTCCATAGTGTCCATAGTGTGTGAAACGGTTTCTCCCGCCTTGTGCCCCGAGTCCTCTAGGTGCCAGGCTCCCCATGACTCTGTGTAGGATACGAGAATGGATGGATAACCGCTTAACCCAGTCTTGCAGAATACACTGCTTGTACAACACTGAGTGTCAGGGCAGCATGTTGCACTGAAAAGCTGGCTCAGTATCAGATTTGGTTTGACATATATTTTTCTTTGCAATTCACTGATCTATGACATGAAAACCTGTGGCAGCTTGCATGTATCTTGAAGCATATTGCCATCGTTCCAGGGCTGTTTTGTACAAGTTTGCAACAGAAGTGCGTTATTTTCTTTATTACTGGATACCACTAGCATATCGTCAAACTCCCAAAAGGAATATATTTCATTATACCTCAGCGCTGTTGAATGGTCTATCCTAATTGGTCAGGTGTTGATTAATTTTCCATAACAGTGTGGCTTGGACAGTAGTTCAGCTGCAAGGTTTATATTAATGAGCTTGTTCTAATATATTGCAGTTTCTATAGACACTTGTTCACATGGAGAGGTTTTCAGTGCGGAGTCGTGCACAGCATTCAGCGCAGAGAGCTTTGTGCTTACTAGTTTCTAGATAACATGGCCAGCTGCTTTCGTTTGACTTAATAACGTTGTTAGACTTATTAATAACTCTTTATCTATTATAATGCAAATGATGACAGGAACTAACTATTTATTGTAATAAATGTCCATAGTAAAATACATGTAACTATAAACATTAAAATTAGGTGTCATTTCATATTTTAGTAACCGTTTAATAACACCATATTCTCCTTATTTTGTGTCATTGAACGACATTATCCCTTTTTGTGAAGTCTCTAGTAACATCACACAACCCCGTCATTGAGTATTTTCCTAAACCAGCACCGTTGTGTTTATTCTTTGTGCATCATATGTGCTTTTTGTTGGCAGGTACATTCAAAGTCTCCTGGATATACTAGAGTTCAAGGAGAAAAATGCAAGCAATGGAAAAGTCATTTCTGAGTAAGTATTTGAATGTGTGTGTGTGTGTGTGTGTGTGTCTGTTTCCCAACTTTATGTCTGAACATTTTCATTATGCTTCTAGTTTCACAGCTGCAGTGATCAAGATCCTTAGCAGGCATAATGATGTGGTGCCCACAATGGCACAGGGAGTGGTGGAGTACAAGGAGGCGTATGGTACTGACCCTATAACCAGCCAGAACATGCAGTACAAGGACCTGGCGAAAATGTACTCGTCTTAAAGGTAGTCTTACGAGGAGTTGGTCGTGTCATTCTAGGAAGAAGAAACTCTCCATCAGCATTGACATTATCATCTTAGTATTTCCCAATTCCCACAGCATTAGATTATGCAGCTTTTATAAAATTTCTTTACACATCTACACCTAAAACATTTGCTTCAATATAAAGTTTTTCTTCAAGGTTTGTTTAACCCTTTATTGTTCGACTGTATTCATTGCAGTGCTTCTGTTTGGAGGGAAGGTTCAGGTGAACCCAGCTCATCCTAAACAAATAGGCAGTATTGATCCTCACTGTCGTGTCACTGATGTGATTAAAGGTAGGAGCCTCAGAGGATATGACTGCATGACAATGGGCTAATTCTGCTGCATTTTATACTGGCATCATCCATGACCTTTTTAGCTGCTAAGGTTTAAAAAAAATCATCACTTTAATTGAAAAAAAGTGTTTTTTTTTTCCTCCAGATGCATATGAAAATGCTCGAGACTTATGTGACCGATACTACATGAACTCGCCAGAATTAAAGCTAGAAGAATTCAATGGTAAGGCAGAAATCTGTCTTATCCTCTGCCTTATAACGAGAGCTTGACTTTGATAACGCAAACATTTTTTTTCTAAAATTCTCTATGCAGGTAGTGAACCCAACAAGCCCGTAACTCACCAAATACACGGTAGAGTAAACATAGTGTACCACAAACTTAATAAGTTCCATGACAAACGTCAATGACCGAGTAAATGCAGCAATTACAGACATTCATGTTGAGCTTAATTGTCAAACAAAAATAAGCACAGGGCAATAAGTGAAAGCCTACACTGTGTCTCTGAGGTCAGTATGCTAGTCCTCTGTGCCATTTAAAGAGTTCTGATCTAATAATATGCCCTGTGACTCCTTCAGAATGCCATGCGGGCCACCATGGAGCTGTATGGTGATGCTATGGAGTACCCTCCAATTCAAGTTAAGATTGTCCTAGGTGAAGAAGATCTCACTGTGAAGGTATACACACACACACACACACACACACACACACAGAGTGCAGCATCTTACACTGATCTGTACCGTTAGGTTTTATCTATCATAATGTTACATGCATATGTATTCACCTCCTTGAATTTTTCAATATTTTGTACTGTTACAATCTGGAACAGGAATGGATTTATTTGGGATTATATGTCATGAGTCTGCACAAAATAGACCACAATATTGAAATGACTCGGGTAAGGAGAGCGTTAGCCCTTCTTAACCGGTCAATGGCTTTTGGTGGAAGGCCTCCTCTAGACGACCATGTGTTAATAATAGATTTATGGTGCTCTGTGGGACGTTGGACGTTTGGGGTGCGTATGTATGTAAGTGTGTGTGTGTGTGTGTGTGTGTGAACCTGAACCCTAATACCTTTCCAAACTTTGCCCTGGACTTGTTTTGATAGCCCCTTGGTGTGGAGTTTTGCATTTACAGGATTTTTGATTTCCAATGGTTCAAATATCTGGTAATTGAAATGAATAATTTCCTTGCTCTTTTAGGTCAGTGATCGTGGCGGTGGGGTACCACTCAGGAAGATCGACAGGTTGTTCACATACACATACTCCACTGCCCCGAGGCCTCAAATGGACACATCTCGTGCTGCACCACTGGTCAGTTTAATCTGTCACTGTCCTGTTGACTGACCGGAAATGTGCTTTGGCTATTTCATTTAAGTGTTAAACACAAATCTGCCCTTAGGCTGGTTATGGCTACGGTCTGCCCATCTCCAGACTGTATGCCCGGTACTTCCAGGGGGAACTGCAGCTCTACTCAATGGAGGGCCATGGCACAGATGCGGTTATATACATCAGGGTAAGAGAAGAATTGTACATATTAAATATTACATAGTGTGCTTAGGAAAAAACATTGAAAAACATTAACAAGAAGTGGCACAAAACAGCAAGGAATCAGCTGTGAATATTTTGTTAAAAGAAATGCATACTTTGTATTCTGGTCAGCAAGTGGGGATTAAAAATCACACTCTTCTTCTTAAAGGCACTTTCTACAGAGTCCATTGAAAGGCTCCCGGTATATAACAAATCAGCATGGAAAAATTACAAGACCATGCATGAGGCAGATGACTGGAGTGTGCCGAGCAAAGAGCCCAAAGACTTGAGCACCTTCCGCAGCATGTAGAGGCTCTGCACCAAAGGCACCGCACATAATGCACATAAAATCACTATTAAATGAGTGTTTAATTTCAGTGTAAGTGAAAATCACTGTATTGTAAATTAGTTTGAGTGGGCTATTAAGTATCTAGTCTCATAAATCTCAGTGGAAGATCTTGCATTAGTCTAATTGCTCGTCAGTGTTTGGATGCCTTTTGATTAGGTATTGGGTGTTAGTGATTGCCAGTACAGGTGTGGGTTGTTTTGTTTACACATTTTGCATCATTTTCTTTTGTAATTCTTTATGTTAATAATAAGCTCATAAGTGTTACAAAATTAATGACCTTTAACTTACAGGCATGAGTATTCATAGCCTTCACTCTGTATTGCTGACTGGTGTAATGATGGCAGTAGCTAATTACTCTATGATGTATGTAACTTTACTGACTGCTAAAAACACTAACACACAGAATAAAGTGAAAATAAATTTATTGGTGCAGCTTGTACTCTCGTACCAGAGAAATAACTGGATATTAGGCTTTCCTTATGCTCTGACAAAGTCCTGTATTGAAACAATTAAAATCCATTTATAGAGGAACTCTACTGGGGATTAGCCAATTGTACAACTAATATTCAGGAGGTCGTAGGAGGTGGGATAAACATGAGATACAAATAAGAAGTTATGAATAATCACACTACATCAACACTTTTAGCATTCTCCATTTTTTTAAAAAATCCCCTGAAATTGTTAAGTCTTTTAACTCAACTCCATACCCTGCTTTGATGATCAGTGATCACCTTTAAGACTTGGAATAAATGGTCAATTAAGATAGAAAGAGTATTACCATAACCAGTGCAGTCAAACTGCAGCAACACCTCAATCATTTCACTTTTTTTACTGTTTATAAATCACAAAAAGGTCTTACACTATGAGCTATTCTACTCAGTAGAAAATGTGTCCAAAAGTTTAATCAGTAATGTTTCTCGTCTGAAGTTAATAAATGTGTATAAAATATTTCATTTGTACATTTAAAAACCATGTCACCATTCGCCTCTTAAAAGACAAATATAGTGCTTTCACTCAAGGACTGTACAAAGTTCCAGCAAAGAAGGTTTATACAGGGGGACAGGAGACAGTTGTACTATTAAAAATAGATATAAAGATGTTTTAAAAACATTATTCTTTCCAAAATTAGAGGCATTTGTATGTGTATCTTGTTCTCTTAAGAGTCAAGAAATATTCTTTTGTTGTGCACATAAAATACAATTAAAAAAAAATAAAAAATTTAAAAAAAGTCTGCTAAAGGTAGCACAGATAATTCACAATCATCTAGATGGTCCACACTAGCTGTAATACATTTCTCTAATCAATGCACCATGGCCCTAGAGAGGTCTCAGTTTTGTCGGCATGTTTTAAGAGGAAATTGTCTAACATTTGGCAGGAAGTGTACATGGAACATACTCTGCACCGCGCTTCAGGTTTAAGGCATCCGGTGAAGAATTTTACAGTGTAGTAATTATTAAATCTGCTATTCTTCTGTTATGAACAGTATGTCTTTTGCATTAGGGTCAGGCAAGAGATACAGACCTAATATATACCTGCTCTGCACATTAGTTCCTACTAATTAATGATGGATTGATTTTACATTGCCATACTGACTGCATTAGCATGTGTCACCTGCACACAACTATACAATTAAACAGCAAAGGCCGTCAGCTGCCTGCTTGACACAAACCAGTGTGTGCCGATGCTTCAGAGAAGTAGAAATAAAGAGGAAGAGAGAGCGAGAGTCCTAGAAAGAGATTAAGGTGGCTTCAGCAGATAGAGTCATTGTTGCTCGTCAGTCTCCCGCTTCGTCTAGCTTCTCTGTCACGTTTCTCACGCTGTTTTTCCAGTTTCTCCTGAGCTTTTTTCATGTCCTTCAGCTTCTTCTTAATCATGGCACGGTCAGTTTGGCTAGAGACTCCAAGCACCTGAACCAGAAAGACAGATACAATAAAATCTACCAAAATCTACAGAAATTTTAAACTAAAGCAACCAGCCCTCCCTGAGCAGAATAATTGCTTACTACCTATGATAAAATCTCTGTAACACACACTCAGGTAGCTTATTATATGAAACAGTACAAAATTTAAACGCTAAAATTTGTTATTCCATAAATAATTTGTTAATAATATTCACAAACAATCCTTCTACGCTGCATGTAGTCTGTTAACAGTAAGCTTTCCTTGCTAAGCAACATAACGGGCAAAATTTGGGTATTATACAGACAGAACAATGGCTTAAGTGTAAAAGGTTTTTGGTTTAATACAAATTTAATTACTGTGATGTGGTCACGTGTGCATATATTATGGATTTTACAATGGCTTCGATGCATCTCTGACATTTCATAACAGTGTTTTTTACTTATTTAATTTATTGCATTTTTAAGCATTCACCCACTTTTAGTCTGTCACTGTCCAGATTCATCAGCTGCAGCCCATCAACACCCTGCATAGTAAACTCAGGAGTGTACTGGTCCATGTTCATGCCCATCAGCCAATGGCACACTTGCTGAGTTGTCCACTCAGAGACTGGACGATTCTGCCACTGGTAGTCTTTCCCCGCTGAGCCAGGCTCATTATCCAGCATCTATAAGGATAAACATGTGTGCCCACACACACACACACACACACACACACACACACACATACACAAAATTAGCATGGCTTTGCAATTTCAGCTACACTCTTAGGAAAAGAGGTTCCATCTAGGTTTCCATTAGAAACCTATAACCATTATCCATCCAAAAAAAAAAAAAAAAACTCTGAGGAACCCTTTTGTCTAAAAGTGTAGTGATAATTTTACAATTTTCTCCATTACAGTAAGAATAGTGAGCATATCAGCCACACGTGCCAAAAATAGATCCAAAATTAAACACTTCCTGATGAGCACAAAACGTCGCAGCCGCAGCATGAACAGATCTTCTCTCTATATGCTTGGTGCAAACAAAACTTTTTTTTTTTTTTAACTAATCATGCACACCTACTTCAAACATTTCAAGCCTCCATGGCATGCAACATTTAGCAACATGGACACATGAATGTTAAAAACAACTTGAAGGCCATAAATCAATCAATGTAAAATAAACGTTTAAGGGCAATGTGCAATAGCAACCAGACAGATTCTCACTGCACATCAGGTCACTTTAAAATAAATAACACAAGGTACGTCGATCCAGCCCTACAGATCACACATGCAGCATCACACTTCATTCATCATTTAAAAAACATCCACAGGCAGAAGTCATTATGGGGAGCAACATCCGCTCTGAAGACAACTGTTGACCTTGGCAGTAATTTTGTGTGCCAGGCCTGAGACAACAGAAACACACAGCATTTAGCGTGGGGGTCACAGCACACCACTCACCTCACTGGAAGAGAAGGTTAAAGTGTGAGCTCGGCCTGACAGGTTGGGCTCTGCCACGAGCCCTGCTAACTCTGAACTTGGACTGCCTGGTTTTGAATCATCTAGCACTGACATGCTCTGCAACGAGTGGGGAAAACACAACACACAAATATAATGGCTAGGCTAATGATTTAAAATGCAGAAATAGCAGGCGTTTTTCACTCAGTGTGGGACTGATTTCAACACTGACTCAGCGTGACACAGAAGTGAAAATAGCCAGACTATAAAAACATGCTGGCCCCGCTGATGTACTGCAAGACAGAGCAGACAGAACTTCCAGACTTGAGTCACATATACAAGTCAAATTTACACTCAACTCATGAAAAGAGTAATGGAATATTTCACAAGTGTATTTTCCTTTCTGCTAAGATCATTTTCAAGAATCTGTGCAACCAGTGCTGTCCACAGAGGGCAATGTTCAGCGAGACCAACCGGCATGCACAACTACAAGTACTCTTGGTTCCATCAACAAATCTACAACTACTCCAACACTACAACTAAAACTCACACAAATGCTAATACATTGCAACTCATGATAAGAGCACAGACATGTTCTGACAAGGGTTGAAGCCCACTTAGGATCACTACAGCACTGTAAAGAGTAGACATGCTGCTAACCAGATTTTACTGGACACTCAAGCAAGTTCAGGTATGAACTAAAGGATAACATAGCCCTTGTAGCATGCACTAATTAAAACCCAACACAAACTGCTACCACCATTTTAACTGTGTAAGTAGGGAATAATAAATACTCAGCTAATGTGATTACGTTGTTAGCTTGGATCTAGAAGTAAATGAATCTCATCTAGAAGTCAAGGTGAAATATACTGTACCAAATCTAAAGATCGACTGAACAGAGAGGACCAGGAAAGATTTGTCTGTTTGGAGAAAGGGATGTTGGTCAGTGACAGCACTGCTAGAATCATGGCCAGACAGTTTCCCATATATTTCTGAAAAGCAAGAAAACATGTTCCCAGAGTCATAGATTTCGGGGGCTTGATCTCAGGCCTTGAATCTGAGCTGAGGGGTTTAACATGGCTGATTGTGGGTCTGTCTCTTGCTTTCATCTAGCCATCCTAACTCCTGCCAACTGCCCTCCTTCTCTTCCAGCCTCCACTTTCTCTCTGCCTCTTATCAGCTCTCAGACTCATCATTTTATCACTCTTTTTCTTCCTGCTCATCTCCTCTTTTTCTTTCCTCTAATCTGCTTCCTCCTCATCATTCCCTCTCATTAGTGATGTTTGACACATTTGACATATCTCTCTCCATTATTTACTTATTCCATTATCAGCCCTGTTCTCAACCACTCCATCTTTCTTTTACGCATTTATCTAACCTGACCTTGGTCACATACTGCCAGAAATGTGGAAATAGCGTTGCCTATTTTGGCTATAAAGCAAACTGGAGTTTGGGGTGGTCAGGAATAAACAAAGAGCTACCAATCTCACATTCCATTACAAATATTGGACTTTTTAACTATATTTAGATGATAGCATTAACTGGAAAAATCCCAGGCGGATGATATTGTGACACTGTGACACTGTGACCCAAGCTTCCTTCCAAGTGAAGAATGTCATTGTACTATACACACTTACATGTATAATGATGAGGACTTTAATAGTGTATGAAGTAGGAGATCATTTGAGACCAGGTAATAAAGACTAATAGTCCTTACAGAACTATTTAAAGCCCAATTAAGGAAACTCATCACAAAGCTAGTTAACTGAAAAAAAGCAAGTCTTGCTATATCTTGGCATAATATCGGATAGAGCTGCAAGATATAAAGAAATGATCAAAATATCGCAAATGTAAATATTGCAGTATGCATATGGCAAGGGCTTGCGATAACTGAATGATTTTTATACTTCAAGAAGTTACGATAAGTCAACGTTTTAGGGCGACAGATAGCAGAGAACGCTTTCTTTTCCCCAAAAGGACATGAAACATGTATGTTGGTTGTGTCATTTTCAGCTTTTTTTTTAAATATATAAATATAATTTAAATTGATTTTACACACTTATAGCATTATCATACAGCATATCATATTATTTAACAAGTTATTGAATATCGAATTTTTCTTCAGTTTAGTGTATTTTGTGTTATTGCAATTAATATTAAAAGTACATATCTTTAAAGTCCAATGAGATTTCCTCATTATTCAAATAACCATTTACATAAAAGCTGATTAGTAGCGTCGCTATAGCCAGTGCAGGCTTATGAGTGCACATCCTTTTGTACTTGTATTTTGTGTAGAAGTAAACAACTATTTGAACACAGGGCAATGAGCACAGTACAGGTACGGATCTAAAGATACAGCTCTACTGCTAAAGATGGGTTTTACTTTCCTTCATCAAATCAAAGCCATGCTGTTTGGATGCATTCCAAGCTTTCTGCCTTCAGTAACGTACTCTGAGCCACAGATTCCAGTTTTATCATTATGAGAAAATTAATGCAATATATTAATTACTGCAAAGCCTTTATCAAAATAAGAATTTGGGACAAGTGATAGCATGTCAGGTTTGGGTGGACAATTAGCTACAATGGCAGTAATAGTGCTAGTGTGATATATTCACATATGCTTTATGCTAAACAATCCCATACTACACTGCCCTAGCCTAACAAAGCTCACTGTAGTGAAATCAGTGAAGGACAGCAGAGGAATTTGCCTGCACCTTGTTCTTGCCGTCCTGCTGTTCATTGGGTTCTGCTGCAGTTTGAGGGAGACTGCTGGTAGAAGATGAAGGCTCTCGGTCTCTCTCTTTGTCCTTATCACCGAACCAAGAGAAAGGCATGCATGTTGGGATGGACGCCAAGGACTCTGAGGGCGAGATGTTTGGCCCTGACTCTTCCAGCAGCTCCGCTGAGCCTCTGGACATGAGAAGAGAAAGCAAATTGTGAACAAAGATTACAGTGAATATATTACATTAGGGAATAAGCAAACAAACATAATAATAATAATAATAATAATAATACAGATTTAACTGTGAATGTGTGCATTCTGTACAGGATTCAGAGAGGATTTCTGGGGAGTTAGGCTTTGGAATGAATTGCATTTTCCTATATGTTCAGCAGTTCAAAAGCTTTATGAAGAAAATCATTATAAAAAGTGGTTTGATATGATGCAGATATAAGGCTGGTGTCTACCTGCTGTCCAATGATGCTCTCATTGCTTCTTTGTCATGTTTCTTGCCTTTCCCACCAGATTTCCTGAGACCACTAGAGAAGAACAGAGTACAAGTTCACAGGAAATCCATTATCCACTGCTGATAATTACATAAGACACTGTTGGAAAGTTACTCCACTTACCCAAAATCAGGGAATCGCCTTTTAGATTTTCCTGCTCCATCACTGGGGTCTTCTACAATACAAATATAAATAATAAAGATGTGTTTAATGATGCATGAGTGAATTAGATAGGTTTGGCGCTTGTCACAGAAAGTTATAAGCGTAACCTTTAAAAGCTACAATTTTACTACTTTTTTAATGGAATACATTGGACAGTATTGCAAAGATTGGTTTCATACAGTACATGAAGTCACACTGGCTCAAAATCACACACCTATTTTTGTATGCATCATGTTACCTTTAACCTCTTTGCCTTTTCCTTTGGACTCTCTCTTCTTGACATTTCGGAGAAAGCCAGAGGGGGAAGAGTCTTTTGTTGTGGAAATGGAGGGGTTCTCTGTACTGGTTCCAGGGGAAGACTGAGGGACAGAGAGCTCCATGCTGCTTCTGGAGGTGCCCAGAGGCCGGGCAGTGCCAGGCTCCTCCTTCTGGTCATTAGCTGGCGGAGAGATGGGCACTGGCAGGGACAAACTATCCTGTAGTGACCGCCTACGATGTGGAAGACCCTGAGACTCCTCCTCTTCACCCTAGAGAGATACGACCAAGGCTATATCAGAACACAATGTAAAATAACGTGTTCTGTATTTCATAATTTGATATTCTGCCGTTCATGCATGGTATTGCTTTATAGCATTATAGCTTTATAGAGTCATATTTATTAGGTCAAAAGTTGCAGACCTGACGAAGGCATGCTGGCGAGTTGCTAGTCTCTCTGAGCTTACTGCGAGACGGTGGCTGCCGTTTGGACTTTTGGGCTAGTAGGGCTTTGGACCGATGGGCACTAGTGTCCAAAAGCTTAGTCTCGGGCACAACTTCACTCCAGTCGGTGTCTGAAAAGTACATTGTGTAATATGAACAGCACAGTTACTTAGAATACATTCCAGCACTTCACAGATACTGTTTGTCTGTGCGACAGAATTACTGCCTCAGTTGAACTATAATATCTTTAAAGATGTTAACTGCATCAGCTGGTAGTCCAAAGGTTGTTTTTGGTGCTACAGTTATTGTATGATGCAAAGTCCATTACCACATCCCTTTCTGTGGCAGCAAAGATCATCCAAAATGCAAAAAGAATAATACCACCATAATGACTAATAATAATAATAATAATAAATTACTGGTCAATGCACTTGTTTGACTGTAGTCTTGCTACAATCTTAGTTTTAAAATAAATGTATGCGTAGTAAGACTCAGTAAGACTCAAAGAGGCCCTGCAGATAACACACCATGATTAGCAACTGATCCATACCAGCTCTGTGCAAGATTTAATATATACTGTATACTTAATACACATAATAATATATATCATATTAAAAGTAATGCTGATGTTTCAGATATGAAATTCTATTTCCAAATTCTTCCAATTTCTGCTGACTGACTATTATTTGAGATGGAGCCACAAAAACAAAAGTAATTTATGCATCAAGTAGTTCAGTCTGTTAATACCATATCATTATCTTAATTCCAGCCACATTTTCATAGTGGACTAAGCTCTGCTACTGAGCAGTGAAAACATTCTTTTAAACCTTCCAATTACAAATCCAGCCAGTTTAAAAATGCACACAAGCCTTTTTCTTCTCATATTTGGGACAATTAAATTAAAGAAATGATGTTTAATTCTCTGTTGCACTAGAAACCAAAGATGGCTAATTTTTTTTTTAAACTAACATGCTGATTAACAACTAATGTAGTAAAAATGACAGATACTGATATTTGACAAAACAGTGGCAAATTTGTGCTTACCTAGTGGAAGCGAGTCTGCACGTTTATTGTCTAAATCCATAGACACTTCAGTGTGGTTTTCTGTAGACTCCTGAGGCTTGGTACAGGACTCCAGAGCTTCAACCTACCAAAAAAAAAAAAAAAAAAAGATTGGAGAGGATAAGATTTGGAGAGAAAACAGTTGAGAGAAGATGTGTGTGTGTGTTTTTTTGTTTTGCATCCAACTATATATTACCCTCTTCTGTAGGTTCTCTAACTGGGCTTTGTAAAAGCTTTCCTTCTCCTCCAGAATCTTCTTCAGTTCCTCCTCCTTCTTCACAAAGTCCGACTCTCTGCAGGACAGAATAATTGAAATGTCAAACCCTCTGAAAGCAGTTTCCTTCATATATGTCTCTGCTGACCCCTGTTGAACCCTACTTACTTTTGCTGGTACTCCTTGAGCAGTTTCTTTGCTTTGCTGTATTTCTTGTCCAAAGCTTCAAACTGGTTCTGAGAGTCTGTGAGTTGCTCATTAAGAGCTTTGCAGAGAGCCTGAGCATCCAGCCAGTTCTTCTCCATGTAGTTGATTCTTTCCGAGTTCTCCTCAATACATTTCTCCAGCTGTTCCTGCCGTTCCTCCCATGCTGCTCGCTCCTTCTCAGACTCCTTCAGCTAAACGGCAACCATTCGTATATTGTTACAAAGTGTAAAATGCAGTTACATCCATTCCAGGTTTCAGAATACTCCCATGCCCCCTGAACTTCAAGATATGTCCAGTTTGTATTAAGAATTTCAAAACAGGCACTACCAAGAATGTGCATAATGCTATAGCTCAAAATGCAAATCATGCCTCTGAATTCAAAACGGTGTTCCTCAGGGCTCTGTTCCTGGGCCTTTACTCTTCATCATCTATATGCTCCCTTTAGGTAACATTATCCGTCATCAAGGCTTTAACTTCCATTGCTATGCAGACGACACCCAGCTCTATATCAGTTCTCAACACAACTCTCCTTTTCCCACCAANTATTAATGATATAAATGCTTGGATGACCAGTAACTTTCTCAAACTCAACACTGATAAAACAGATCTACTACTTGTCATTCACCAAAAAATCTTTGACTCCTCTCTCACCTTCCTGCCTCACATTTCTTCACTCACTAAATCTGCCTTTTCACCTCCACAATATTACTCGTTTACGTCCCTTATTAAATATCAATGACGCTGAGACACTGGTTCATGCCTTCATCACTTCTCGACTCAACTACTGTAATTCTCTTTTCTATGGTCTACCAAACACAACATTAAATAAGCTCCAGTATATCCAGAACTCCACAGCTAGTGTTCTCACTTTTTCTAAGAAATCCTCTCATATTATTCCCATCTTACACAGACTTCATTGGCTACCCGTTCATTTTCGTATTCAATACAAGATTCTCCTCATCACCTTCAAAGCACTTCCTGGTCTGATCTGATTCATGCCATGGCTTTCTTGTTTATTTTCTTTTGTTCTTTGTCTGCTGTCATATTTTTTTCATATTGTAAAGTGACCTTGAGTTTGCAGAAAGGTGCTATATAAAATATAATAATAATAATAATAATAATAATAATAATAATAAATTATCATCATCATCATCATCAATCATCATCATCATAATTATTATTATTATTACTATTATTATTATTGAAACAAACTAAATGCCAAAAAAATGTTTATTGTGAGATGTCATGCATGTACTTTCCAAGAATTCCAAAGAAATATTTTTTTAAGCGTTAGTGAAAAGTGATTAAAAGTAAGTGATAGTAACAATTTCATGGATCTACAGTACCTTTTCTGTGAGCTGGTCGACTTCAGCCTCGGCTATGCTGTGTTTTATCTGGAGCTGGATGATAAAGAAAGCTTACTGAAAATTGAATATTAGGAAAAAACTCACATTTCAGGATGGTTCAGTGTGCATTTAAATTGAATATGCAGCCAGGCTTAACTATTAAATAAAATATAATATAAAGAATATCACAGGGTGACCTTAACATGTACTATGGACTAGATTTGGCTTTGTTAATGGCTGGTTTTGTTCTCTTGACTACCTCTTTAAATTTGAAGCTGAGCTGCGTGGTATCCATATTTGATGGCAAGAACATCCTTTCATTCTCTGGTAAATCATACAGCTCCACAGACCTCCTGCCAAAACTCGAGCTTACAATCCCATCTTCCTCTCCTTCGTCCTCCTCGTAGTGTTCATCCTGAAACAAGCGCACAGTGACGTCATCGAGTGATTCACTCTCCAAAGCAATGACCAGGGAACAGCACATAGCAGGAAATGCATAATTCCCAGTGGTAAACACTGAATATTTCAAAGGCCTACAGACTCAGTTAGTAGCTTATTGATAATTCCCTGTCACTATATGTAGGTTTACATACTTTTTACTAGGATACACACAATCTGATTAAGTATTCCAAATATCTAAAAAGAAAAGAGTCAAAACCTTCCTCACTTTCTATTCCTAAGTAATCCATCAGGCTTCAGATAAAAACTGCACAGAGGAGAAATGTACGCAAGAGTAGCTTATCTGAGCACAGTGAGCTTTAGTGTAAACACCTGAACTCAAGGAAAAATAACAGCAAACATTCCTGCCCTTGTGCTTTGCATATTCCACATGTCTACAGTGCAAAGAGTCATCTCTGTGCAGACATATTCACCCAACAGAAACCAACTTCACCTCAACCAGTCACTCCCCATTCAAATATATCACAACATGCAAAAGACTTGCTCTCCAATTCTGATTGAATACTACCAGGCAACGAACACATTCATCTAAACATGAAGACTTTTAGATATTCAATGTTTAAAAAATTTGTAAGGTGAAGAGTAACAGTAACCTTAATAACCCTAATCAGTGAGATAAAGACAATATTATCTTTAGCAGCAGGAAGAACCGATGCCACATCAGTTAGTGTGATTTGCCTGTACTACCTGAAGGGGCTATTAGGTGAAACAAGCTACCTGATTTCTGTCTGTTTAATTTAAACTCCAAGCCTACTGACACACCTCCTCTGTGGACTGCTCATATGGATCCTCCAGTCTCTGTTGCTGCTGGTGTCTCTCCTGCTCCAGCGTCTCACTGATCAGCCGAGCCACCTCACTTTGGGTCCCCGGTTTCTCCCGACCAATCAGGAAGCTGCACATGGCATGACTGATAGGTTAACAGGAAGGAAGTAGGTGGGTTTGACCTACTTATCACTAAAAGGTGTACAGTGGCCCTCAGGTAATGTTACCGCCTCTGCACAAGCCTGTGGAGGCTGGGGGGTATATGTGCTTGTCCATGTCTATGATGCTGGAGACTGATTGTAGCCTTAGCATGATGTAATGGTGCAAATAAGGCTGCCTTGTTCATTAAAGTTAGTCAGACTGTATGTGTGTGTCCCTCATTTGCCTGTGGTCAACCATTAACATACCAAGCTGAGCTCTACGGATTACTGAGGCAGCGCGGGGGTGGCTGAACAGCCCAGCAATTCTGTTAAGGTAAACTATTATTATACAAGATAATCAGAATTAAAAGTGTCTCTGCTAGCCCCACCTGTCTGTCTCCCAGGCAGTTACTGCGTTACACGTTATTCCCTGCATGTGTGTGTAAGCTTAGAGCTTACACTAAGGTGTCTGACGCTGTCTCCTGGAGGCACAAGTTGAGCACTCACCGAACTGTTCCCTTTGTGTTCTTGAGGACTGTAGCAGCAAAGAGCTGTGTCACTCCCACCAGACTGATGCCGTCGACTTCTACAATCTGATCGTTTACCTGGATCCTAAATAAAAACCACCATCACTAAACACATCCATTGTGTAATATGGATAAAATGCACACAAACTTACAGCACAATGTTTGTGTAAGCATTCATAAGGTTTCCAACACTTAAAATGTGATTTTTCAGTTGGCTGTTCAAATTCCTCTGGGATGGCTAATTCTGATGGCATTGGTTGGTGTTTGGATGAAATCCGTTAAATTTTTTTAAAGCCTCATGTTTTCCATTCAAAACTGTAATTATCTGCTATGTTTTACCAACCCAATATTTGGATACTGTGCTCAGTCATAGAAAATTAATGATTTCATTGGAACAAAGCCATGAAATAAGTGAAATAATCCAGATCCGTCCAGTCATTATAACAAAATAAACCCATCTAGGGTGATACAAAATGCTTCTGCTTGATTTCAGGATCACTCTGTTAGGGTGAAAAAAAAGCATGGCTTAACATTACCCAGCTCATTACATAGGTACTTACTAAAGAAACTCCTAGTATGTCAGAGAATACTGTTCTGAAGTGATATTGTTTGTTTACATATTATACACTTTAAATATATTACAATATGCTATATAAAATATTATATCAATTTAATGTTGAGAATGAAATTTCGAAGATTTCGATAAGGAGATGCTTGTTTAACGTTTACAGAAGGAGTCGCCAGTTTCAGAGCTTTGTAACAGTAAAGTTTTCTGCCATGGGAATGTCTAAGGACAGAAAACTTTGTGCTTCGTGGTTTTTCCGTAAGGAGTTGCATTTTTATTAACTTGATTCTCAGACATCCCACAACATTAAATGTTGAAAAGTATGACAGTATGTTTTTTAATTAATGGAAAAATGTTTGACAAGCTACTGTAGTATGAGAGTCACCTTGGGACATGCTGCTGTAGGAGAATACTTTGGGGTTTTTATTGATTATTCTTCTATAACACTGTGTCCTGTTACGTTTTATACCTAACATAAACCCTAATTAAATATCTCACTCATTATGCCCCATTATATGCCGGGTAGTTGTGTCCTTTTTGCCCAGCACCTACACAATCACTCCATGACTATGTGGTAAATCACTCTTCTCTTCCAGACCCTGGCCCTGACCCAGACACCTGTGTTGTTTATCCCTACAACCTGAAACAAAAGCAGCAAAGCTGTAATCCGAATTCCCTGGGACGCGTGAGCATGTTTTTCCTGCTGTGTCAAATACAGCTGTGTGTCTGGAATCAGTTTAAGCCCAACAAGGTATTAAACATATCAGAGGCTTGGATCCACAGGTATAAATGTGCTATGTTAACAACTGCTGATAGGATTACCTCCAACCCATTAATATATCAAAGGTGAAAACTAATCCCAATCCTCCCACAAGCCATCACACTGTGTCTCACCTGCCATCTCTCTCAGCCGCTCCTCCCTCTGTGATGGTCTTCACAAAGATGCCGAGTTTTTCCAGACCCTGATCAGCTCCCACTCCCATCCCTATGATGCTGATACCTAGCCCATTATCACCTGCAGCAAAGAAAGAAGAGAACATCAGTCCTGATCCGAGAGCTTCTCCTTTAATGAAATACTACAGAAATGTCATTCTAAGAGGCAAGCTGTTGGAGAAAACTACCTTTCTCCATCTCCACTGGAAAGACATCCATCTTCTCCACACGCTTCTCCAGCTCATACTCAGCAGAGGCTGCCACAGGATCCACCTCGTCATTGCGTCGGTCGTAGTCTTCATTTGAGTACGTGGTAAAGACCTAGAGCAGACGCACACTAACATTAGTATCTATTTATAGAAGGCTAACCTGCCACAAAAACAATTCTCTCAACTAGCATAATCTTAGGAATAAAAACATATTTACCCACCGGTTCTCCCTCACTTTTAATATCATGAAGTGCAGCCCCTCATTTAAGTCCAACATATAAACAAGACCTTAGGCGATCATTTAATATTACACATAATTAATTACCACATAATTCAACTTATTACTACAATATTCGACAGCTAGGGAAAATGACCTATTTACAGAAATGTGAAAGCTAAACCTATAATCATTCAACTCAATAAGTAAAGTGAGGGTCAATATATAAAGACATATTAATTTCACTTAATCAAAGCAGCTACTGTCCTGTACAGTTATCCACATCATGACAAGACAATATTCCTTTAACATTTACTGCAGTATAGCTGCTGGAGCATGGAGCTTTGCATAGAGTAAAGGCTGATGTGTGCTTATAGTTATATGATCTCTTTATCATGGTAAATTACTCTGATACTGACCATCACTGTAACACAGAAACTTAGAAATGTCAACAGCTTTGAACTAATAGGGCTTGGCAATATGATATTGATATTATGATATAATCAATCATAATACACTTGTCTGAGAATTATCTTCATTGTCAAAGTGTCCAAGCTTCTGGATTAACATATATAATATCTAACTGGACATTGAAAAAATACGTTTTAAACAGTTTCATTCTTCCTTTTCTTCAGTAGATGTGCAAAATCTCTGAAACTATAATGGTCCTTATGCAACAGTTAGTTCCGGTCCACTAATCTGGTTGGGCGAATAGCGTTCCAAGAGTGCTCAAATGTGTATCACTCTGTTCGTGTGTGTTCATCATGTAAAATTCCACTCCATTAATTCAAAACGGTTATTACAGTAGAAGTTAGCAACATCAGCGTACATGGTAAACGGTACTTTTCGGGAATATAACTTTTGAATTAAAATATGAAGGCTTGTCAGATGAAGACAAAAAAGAAGCAGGGATGCCAATTTTACCAGAAGCACCTTTAACGGGTGCTTGTATTTGCATGCAATTGCCTCAAAAGTACAAAGAGATGCGCGCACACAGTGCAATTCGTCCATAGTACGCTTAACCTGAAGTGAGCTAATTACGCACTTGTACGTCTACCAATGTCAACATCACAGAGAAGCAAGGTTAGGTATGAAAAGACAAATGTTTCCTCGACCGCAAATTCAATGATTATGCCAAGAGCAGGGGTAAATAGGACCACAGCTCCATTGGGTGTTTTTGAAGCCTTTTTTGGTCAAAATGGGAGTGGCACTCTTAACTACATTGAAGCCAGCGTCTGTGCAGCAGTGACCATGGAGCCAAAGCATGCACAGCACATGTGGCCAGATGGACAATCCTCCTCTTACCCTCTTGCCCAAATTAACGATAAACACTCATACACGAATGTGCACACTATCACCTGAATTGCCACTTAATGTTACATGTTACATACATACCCCCCCCCCCCCCCGGAAGGTCAAGTTAATTTTTATTTAATTTTATTTTCCTATATAGCGCCAGATCACAACAGAAGACATTTAAGGTTACCTTTCCTATAGAACAGGTCTATACCTTGTTCGTTTATTAAACAAACTATATAGCCTTATGTTATTTAT
>CM074949.1:15445539-15458828 GCA_037577455.1 Pangasius macronema
TTTGAACGTGGCAGGATTGTTGAGCTGCACAAGCAAGGGATCTTGCAACGTACCACTGCTGCTGAGGTTGGATGCATAAAGACAGTCATTTTAATTTCTTAAAAGATCCTGGGAGTTATGGGACAAAAAAAAACCTAAATCCCCTTGAGAATGTTTGGGGATGGATGGCAAGGGAAGTTTACAAAAACGGACGTCAGTTCCAGACTGTGNAGCTACTCACTACTGAGTCCTTTTTTTTGACACTTTTAGTTCTGTTGTGGGTATTTTTGGGCTATGGTCTTAAACTTCTGATCAGTTGATGAACAGCCTGTTTGAGTTCAAATGCAGTTTTCATTAAATTGCCAATCTCTGTTTTTTTTGTCTCTTGCTCTTTTTTCTTCTTTTGACATTTTGAAGCAGTTCTTACAAACTGGTTATGATCCACCAGCGCAAAATGCGAATACTTGGAATGTTTCCCCCGGTCTTAAAATTTTGTTCAGGAATGCAACAGTGTTTACAGTCCATGAAACTAAGAGACTGAGAAGTGGCCATACTACATGATGCACAAAAACCCAACTCTCTCATGTTGGGACAAGAACTCTCCCTGTTTCACAATATCAGAGAGAACAAATTGAGTGCAGAAGAGCTGCAATTCATCAGCTGTGTAAAGAGATGACTAAGATGATGTTCATTATGGGGAGTAAAGCAGAGCCATCCTTAAACCCCACCCTATTAACACATTATCGTGTCGTAAACACTTCATCTCAGGCAGGCTTAAGCTCATCCCTGTGAGGAGAAAACTGAAGTATCAACCTACTGTGCTCTAGAAAGTGCTTTACACTTTGCTTTAGATTTAATATACAGTTGCCCCGGAAGTAAATCAGAATTATAGTTATGTCAACAAAAATTTTTGATCAAAGGTAATGGATTTTAAAGAAGGACATCCATTTATTAGTTATGTTTACTGTTGTGGTACATCCCCCACACAAGTTAGATTGTTTTATCACTTACGTTATAACAGCTATACATAGTCCTTTCCTCACCAGTCTCTCCTTTTCCTCTCTCAAAGTCAATAAAAAAAACACAGCGTGTTATCAAGAAACCGTAAAGTGCAAACTCCTCTCTCCTGAACACTTTCCTGATCTTTTAAAGTGCTGACACTGGAGACTCCTTCCATAAATCTTCAATAAATGTTGTCTTACAGAGAGTTTCGCCATAAACGAACCTTAAATTTTGTGACGCATCCACCATACAAATCCCTGCGAATGGGCGGTCACTACGATGACATAGCAGAACGAGTGCGTTAATACAAACCTTTGATTTGAAGGACAGCTGGCATTACTGTCAGACTTGTGCTGTTTTAGAAAATTTATCTTCTGACCAATTAGATTTGAGAATTCATGAGATCTTTGATATAATGTCAGTACTGCGATAAATGACATCACAGTATAAGATATGACTATGCAGTACTTTTACACCACCAACTGACTCTACTGGTACTCACAGTAAAATACACTGGATTAAACTAATTTATAACTTTAGGTTTTTGGAGCCAACCTAAATCCCTTAAACCAGCAATCATAAAAAGGTCTCAAGTATCATGATATTTTTGCCATACAAGCCACTCCCACCCACAACCTGTTTATAGGAGAGCACACAGAGAATGGGGTTTGTCATACTTCCGTCCCTGAAAAGATGAGACGGAAAGATAGTATGTGAGGCACATCTGCCAAGACCTACCATACACACAAAGCACAAAGAGACACACAAACACTATAGCCACGCCTGTTTGTAGTGTGGAATGCCTGCTCCAGGTGCAGGTACCTGCTTGTAGTTTGGCACCATTGGCCACCATATGCCTTTAGTAACTCTTCCAACCGTCGGGGACAAACAGAAACCAGAGTTGATCATTAACAGCCAAAGTGTAAAAGTAAAAAAAACAAAACACACACACACACACACACCACACTTACACAGCCATGGAATGTGAGCAAGAACAGAGTTGTTCAGTTGTAACAGAGAGGAAAATTCCATCAGGGCAGGAGAAGTACAATAAAGGGCCTTCCATCAACAGGAGGTGTGGCAGAGTGAATCCACCATGTGATCCACTCGGAATATGTTGCTATATTACGGTGCACTTTATGTTCAAGATGTCTTTGTGAAATGTGACGGAAGTAGAAATAGGAGGATAATGAATGTACTGACAGATGCACTCATCACTTAAGAATAATCTTATGCTTCCTCTTGACACTTCATCCTAATACACCAGCACACAAGCATTCCATGAAATCGAGCATGATGGACAGACAGACACATCTCCATATGAGAGGAAGAAAGAGACTTGAATTTAGGGGTGGGATGTATGACAAAAATTTCATATCATGATAAGACATTTCACAATACACGATGTGCATTACAATGTAGGTTTACAAACAACTGCCAGCAAAACAGTGGTGTATTTTTTTTTTTTTTTAAATGTTACTTTTATTTAATGCCTACAAAAAATGAACACAAAAAGGGAAGAAAATTTAAAAAAAATTAACTGTAAACATTAACATACTGAAATTTCAAAGATTCTAAATCTTAAAGCTTCAGTAAACGGTACAAAACTTTCAGATCAGCTGATTGAAAAGTAATTGCTATATTAAAAAATACAATGTTGTGAAAAGTGTCATTTATCACAATATTATCTTATCACATTGCCCAGCCCTAACTGAATAATAACCTAAGCACTTCCAGTTTTTGTTTGGTTAGTTCTGATATAAAAACTTTCCTGCTTACCCGTATTGGTGCGCTAGAGAAGCGTATCTTCCTCCTGGGTAAACATTCTTCATCCTCTGAGAGACCAGTAATTTCATCATACTCCTCATAGTCATCTTCCTCCACGTCCTCCTCTTCTACTTTCTGAGCAGACTCCGTCTCTTTATCATCCACAAATGCTGCGTTTTCAAAGCTGTAAAACACTGGCGACGTCTTTCCAGATTCATCCTGATCATCTTGCTCACTCTCTTCCTCTTCCTCCTCTTCATCATCACACTGTTTGTCACTCTCCTGCTTTGCCACCTCCACTCTCAGTTCCTCCAGTAGTCCCTCCTGTGAGTCAGAAACTGCCTTTTCCTGCTGCGTGACCTCTGTGACCTTCTGAACGTCATCTTGAGATGATGGAATTGAAGCTACTCTGTTTAGACCTCCTCTCTGTGCTTCAGGACTGAGCTGCCTTTTGAGCTTCAGCTCTTCAAATACACAGTCCTCCTCATTCTCTTCGCTTTCTGACGATTCATTCTGTACCCTGACTAGCTCTGCACGGACCATTCCTGCCCCAGTAGGATCCAAGCTCGGCGGGGACTGAGGAGGTAACGTGTCTCCAGATGAACTCCGCGATGTAATGGACTCACGCTTGGCCACCTCTGGAGCCTTGACTCTATTGTAAAAGCTGCTGATAAAAGCTGAAGGTTTTTGATCCCTGGGAGTAACAGCGGGTTTGGTCCCCTCGGTGCCTGTGAGAGGTTTATTAAAACCATCAGCTGATGAGGACGGATGTCTCGAAGTGGGGATGCAGGTCTCATCACCGCCTTTTGTGGTAGGGGAGGAGGGCTTAGAAGACGTTTGAGAGACTGACGAGCTAGATTTTGATTCCAAGTCACTGGTTGGTGAAGTTGGAGACTGAATTGGTTTGGAATGATTATTAGGAGAGGTTGGTTTCTGGAAGTGGTCATTAAAAGGTGAAGTTGGTTTGTGAGCGGTGTCGCGTACAGGAGACACGGGTCCTGATCTTTCTGGAGGACTACACCCCGTCTCTGGTGTTTTAGCTGATGTTCTTGGTGATTCTTCAATATCGCTATCCGCAATGAAATTCTCCAGTCTTCTCGATATGGGTCCTGCATTTAATAATCGAATGACCTGCTTCGAGTCGTCAGCATCCTTGCTTTCCGGCGAGGCAGGGCTGCGATCTGTTTTAATAATGCTGTTGTTGCTATTTTCAGATGACCCTACAGGTTTCCTGCTTGCTCTCCTTTCTTCACACACATTACCCTGGGACAGGCGTCCAGAGGCCCTGCCTGGGGCCTGCCTCTCTACTGTAGTCTGTTCCTTTATACTCCTCTCAAATAGTTTCCTAGTCACAGAAAACTTCTCCGCCAAGGCCACTTTGTCAATCTCAGGGTCCTCCCCTTTCGGGATCCTGTCGCTCTGAGGATCCAAGGTGGTGGGGCTGGTTTTGTGCGTGCCACTAACTGGGAATTTCGGTGGCGAGGAGATCTGAGGCGGGTCTGCCTTGGTGGTGGCTTTTCCCTCCTGGTTCTCCTGCTGTTGCTGGCTGTCCAACTGTAGAAAAATGTTCTTGATCTTGTTGACGCGGTTGCCAAAGTTTCGCCCCCTGGCTACGTCCTCGCGGGGCTCACCGGAGGAGCCATTAGCACACGACTTGGACGCGATGTCGGACTTGGTTCCGTCAAAGGAGCACTTGATGGCGTGGAAGTCCGTCTTGTACGCGTTTCTGTGAGGAGATGCGCTCCTCAGAGTCCTCTCGCCTTTGCTCTCGGTTTTGATCATTTTTCACACACGTTCCCTTGTGATCTGAAGGAGTCCAAACGCGGAACCAGACTGGGATTAGTAGCTGTAGCTGATGCGGTTTTATCCTACTCGCACGAAGCCATAAAGTCCTGAGTTTCTCCGGGGCATTGTTTCAGGCCAAGCAGGCGGCGGACATCTGCAAAAAGAGGCCAATTCCCTGTAGATGGAGGAACAGTGTCACATAACTTGTGTGCTAACTCCTAGCTCCTAGTCACTTTTGTAGTCCATTGTTAAAACAGTACAGTCCTACAGTCTGGCTATGCTAGCGACATTATCATCAAGCAGGCTAAGTTTCTTTCACCTTCTTTCTTTAACCTCAGCTCAGAGCATCATTGTTGTTGTTATTATTATTATTATTAGCACACCGTCCACTTGCGTTATTGTTTACGTGTTCCTTGTTTAATAACGTGTGTTTTTATTTATATACAAACTATGAATATATACTAGCTACAGATGAGAAGTTAGACCCTGTAAACAATGGCCTTTTTAAACACAGAATCTCAGCGGGAATCTCTTCCTTAGCCGGCGTGAAGAGCCACAAGGTTTTCTGAAGTGGAGTCGCAGGAAAAGCCAAGTCGGAAATCTCCAAAAAAAAAAAAACTCCACGGGCCTCTCACACACTCTTACCTTCAGCATAGGTGCTTTGTTCCGGAATGCCGGTCGACTTGTTCCCGGTGTTCCCGGTGTAACCCACACTTTCAAACTTGTCATTTCTTCCCCGCCATCGTTCTCCCTACCTCCTCTCTCTTTCCTTTCTCCCTCCTTGAAAACTCCAGACCTGTCGCTGCTCCGACGCCGCTCGTTCTCGTCAGTAGCGCGCGTGCAACACGGTCAGAGGCGGGAGCGTGGGCGCGTGCACGCTCGCATTCCAGGACCGCTTGTAAAATTCCCAACGCCACCCAATCCTCCCCCCCTCCAACCCTGCCCAAGCTCACGCCGGGAAAGCGGAAACGGTATGGGGGGAAAAAATCAGTTCTCCTTTACTACTATAGCTCAACAAGTGTCCGGGGAAAAGTGCACCAGTGATAATATGCTGCGTGTCTAACTTGTACAGAGTGGTGTGTTCAGTTATGGAGGCAGAGAACTTACTAAAGGGTGGCATCTCCTACTTATACAAAGCTGCATTTATACAATACCTGATTTGTTTCTTGAATGAATAGCCACAAAATGGCATTATTGTGTTGGCTTTACAGTTCCACATTCATTCATTCAGTCGTTCATTCATTTATTCATTCATCTTCAGTAGCTGCTTTATCCTGGGCAGGGTTTGCAGTGGATCTGCAACAAAACTCCAGGAAATATGCAGTCTGGAATTCACCCCAGTCCATAATGCACGCACATTCACAGGTGTGCACACTCATTGACACGCTCATTCACACCTAGGGGTAATTTAGCATAGCCTGCATGCTTTTGGGAGGTGGGAGGAAACCAGAGAACCCAGAGGAAACACACACAGACACAGGGACAGAAACTCTACACACAGCTCAGGATTGAAACAAGGACCCTTGAATGAAATGAAAGAAAAACATGTACAGTAAATTTGCATGCCATTGATTCAGAATTGTTCTTTTTTGCAAATATTTACAAGTTCAGTTTGAGTGTGTGTGTGTGTGTGTGTGTGTGTGTGTGTGTGTCCCAGTATCTCAAAAGCAAGTGGGTCACAGTTGCAGGGGTGATGTGGCAGTTGGAGTGTTTAGTAACCTCCACCCCTGCATTCCCACATGTCTGACTTTTATATCTAACAGATCTCAGCTCTGGTAAGTGGCTTGCTTTATTCAATCAGTGAGACGTGTATGAACTGCAGTGGCTTTATAATTGGTGTGTTGCACAAAAAAGTCTCAGATGAAGCTATGTAATGCAGACACATGCTATCAATAACGTAAGGTCACTCTGAGACTATTCACTCTGAGACTGCGAGTTGCACAAAACTATCCCAGTGTACATAGACCTTTTTCCCACAGTCTTTTTTTTTAAATATAGTCTTTCATGCTTCCAAATACAGTGCTTTCAGAACTAATTAAGCTTAGAGATAAGAGATGCTAGTGAATTCATTCTTGATGTGTAAAGTGTGTTTGGATAATTAATCCATTTTGTGATGTGTGTACTATGTCATGCATCTGCTTTCGAGCTGCACTATTGCAGATTCATCAGGCATCTGTTTCTGAGTACTCTGAAACACATTTTGGAATGGTCTGGCAATCTGATGGCTTTAGTAAAAATGTTGTATCTATGCAGATGGTTCACTGATGTGTAGCAGATAACGTATTGGGTGTGTAGGGTGTTTGTTTATGCTTTTATATATACAGTATGTCTGACATCTATTTGCATATGAGATCAGGACCTTGTTGTGTCATGTTTATACTCTGATAGCCATTCATTTATACATCTTTAGTAATAACTTTATCTTGGTCAAGATCACAATGGAGCCAGAGCTTATCCTGGGAACAGTGGGCCTGAGGCACCATAGGAATACATCCTTTATAGGGTACGAGGGCACACACATTTACATTTGTAAGGTGGGAGGAAACTGGAGACCCCAGATGAAATCCATGCAAACATGTGAAACAGATAATAACCAGAGTTCAGGACTGAGCCAGGGGCCCTGTAACTATGAGACAGCAATGCTACCTGCTTTACCACCGTGCCCCCATTCTGACCCTTGCCAACAATTTGATGACATCTGTTATTAGATAGTTAAGTGTAAAAAAAATAAGTTCACTACTACTTAATATCTTAATGTATTTTAAGCCATGAAACTTGAAACGTTAGAATGTGAAAACTAATTATAGTAAAAAATAGACAACATACTGTTCCTCTCTGTAACAGGTTTTTTTTTTTTTTTTTCAAAGCAAATCTTGGCAGATAACGCTGAAGCAGATGGTGATCTATTTTGCTAATGCATGTCCTGCCTTTTGTGTTTTTTTGCCATGGCAAGAAAGCCCTAGTATACATATTTATTTTAATACTTTTAACGTTTAATAATTTGCAACAATAAAACTAATATTAACATGGAAAAAAGGACTGAATATTTGAAAAACACATTTAAAAAGAACATAATGATTTATTACAAATATACAGTATTTTGTAGGTTTAAAATTCAATATAATTTGGACGAACAGCTTAAAAAGTTTAAGAGTCTTTCCCTGTTTGGAATAATACCTAAGATTTATGTATTTCAGTTACTTCAAATACACCATGGGAAGTTTGCGTGTGCAATGTCTACTTCTAAGTTGCACACAAGTTATTTCCACAGACGAGTTTGGGTCTTGTGGCATTTCCGGCAGATATCTACTCTTTCATTCCGGCTTGACTGGACGCAGAGTTATCTGATGTGCTCCACTTCACACAGCCATTCAGTCCTCATCACGTACACAACTGATGTAATCATCTCATACCTCAAGGCACAACAGAATCATAGGCATATTTCCCCAGTTTTGTGCCAAGCGTTAGTAGACGATGGTATTTATTGTGTATATGACTTTAGTTAAAAATATCACTTTATTTATGACTGGCTTGAGGCTCATCACAGTCCTATAAACAATTTACTCATGGCAACTTCCTATGTACTTACTGTAAATGACATACACTAAGTAAAATGACAAAAGCATTCCAAGTGTATTTATCAAAATCGCCTCTATCTAGATCTAGGTGTGACTTGGGTTGTTTTTTTCCTTGTTGTTGATAAAGATGTCAGTGCAAAACTGATCACTTTAGCATCTAACCTTTAGCTCTGGATTCTGTATAACTTCATGCATGGATGGCTCCAGTTACTCAGGGCAGCATGTGTGCAGTGAACACCGCATGCCTCCTACACATCTCCTAGTAACTACAGTCTGAAATGCAGACAGACAATTATTAATGGCAGACCATCCTCTGCCCTCATTTCCCAGGAGTACAACTGTTTGGTTAAGCACACTGTTGTCAGGCCAACCCCTGCCCCCTCTGTCTCCGTATACTCAATCGGTGACTCTAAAGATTGCTAAAAGTCAGGCAAGGGCTCTGGGTGAGCAGAGGGTTGACACTGAGCTGCTTTTTCATCAGTCCTTCTCTTTAGGACAAGCAGCTGAACTGAACAGCAGAAGCAGTACAAGATCTTGACCAAAAATTGATGCACCTCTTGATGGAAATAACATCACAACATCTTGTATTGACAATGCAAGAGATGAGCACAGTTTAAAGTCTCCTCCAGCACATCCCAAAGACTTTCACTGAGGTTAAGGTCAGGACTCAGAGAAGCCAATTCATGTGTGAAAATGATTCTTTGTGCTCTCTGAGCCATTCTTTCACAATTTTAACCCTGATGAATCTTGGCAGTGTCATCCTGCAATATGGCCATGATACGTCTTTCTACATGGTGATTAAAGAACTAAAACGCTACACACTTCATCTTTTAAGATTAAAAGAACTGTTGCCAAATATATAACACGCTAGAAACATTATAATCACTCTAATAATGATCCATTCATAGACTCTTATGTATTTGCCTTTTAAAATCTAAACAGCGACTTTTTTTTTGGCTGGGCAGTGTAGTAACAAAAATAATTACAAGCCCTCATGTACTGTTGTTGATAAACCTCACCCCCCACCGCCATTCTGAGATTGAATGACAAGCAGTAGTTTATAGGTTTGCGTCATAGTTAAAAATGAAACCGTCATTCTTTGTAATTTGGCTGTAATCCTAAGTGCCAGTATTCCATTACACAATATAGTTTTTCGCAATAAAACCTATTACTAAACCTTCTAAGAATAGTAGTGAAGCTAATAATTACCAACCATATTACCAGTACTAAACTGTAGAAGCATGAAATTACACTTTCATCACGTGTGTGACGTATGAGGTCTCACACACAACTTGAGTTCTTTCTGTGTCCTCATTACCAGCCTGTGGCACACATTATTTCAAAAGCACAAAGAAATTTTGACCCACATATTTCACACTAGTAAGGATGGAAGATTTTTACATCTTTGGTGTGCACACAGTTTGCGGTTCTGTTTCTTTGTATTACAAAGTTTCACACGATTTATCCCCTTATATATGAGATTCTGTATACTGAAGGCCACAAGCCTAGAAACGTTTTTGTGTTTACAGAGTCATGTAGTAAATGTGAGAATTTCTGATCAAATCAGTGTTGATTATGTTACAGTCTTTATGTGAAACCTGTTCATTCAGTCATTCTAGACTTTTGAATTTTTGTTTTTATCTTTTTGTTTTTTAGTAATATTTCAACTGCATGTGTAAAATATTTTACCTGCCCTATGCAGACCTCCAACCATCTGTGTTGTGTGTTGAAAGCTCTTTCTGCCTTGATGATGGATGATAAAGAAATTTGTGCAACCTCATATGTACTCACTCAAAGGCAACAATATCATTCCTGAGCAATATTGACTGAGCAGGTATATAAACATTTTTATAGGATTACAATTTGTTTACATCTTAACTATTCTTTCATCAATAATTTTATCACATACAGATGAATGATAAAGGAAAAACAGGTGTTTCTACTGCTGATCACCTTTAAGAATGAATCCATCTATGATGAAACATTTCTATGCGAATGGGAGTAGTCTACTCCAGCATGACATGGCTCAAGGTACAAGGCAAGAGGGCTCATTGAATAGTTTGAGGAGGATGAAAATGATGTAAATCATATGTTATGGTCTTCACAGTCACCATATGCCAAATCAATTGCACACTTTTAGGAGATTTTGATGTGTTAGACAGTGCTGTCTATCATCATCACCATCAAAACACCAGTCTTTCGGAAGAACAGTGTTCATCTCTCAAGTACAGTAACAGACACTTGTAGAATTTATGCCAAGGCATAATGAAGTGGTTCTGCTGACTCATGGTGCCCCAGTACTATACTAAGACACTTTGTGCTGTGTTTTATCCATTCATTTGTCACAAATTCTGTTTGTTTTTGCAAAACAATACTATACTAAAAATCTCTTGCAGCGTGTAAAATTTATTTGATACATTTGCTTTTATTCACTTAAAGGATGCCAATAATTCTGGAGTTGAACTGTGTTGTAGGGCTGTCTAACTGTGAAGACAACATGTTTTACAATAATCTTTGTAGCAGTTTTTATTAGTAGTAAGTTATAAATAATATGAATATTGATAAATATTTTACACAGATCAGCCATAACATTAAAACCACCTGCCTAATATTGTGTAGGTCCCTCTTATGCTACCAAAACAGCTCTGACCCGTCGAGGTGTGGGCTCCACAAGACCTCTGAAGGTGTGCTGTGGTATCTGCGATGCACTGTGTGTTCTGACACGTTTCTATCATAGCCAGCATTAACTTTTTCAGCAATTTGTGGTACAGGAACTCTTCAGCGGGATTGTTCCAGACGGGCTAGCATGTGCATCAGTGAGTCCTTGGACCACTTTTGGTAGGTACTAACCACTGCATACCGGGAAGACCCCACAAGACCTGCTGTTTTGGAGATTCTTTGACCCAAGTCGTCTAGCCATCACAATCTGGCCCTTGTCAAAGTCTCTCTAATACGTACGCTTGCCCATTTTTCCTGCTTCCAACACATCAACTTCGAGAACTGACTGTTCACTTGCAGCCTAATATATCCCACCCTTTGACAGGTGCCATTGTATCGAGATAATCAATATTATTCACTTCACCTGTCAGTGGTTTTAATGTTATGGCTGAGTAAGTAAGGAATTCTGCAAACAAAAATATTTTACTTGAACAACAATACTTGTTTACATTGATGATCCTCTCATCATTCTGTATGCACTTTTAGAATAATCAACACAAAGGCTGCCACCTACTGGACAAACAATGTCTAGTACAATATTTCACTTTATCTACGAGGAACCCGTAGTTGAGAGGAAAAATATTAAATACTTATTGCTTATTTTGATACATAAACAGGTGACCTTGGAAATCTGTGTGCTAAAATCCTATGCCTTGAAAAAAGTAAAGATTTTAGTACAGGGCCTTCCTGGGTAGTCATGTTCAGTTCCTGCTGTAATGCCTCTGTAAGTAGAGAATGTGAAATGGTGCAGAGAAATTCTCAAAAACACGAGCATGTATAGTGCAGTAGCTGACATGGACAATAACTGAGCTGAGTCTTTTATCCTTAGTTACCTAGGAGACAAGGGATGTAATGCTCAAACTTTGACTCTGACTGTTGTTTTTACCGGCTAGTGCCCACAGAGCCTCTAACGCAGCTGACCTTCTGTAAGCACTGACTCTGTGTGAGAAATGATCAAAACCAGGGCACCAGTTCACAGAAGCCATTTATCTTTATCTCCACCAAATTTCTGTTTATGAGTTGGCAGAAAGCTGTGTTAAATGAGATCTGTGTGGGACGCATTGCTTTATGCACATAACTGATGTAGCTTTAGTAGGAAGTTCAAAGTCAGCAGGAAACATTGCCTTCTTTCTCTCACTCTCTCTTTGTGTCTGTCCTTTATTTTCTCTGCAGAAATGAATACCTCAGGGTTGCTGAATGGACACATTAATAATGAGACCCGGTGACACTGCTGCTCAGCATCTCAGTGTCAGGAGCTCACACAGCGCACACAGAACAAAGCAGTTTTCCTCTGACCTGTGCCAGCACACACAACTTCTGCAGTACCTACCGCAAATCTGACATGAAGTTTCCCAGAGAGCCAAAATCTTCACACAGCTCTGACTGCCACTCGTACATTGTCTTCTCCTATTCCTTTACTATTTAAACTGATTAGTTCTCCTTATATTATGAATATGTAAGGAGTAAAACACAGTGGGGCATGTTGTCATAGGAAAAATCGGTGACTGGAAGGTGTGATGCAGCCTGACGCAGTACAACAATAACAGCATGTCCCAAAGTGTTTTATTCCTCTTATACCATAGCAATTTTTTTAATTAAAGATGGACACATCATCATTTTTATCGATTCATAGTTATATTTAATGTTGTGGAAAATCCAAGAAACAAGTTATTTTTTTGCTATCACTTACCTTATATGAGCTATAAACAGTCACTACTATTTTTTTCTCTCTCCTGAAGTTAACATAAAAAAAAGCTTCTCGTGTTACAAAGAACACATAAACCCTTCATACTGAATCCTTTCTTCTGCATGTAACTTAAAGTTACAGCCTTACCTCTGACTGTTACAAAAATGCTGACACTAAAACTGAATGCAGTAGTGCTATAAAATCCCTATGTAATTTGTCACTATAGAAACAATAACATATTAGAATGAGTGCATTAATCGAAACCTGTGATTTGCCTTGCAGCTGGAACTACTACCAGAGTCATGCTCTTATAGAAATTTAATCAACATCTTCTGATCAATCACATGTGAGAATTCAGCAGCACTTATAGAAATTTAATCAACATCTTCTGATCAATCACATGTGAGAATTCAACAGCACTATGGTATAAGCACAGTATATTACATCATTGATACACAATGTGAAAAATATTATACCACACTTATTGTGCATAGATATGTAGAGAAACAATCATTTTTCGTCAGTACACATTGATATAATTATTCATAGATGAGGTTTAACAAGAAAAGAGACCCAAAGACAGTTATCTGGTATTTTAGAACCAATGACCAATCCTTTATTTATCAACCTAAGGTCTCAGCTTGTTATTCAATTACTCATCATATTCTATCATATTAATCAGTGACTACTATGAAATTTTCAGTGTTTAGTCATATTCTGGATAATGCGTAATGATGATATGATAATATTAACTGTATGATCAATCCTTTACT
>CM074949.1:15477595-15501261 GCA_037577455.1 Pangasius macronema
GTAAAGATTCCAGCCAGCTGATCGGCACAGACTTTCAGTACCCGGCCAGGGATGCCGTCTGGTCCGGCAGCCTTCCTCGGGTCGATGGACCTCAGCGTGTGCCTGACCTTGCTTACAGTATGGATTGTGCTAACCACATTTGGAACCATCCATAAACTAGATCACCAGATCAAATCTGCATCCTGGCCTAAGTGTTTCAGTGACAGGAGCGAGTTTTCAAATAGCCCCCAATGCAAACAGCAAAATGGGGGCTCCCGAGCGGTGCAACAGAAAAGCACATGCCTTATTGTCAGGAGATTGTGAGTTTGTATACAGACGCAACCACAGTTATCTGTAGTAAAATTGACCATAGTCTCTGGGTGTGAGGAATGGCCTAATCTCTCTCCCCTGTCAATCACAGCAACACTTAACTATTTTCTTGTGGCAAATTTGCAGAGAATTGTCAACCTTTTATCTCTGTTGCCATTGCACTACTTCCCTTGACATGCTGTGACTGGATCCCGGACTAACTCCATAATCACTGCAACACCTGTTAGGATTGAGACAGTACCTCTTTAAAAGCTTGTTGTCATCAGATATTTCAAATGTTCTAATTTGTTTGCAATGTGGGTGTCAATATCAGACATTTAGAACAGTTTATGATTTGGTCTTGGAAACATAGGAGTCCTGATTTTACGATATCTAAGGTATGGAGGTGCGAGTATGGTTACGTGTGTGTGATGCTGGGATGAACCAGTAACTGACCCCTCCCAAAGACCCGGGAGTGGTTGCTAGGCAATTAGAGTACTCCAATCATCATCATGCTCAGATGAGTGCTCACTCTCTACAGACAGCACACACACTCACACAAATGCGCTGCAGTCAGCTTGCTACTCAGTGGGACCTTGGAGCAAAGAACAGGACTCTGGGCATCTCTCTCTCACGCACACGCACACACGCTCACACACACACACATCCTGTTGTCTGTTTGCTACACATCCACCCTTAGGAGCTCTCTCAGAAATATATGCTTCAGTGCAGGGGAAGGCAGAGAGAACTAGTACTGTAATGCACAGGTTCACTTTGTGATTGGAACTGAGAGCAGGAAAGGATGCAGAGAGTGAGCAACAGCAGGGAATGTCTCCGAATCCCTGCACTTATGGGGTTTACTTTATTGTAGGTAAGTTTCTCCTCTGTCTCTGTCTATCTTTGTCACCCCTCTGTGGTGTCATATTTTGAATTTCAGCAGATTGTTTTTTTAGGTGAGAATGCTTAGTCATGGTAGCTTTTTTTAGTTTAATGTATGCCTGTTGTATGTTGTGAAAGGCTTATATTAACCCCTTAAATTCCCAGAACCTTGTCAGGTCTATACCTACATTCCTTACTGCTGTAAATACATACATTTTCTTTTACTTTCACTCTAGGTATTGAATAATTCATAGTAGTTACTGAAAATCATGCTTCAAAATGTATAACACTTAACTATAACTACAAGCACATCCTGTATGTGTTATCTTGTACTCAGGCAAATAAATAGTGCAAAAAGCTCTAGTTAGTATCTGTGCTTGAGATTAGGAAAGCAGCCAACAGATTAGCTTCTTTATCTGTTATACTGGAAGAACAGTGATCCATTTGCTGGTCTTCAGATAAAGCAACAGCTAAAGAAGTGGGATTAGGTATAGATCATATACATGTGAGAGAAGGAGAGATAAAAACTGCGTAGTTTATAATTTGGTGAACAGATCAGCTGCTGCAGAGGAGCATACTGATGAGATGTGTAGGTATACAGGAACTAGATTTCCTCATCACTGAGAGAGAGAGTGTTTGTGTATGAGAGATTTGTACCGCAGCTGGCTCCTTGAATCACACATTACACCCAGGTTGTCATTAAGCGAGATCTTACGACACATAGTGATTCAAATCATTCAACTATTGTTGCCACACCACTTTAGCTCATGTATGAAGATAATCTGTGATTATAACTTTGCCTGAATCAAAGCATGCATTGTGTTCTGATCAGAAAGCTTTTATTATTTAGAGTACAGACATGCACTTGAGTCTGAAGAACAAGTTAGCAGGTCATTGTCACACAACTAGATTGAGTTTTGAGTTTTTGACTGACTGCTCCTCCAGCCCTTTTGTATAACATGGTATTTCTGCCAGCTTCTTTGCTCTAATGTGCAGGACCTGGGAGAGTTTTTTTTTTTTTTTCGCAGTATCTGCACAGAGGGCTGTGGTTGTCATGGAGATTCGTAACTCCTATCCTTAATTTATGTTTCTTCTTCTGGTTTTGTTTCTATTCGGCAGATGGTTTAAGTCCATCTGTGTAGCCTTCAGAGCAGAAGAGCACATCTCGGTTCTTAAATAATTATGAGTATTATTTATTATTGTCATGTTTAAATAAGACACAATCCATATTAGTCTGCTTTTCCTGTCTTTCTGTTTCTGCAGAAGAATCATCACAGTACTGTAATGATCAATGCAAACATAACCAATTTAAGTGACACTGAAGAATGACTTCCAGTAATTACATTAATTTGTTTGCGGTAGCAAGTAGAAGCACACAGACAAATGACAGTCTTTACGTAGAACAGCCCTCTCTTATTGACTAATAAATCTTTTAGATAGAAGGGATAAGCATGTGGAAGGGACAAAATGTCTTCTGTGGCATTCAATTACTGTATACTCACAGGTGACAAACACAGATTTGGATTAATCACAGAGGTTTTCCACAAATGTTTCCTGCTCAATGTAGTCTGCGATTACTGGTACTCCAGGATCTTAGTGCAGTGAGGCTGGACATCACATAGCATCTTTTATTTGGAGTGAAATTATTAGCGTGCTTTAGGCTCCAATATCACCTGGCTGCATCAGCCATGCTCAAGCTCATGGAAGCTGCAATGAGTGTTTATGGATTAGGGATGTGTTTAACATCCCCAGAACATTATTATTGATTTCTAACATTCTGAGACCACGATTTGAATGTGATTATGTAATTTACATGCCATACAATATTGCCTGTGCAAATAAATGTAAAGTTGTACTGGCTTTGACATTACTGAGGGTTAAGATTGTGTGCCATCATGGAAAGCATATTTATAATAACCATTCTTCAATCACAAGTAATGGGAATCAAACTGGTGCTTTGTACCACCCTTATAATTTTTTAAGAATAAATACAGTATATATAATATGGGACTAATGATAATATTTTAGAACAAACAATAAATTAAAGGAAACATTTAGGAAATAACTGACAGTCTAGAAATATGGTAAAACTCCTAAGTCATAGGTTTAAGCAGCAATTTCTTGTGCAGTCTGTATTTTATATAGCGTGAGAGTCAGTGAAAGAATATGTAGGCTTCAAATGGCTTTATGAAGTGTACAGATTCATCTGCACATTGAAATATAATGGGTGAAGCGTGCTGAAACTAATAGCATAATGGTCTCTAGCACTATTAAACGTAATAAGTGGTGCAAGGGTTCATCTCCTCCAATGAAATATATAAGCACCTAACCAGTATATCGAACGACAAGGTGGATAGAGAACCAGAGACAAACGCTGATGATTAAGGTAGATAACTATGCATGGATTGCAGAAGTGTGCCAGTTTTAATTAGTTGCATCTGAAGAAACTCTCAGCATGGAATCACATCCAGATAACCATTAGTTTCCATCATCATCATATTCCACATTTTATGAAATCTGGCCTTATGTACTGCTGTAAAACAAATCAATTTGCTTTTAGTATAATTGTGATATGTGACACACACACACACACACACACACACACACACACACACACACACACAGTCTGACTCTCGTTAGAGCCACTGCTCCTAGGGGGGGAGAAGAATTAAGCCTGCTGTAACGTCCCAGGTGTCTGTATTGACTAATGGACCCAGCAGTGTATGTCATTACTCACCATGCTTATTAACGCTAAACTGTAGAATGGCTTGCAGATAACAGATATTCACTTATATCTACTTGGTTTTCTTTTTAGACTGCTTCTGACAATGATCAATTCTGACAGTGAGCAGTATTCACTCTGAAATGCAAATGAATCCTATCTCAGATGAACGCTGCTGAATACATAGGCCAGGACAGTATATTAGAGAAACTAGCTGGTGCTGAAGCTTTAAACTGTAAATATTTTTGCCGTGTTTGTACAAGCTAGCATAATTTGGAAAGTAAACCATACAAAGCCTGCTAGGAAAATGGGCTTTCCTTTGCTTTTCAGGCATAGTAATTCTGGAAATTCAAGACTCATGAAAAATAATTACATTAAGTCTCTTCCTGTATTGCTTTGTGCTCTTGTCTTCTGTGGATTATTTTGCCACAACTCTCAAACCTAATTTCTCTTAATATCGCCATATGAATTCATCTCATAGTAATGTACTTGCCCATATTCTGTCTCATTCCTAACCTCACAGAGTGATCTCATGCGGATAGAAATGTCATTTTCATTAACCTAAGCATAAAATGTTACATCACCACTCGGCTGCCTCTGACTCCAGCTTTGAGCCTCTGGTAACTGCACTGTTCGGTCATCAGACATTGTCTCAGTACAGATACAGAGAGCGCTTTACTCCATCTACAGATGTACAGAACAAAAAGATGAAGCCTCAACTGAGATCATTTCTTTGCTTCCTGTGTGTAGTGGGTTTGTGTGGGTGTGTGTTGGGCTTTGATTTTGTGGCCTTTTGAGTTTATCCTCTGTAATTCCCTCTGATTCGCAAATAGACCAGATTAGAGGGATTATAAGCATTCAGGGACCACAGTACTAGTTTACATTATACAGATACATCATCTCTTCTTACTCCTCTAAGCCCCTGACCAGTGCTAAGTGCCGAACACAGCACACACCTACACACTGCCTTTGAAAATGTAGCAGGATGAAAGGGTTCTTTAAGGGCATCCCAGTCCAGTATAGATCTAGTATATGCACATGTATAGACTAATTCAATCCAATCGAATCGAATCTAAAATATAATCTCATATAATGTAATCAGCAAAGGTATTGTTTCTCTGCAAGTGCAGAGCAAAGTTAGATTTTTAGGATTTCTATGTAACTGGCATCCATGGCTTGGCTGTGCTCTTATTTCTCCCTAGTGATGTATGGTAGCCAATTAAAAATGACATCATCTTTTAGTGATTTCTGTTACATTTGGCTGCTATGATGATGTTCAAAACAGATTGCTTTATAGGAAGACATGTGTTAGCACACCTCTCAAGTTGGTACCCATTGCAAGTTGTTTATGAAGGAAGTGAGCAGTGTGCAGGTTTTAGTGGTCTAATCTGGAACCTCTGCTTCTCATGCAGGCACAGCTCTTACCTAACTATGTGTGTGTGTGTGTGTGTGTGTGTGTGTGTGTGTGTGTGAGTTTTGAACCTATAATAAGTCCCATCTTTTTCTGTCACACTTGGATACTTGGATAAATGTTTTTGTGAAGATGTAATTGCAGAGTCATGGCCCACTCATTTCTCTCTCTGTCTTTTCCTTGTTGTGTGTTGTTGTGTCTTCAGAAGTATCGGCAGTGCATGGCTGGTCTCCTGGCCCCTCCCTATGGTGTTATGGAGAGTGGGCCCAGTGCTGACAGTGAGTCTACTCTCTCTTTTAGAAATTGCATGTTGGAGTATAGTTATATTTATTATAGCTGGTTGCATCAGAATATATCTGATTCTTTAAGATAACATTAATTTTAGTGATTTGCCAAAATTGTTTAATAAATAAAAAGCCTAAAATTATGTGTATGTTGAAAACAAATGCTTAATGTCAAACTACACATCACAGGTAGGTACATAGGGGAAAAAATCTAAAAAGAGATTTTGTTATTATGATATCAGTGAGATCAAATGGAAAGAAAGAAAGAAAGAAAGAAAGAAAGAAAGAAAGAAAGAAAGAAAGAAAAGGAGACTTATGCTAAAGTTTCTACCCAAAAGCTTAGTAATCTCACACATCTCCGTGAGTTTCAGTAGAGATGTCAGCAAAGTCACAAATTTTGTAATGAGTTCATTTGAATATACTACAGTGTTGTGCCAAATTTACTACAAGCACACTATTGTATATTTGCAGTCTAAGTATCCTCTTTTATAAGATAGCATTTGTAAATATACCAGAAGAAAGGTACACTAGAATCCAAGTAAACTATTAATTTACTTTTAGATCTAGTAATATTGATAAATGCTCAGCTCTACTAATTTAAGCTCCACGTTAAATTATGTATTAACTTGCTATATGAGCATGTTTTAATTCAGTATGATCGTATGTTCAGAATACATTTTCAACAAGCATTTTAAATTGTATTTGTGGCAGAGATTTCAATCTTCTTTTGCTTTCTTTCTTCTTCTCTTGCAATCTTCTTTTGCTTCTTCTCAAACCTTTACCCTTCAACTCAAAAGTTTCACTTTTACTTTTTAACTTCAATCAATCTCTTTCTTCTCATTCAATTTCTCCTAAGAACGTGTAGAAGAAATGTTTGTGATAAAGTTCATTCCTTAATGAAACACAAGTGAGAAAGTACTAGCAAATCTCTTAATATATCAAAGAGAAACCTTTAAGCAAAGAAAAAAAATTCTGTGGCTAGGAGTACATTTTTACTTCAAATGCAATGCTATTATCTCACCCACTGATATCTTTTTAGAATATTTTTAGCGGTGTTTTTCAGAGGCTATAAAAAGAGCCATGTCTCGTCTGAGAGAAAGGGTGTGCTTTGTGAAAGATAAGAGTATTAGAGGGCTTGATGCTCTAAATGGACTGTTTGTCCTGAAGGAACGGCGCTTACTGTTGTAACCTTAAGTGAAGATCAAGTCTCTTTTCCTGATCTCCCTCAGGATGGGCCTCTACAGATTACACACATCCTCACACACACTCACCATGAATTCCCAGCAGCTGTCTCTCTATCATGATGCTTTTATGAGCTGTCCTTTACGTTTTTGCTACAGTCTCGAAGGTGTGCTGTTTAAGCTGTCATGGTAGACATTTTCTATTAAAGATAGAGAGGGATCTCTGTCGCTGTATATGTGCTGAATTTGTTGTACTTCTAGAGAATTTTGTTAATGCTGTTGTTTTATAAATTCAGTTGCTTTTTACCTCTTTATAGGAATGCCTGACAAAGAGAATCTGGGTAACTCCCTAGGATCAATGACCAGGCACCTGAATAAGGTATGAACATTCTTCTCATGCATAAATTTCCTTTGCTTAAAGTTTGTAACTTAATACATTCAAATAAATAATGAATTAAAATAAATTGCAATTAAATATTCAGTCACTTAAAAGCATTCTCCATCCTCCTGAAAATATGTGATATGTGACATTTGTTAAAACATTTGCCTGATTATAAATGATATGGTATGGTGATGTATCGAATCGAGAGCCTCTTACTGAACGATACAATACGAAACGCCATATCGTTACACCCCTACATAATGCATAACTGAAAGAATTTGGTGCGAAAGGTTTGTAAGGCATAATGCATTATTGAAAGTGGGAGGGTGTTAAAAATGCAGTGTGCTGGCATGTGAACAGGACATGGCTGTGGGGGGGACGGTTCCTCTTTGGATCCCAGAGACAGAAGGGGATCATCTCCTGCAGCTTAGCACATGCTGATGTGCCTGCAGGGCCTCCTCTCCCGCTATTACAGAGGAAATGCAACCTTTCCATGAATGGGAAAATCCTTCAATATGTGGTTGTGGGCTTTAACAGTAAATACAACAGTAAAGCTCATGCAGTGAGCCAATGTAATTTTTAAACACTTTAAAGCTTGTAAGTGTCACTTTTGCCTTATAAGTCAAGTCAAGTCCAGTCGAGCTTTACTGTCATTCTGCTACATCTGTGGACATATAGTGGAACGAAATGTCGTGTCTCGCAGGACCACGGTGCTACATACAAGTTAAACATAAATATGAACATAGAAGTATAAGAAAAACAATTTGCCTGACTAAACATACTGTACAAGTGGAAGAATTCCTCAGATCATCTGACAAAAAAAAAAACTTCATTCATATTCAGGTTATGGATGAAACCTTTTTAAGAATATCCCTCTGAACATTTAAAGATTGGAATCTGTTGACACTGACACTGTAAAATGTGAGCTAGTCCAACATTTGGATCAATTATAGCTTATTTAATTGGGAGGAGTAGCTAAGATCCTAGGCTGTAAGGTTCTAGGTTACTTCTCATATTTTCAGAACAAACTGATATGCGATATGCAAACACTATGGTTTTACAAACTCTTTTTTTTGTTTTTGCAAATCACTGTTCACCATTCTATAGACCTTTTGTTTGTCTATGTATCAAATACACCAACACTCCGAAAAAAAGGTCAAATCTATAACCTTTAAGGGTTGTTCAGTCCCTCTGGGGGAACCCTTAAAGGGTTTATGCAGAACCTTACAACAGAGTGTTCCCCTATCCGAAAGGCTTTCAAACTAAAACCCTTTTAGAAAGCTAAGTACCCTTAACTGTCCAAAGAACCCCACTGAAAGACCATTTTTCTAAGGGTGTATTTTAGGAACATGGAAAGTCATTCACTCTTTGATTACGTTTGGTATCCGAAAACACCTGATTAGTTATTACTTACTTATTTAAGCCACAAAACATTGCACTGCTTGTTTGAGCTCAGAATTGAATTATGTTTCTAATGGCTGAGTAACAGCTGAATAACAGCACAGCAAACATAATTAAAATTAGTCCACATTGTAATGCAATTAATAATTGTAATCAGAGTAACTTTTCGTCTGTTCCTTTGAGTAAGGCTTGCTATTATGTTTTATAGTTATGTACATGAAGGCACGCTGACATTAAAATTATGAGCTTCCTTTTTTTTTAAAGGAACTGAGGACTGAGCTGCACTCGGAAACTAGAAATGTTACCGTGAAAAGTATGTTGATTTGCTAAAATAAGCTCTTTGTGAATTGGTGTTATTCATTTGCAGCTGCTGATATATTTTGATAATTGCGATGACTTCATTTTCAGATTGTAGATCTTAGTTTATACAGACTATTTATTACTGAAATCTCCAAATGGACTGAGGGGGTATCTAAGGTTTGTGAGTCTGTCTTTCTGTCATTCAACAGAAAAAGAGGACAATTTAAGAAATCGTTATAAACAATTAGCAAAGATTTGCCAGATGGAATCAGTAATCTGTAGTTAAGTGTTTTCCTCTTTCTCACGCTTTCTGTGTTTTCATTTTTTTATGTTCACTCCGTCATGTTTCATCAGTGTCTTCCAGTATCTCTCTACATTTTGTTTTCCAGAAATCATTTATTGAAAACATTGCTCATCTTCACCCCAAAACCATGATACAGGTACTAAGTCCATCCCATCATCAGACTGACAGCTGTGTAAGCCAATCACAGTGCAGAAGAATGCACTTCCCTGTGGTGATACAGATATTTGTGAATTTGTAGGTTCCATCTGAGAAGATTATGCGAGCAGGTAAAGTGCTAAGGAACGCCATCCTCACCCAAGCACCTCACATGATCCGAGACAGGAAGTACCACCTAAAGACTTACAAGTGAGCATTCGAGGAGCAGTGATTTTACTGTGTAATAGACCAATGCTGTTTGACACATTCACAGAGGCATTTTGTTACAGCTCAGTCTATGAAAGGTGCTTTGTGTGTGTGTGTGTGTGTGTGTGTGTGTGTGTGTGTGTGTGTGTGTGTGTGTGTGTGTGTGTGTGTGTAGGCGGTGTTGTGTAGGCACAGAGCTGGTTGACTGGCAGATGCAGCAGAGTTCCTGTGTGCACACGCGGGTTCAGGCTGTTGGCATGTGGCAGGTGTTGCTGGAGGAAGGTGTACTCAACCACGGTCAGTTACAGGGTCATAGACTCTTGTGCAATACACACCATTCTTAATATTTATATCAGTATTCTCATTTGACTTTCCCTAAAACTTGCCAAATTTTGTGCATAGTTGGCAAGACAACTTTGTGCAATAATGCCAATCTGTTTTTTTTTTTCAACTCCACTTCTCAGTATCCAGAAACTTTATTGTTGCCTTTGACTAATTCTGTTTTTGCAGGTTATGAATATAAAAATACATAAACACTTTAAAATACTACTCAGCACAACTGCTACCATAAAAAAAGTTGAAATGTCTGTTGAAAATTTGTAACCTCTAAAAGTCAGGTGATTGGTCAGATGTAACTTTTTAGCCATAAATATCCCTGGCAGGTTTGGTGAAAAAGGGGGACTTCGTAGAATGAAAAGCATCTGATACCCATTGCAAAATACAGTTATGGATCACTGATGCCTTGGTGCTGTTTTGCAGCTGGTGGTCCAGTGAAAGTTATGAAGGTTGACTAGGATATTTTAGGCAATTTAATTAACTCTGCCAGGAAGTTAAGAGATCACTCTAAATGGATTGCTTAGCAAGATAATGGCCCCAAACATACATCCAAATCAACTTAACAATATAAAGGAGCTTGAAATGTTCACATAAAAAGAGTGCATACATAAGCCTTTACAGGAAGTGGCCCACTGCTGTTATTCTTTGTGGGTGAACTCTGTGGGGGTACCAGTAATACTGAAACTTTTTTTTTTCAGAATGGAAACTTCAAAACTAATCTTTTGATTTATGAAAAATGTTGTGTTAGTGGGGCTTCTGAGTGGCACAGCTGAAGCGATCGTGAGTTGTAATTCCGATGATGCCACAGCCATTCATGTTTAGCAATAGCAAAGTTGACCGTGCTGTGTTGGTGGGAAAGATGACATACTCTATGTCCCGTCAATAACATTAGTCATGTGTCACCAACTAGTCACAATGGCACTATCCATTCCTGTGCGTCATGTATGTGGAAGAGGGTGGATAGCGATTTCCTCTAGGTGCGTTACGCTATACTGTGATGATGCATGAGTAGCAGTTTGAAAAGATGCTTGGCTGACTTCGTGTGTCTCAGAGGTAGCACATGTTAGACTTCACCCTCCCTGGTTGGTAACTGTTGTATGATGGAGAGAGAGGTGGCTGGTGGGTGGGAATTGACCAAGACTAAATTAAGGAGAAAATGGGAGCAAAAATGCTGTGTTTCAAAAATGATCTGTTTAAGCTCAAAGTATCTCTTATTGCCTGGGTTCATTTTAGTTATTAATTTTGCACATTTGCATGAAGGGTGCTAATCATTTTGGAATTTTGGAATTATATTATATGTCTTACTTGGTGTTATATTTTTGTTCAATATCACATCTGGTTATACACTAACTCAGTGTAATTACAGTCTAATTACACATTTGTCTCTGTGTGAAAGCGCTATATGACTGGAACTGAGCTGATGTTCCACTTGCTGAATGAGGCAGGCGTAATTTAAAGGCTTTGTTGCTCTCTGTGGGCACGCACTTGGCACACGTTCCGGTCCGGAGCTAGCACTGGCTTGCTTGCTGCATGAGAAGAATCCTAATTGAACCTTTATTTCCTTTCTGTGTAAATCAATTGAACACAGACAATCACTGCAGCATATGTTATTGTTCTGTCAGGTGAATGTGTGTTTTGTGTGTTTATTCCCTCTACACTGGATAATGCTGGGCTGTATTGTGGTTCAGTTGATCAGGAGCTGAATTTCCAGGATAAGTACCTGTTCTATCGCTTCCTGGATGATGAGCAGGAGGATGCGCCACTCCCCAGTGAAGAGGAGAAGAAAGAGAGTGAAGAGGAACTGCAGGACACCCTCCTTTTCCTGTCTCAGATGGGCCCTGACGCCCATATGCGCATGATCCTTCGAAAACAGTATGTCCCTGCTACAGAAATAGGAGTGACCTCTAGAACTGTATTGTCATTGTATTTTCCCCAAAGGCACAGCTATGAATAGAACTGCTGTGAAATTTAACTGATTAATACATACTCTTGTCTTGGCAAGCTTCCTGCTTAGATCCTTTTTTAAATAGTGCTGATTCGACACAGGTTGAGTAACATACAGTAAATCACTACAGGAAGTGGCATTTTAAGATTAGGGGGGAAAAAACGCCTGTGGTGGAGCCGAAAGGTTATTTTTCATTGTTTATTTCTTTGTAAATGAATAATAATAAATTTTGTTGTCTTAAAACTCTCTTTTATGATATCTTTTATGCTAATTCTAGTGACAAAACTGACAAACATAACATTGTATTTCTCTTTCCAGGCCTGGCCAGAGGACAGTAGATGATTTAGAGATTATTTATGAGGAACTGCTACATATAAAAGCCTTATCTCACCTTTCTACAACAGTAAGTTCGCATCCTGCAGTAGTAAATTACATTAATGTAGCTCTGGTCTCCCTATGAGTGGTCCAGCAATGGGCAGTCACACAGTACAGTGTAGTCTTTAAAGGAGCGATTCCTCACACTGCATCGCACTGAAGAATAATATAAAACTGTGCAAGTCTTTTCTTAAAAATTCAAGTAAGAAGCATCGAAATTGTTTATGAAATTATTACATGGATAATGAGATATAGGCTATGAAAATGTACAGTAGGTTACCATAATAAAATGGAGCCAAATGTTTTCTTTGTGTTTTATGTATTTTCAGGTTAAAAGGGAGTTAGCAGGCGTCCTTATTTTTGAGTCCCATGCAAAAGCAGGAACAGTGTGTGAGTAGATAAACTGGAGCGGTTTGAGCAGGACTCTACCTGGAGCTTTGATTAGATTAGAGCTAGTTTATTGTGTCAAAGATCACCTACTGAGTATGTATTTCTGTGTCACTCTTCGTTTTCTTGTGGTTGTATTTATAATTCTTTCACTGTCAGTGTTTAATCAGGGAGAGGAAGGAACCTCGTGGTACATCATCCTAAAGGGTTCAGTTAATGTGGTCATTTATGGCAAGGTGAGATCTTACTTCTTTTCTAACACATCCCTAAACACCATGTCCATTAGGATTTATTGTATGGTCTCATATACAGGCTGTTACTATGATTTCTGTGTAAGTTTAAAAAAACCTGAAATGACATTTTTGAGTGGTCAGTGATGATAGTGTGAGCAGCGGTGGGGTGTAACTCTGCTGTGTGTGTGTTTGCAGGGTGTGGTTTGCACACTGCATGAGGGGGATGATTTTGGGAAGCTCGCTCTGGTAAATGATGCACCGCGTGCAGCTTCCATCGTCCTGAGAGAGGACAACTGCCACTTCCTGAGGGTGGACAAAGAGGATTTTAACAGGATCCTCAGGGTGAGAACATATTTAGAATAATATTTATGTTTTCTGGGTTCATTTAATGTGCCCTTTGGTGTGCTATGGTACATTATTTAATGCCTGTTGCTCAAACTTTGGGGTGCATTTCTCCCTCTTTTTTCTGTGTTTCCTTCACTTCTCCTTTACATGTCATTTGTAGTCTGTTGACTCTGACACAGGAAAATCCTCTTTGCTTAGACAATAGGAGCCTCAGCTCAGGAAAAGCAAAGCAGTGTCTAACCGGATACGGTCTGTTAGAGAGGGTGTGTGTCTGTATTGCAAAGGTTTATTTCCTTGAAATAAGTCATATTCTGGGATATTATGGGATTTCAGCTGAGCATTTACTTAGATGCTAGGGTTTCATTTGTTTCTGACTAGCTTACTAGAGACAAATGAAGCCTCCCTCTGTTGGAGGTTTTGAAATACTGCAACAAGTTCTGTGTTGCTTAAAACTTAATGGAATATGTTGATCAATCTTGTACTCTGAAGAAACTTACCACTCTAATACACAGATCAGATATCAGCTAGTGTCTAATTGTGTATGAATATGCAATACTGATACTATACCTTACTCTACCATATTTATATTTCGACTGTTACACAGGGCAGTCTTGTGTGCAATAATTTGTGTGTGTGTGTGTGTGTTTGTGTGTGTGTGTGTGTGTGTGTGTATGTGGTAGATCCCAGGATCAGTTAATCTGCTGACTACACTTCTGTCTCACAACATTAATCCAGCACGCTGACCCCACTATTCAGCATTCTCTCTCTCTCGCTCTCTGTCTCTCTGTGTGTGTGTATGTGTGTGTGTGTTTCTACTGTTGTGTGTGTCAGTATGCCAGTAACCAGTAATGCTTTTTTCCCTTATTTATATAATTGTTAAGATAAGGCCTGTGTGTCTGTGTGTTTTTGTAGGATGTAGAGGCAAATACAGTGCGTCTGAAGGAACACGAAGCAGATGTTTTAGTTCTTGAAAAGAGCAACATCAGAAGCTCCAGCCATGCAGGCTCCTCACCACTCAAGTATGACCCCATCACTGCCTCTTTATCTCAGTCTCTCTGATTCTCTCCTTCTCTTCGTTCATTAATGATACATGCACTATGTGTGTGTATCTGTAGTTTATCAGTTTATATTCGTGCTATCTTTGTCAGTACACTGAATACTTATTTAATATTGTGTACTGTAGATACACTGTGATGTCTGGAACTCCAGAGAAGATTCTCGAACACTTCCTAGAGACCATGAAACTAGATTCCAAGTTTACAGAGTCAGGTACTTTCATCACAAGTAAGGAATAAAAGTCAACAGAATGTGCTGTTATAAAAGAATAATCTTTTAGAGGGTGGTGTGATGTGGTGAGGTGAAGTGGACCCCACAGCGGATTATTTTCTGATAACAGCACATCTCAGCTCTTATTCCACAGCAATGTTCCAACTATTGTGACATGTCATACATTTGATATAGTTATGTTTCATATAATGGAACACCTAGAAAAACAAGTTAACCCTTTCTCACATTACACTGGCATCCCATTCTGGCAGTGAAATGGAAATCGACTTATTGGACATTTTCACTCAGTATAAACAAATGAATTATTTTATTGCTGCAGATCTGATGTAAGATTAGTCAGGACACTGTTGGGTTTCTGTGTGTAGAGTATCGTGACTATGTTTAGCTGCTGGTGAGCGGGGCAGTGGGAAATGGGAGGGGTGTGAGCCCCCTGCTGGGCAAAACATTCACATCTCTCTAAAATAACATTGGTACAGAGATAAAAGACAGCACAACTAAAGCTTTTTTGATACTAAAACACTGTATACAACTGCGACAATAAAGTTAAAACATTTAAACCTAGCAGGCTGGGTAAAAAAAGAAATACATATGAAAACTGCGAATTCCTAAAGCCCTTATTGTCTACGTTCATGTGAGCTATCAAACACTACTGTGTTTAAGTTTGGTAAAAAGAGATAAAGTAACATCAGTTCCTGTTATCACTTATGCTATAATAGCTATAAACATAATCATTCCATCACCAGCCTTGCTTTGTTTCCTCTCTCTTGAGGTCAATAAGACAAAAATGCAGCAGAAACTCCTCCGGTGTTAGAAAACTTAATGTTACAAATTAAACTCTGACTATTACAAAGTGCTGACACTGAAGACTCCTTCAGAAATGCTAAATAAATGTCTCTTCATAGAAAACAAACAAATCAGCAATTACACATGTCCGCCTTACGGGTTGTTGTAAATTGTTGCTATAGAAACAATAATGCCTTAGAATAATTGCATTAATATAAACCTTGCAGCCAGAATTTGTCTGAGTCATGCTGTAATGGAAAATGAATCAGTTCCTTCTGAGCAAGCAGAATTACAAATTCAGCAGTGCTGTGCTATAAGATACAATATGCAACATAAGTACATTACTTCTGTTCATTACTAACCTTCATTTGGAAAATGCTGTGTGCTACACATCTGTATGGCTTTTAACAGTTTACCTCGAATGAACTAAAACAAGATGCACGATCAGAAGAAAAATAGTTAACTTGCTGCCTTAACAGTCCTAGCTTAAAGAGTACTTCAACATATTTTAACTAAAGCAGTATCTACTGTATATGTACTCATAGTATATGTGCAGTTACCATGCACAACACCATGCACAACACTGGACATGTTGCCCTGTACTGAGGGAAGAATAAAAAAAAAAAACAGTTACATGAAACTCACTCATGATGGCAGTCTAAGGGTAGTTGTACTAAAATATGTGATGAAATGATGCAACTCAAAACTACAGCTGCTGCACTCTGACAGTGAGTCTGATGATGAGACCGACAGAGATGATCCTACAAGAGCTTTTCTTTTTTAGGCTTGTTCACCTTTTTATATAGAGCAATATAGCAAAAAATAACATTGTACTTGCTTAAGTAGTCTTTTTTTTCTTAAAGGATGTTTGCTTAATTATTTATTGACTAGCAATAGCTGTCCTTAAACATTATAATTGAATATAAGGTAATCACACATACACTACTGAAGGAGTAAATAGAAATTAGACTGAAAAAAGTGGGAGAATTTTTCTAAACTGCATTTTCTAATGAAGTCAGCTCATTTCTGACCAATCTCAACATCTCAAATCAACATCCAATGGAGTAAGGTCCATGGTTACAGTTTACGGGTAAACTGTTTACTATGTATCCTGCAGCATTTTTCCTCTGAGACTCGAATGAGATAGGTTGGGTGAAGGATGAGTGAGCAAGTCCAGTTTGGGCATGTCTATATTTAGTACTGAACACAGACACTGATCTAATGCAGACCAAGCCATGTGCTCAGTATTCAGTGCTCTGGCCTGACATTTTTTGGACATGCTCAAATGTGATAGAGATCTTTGTTCTTCCTTCGTTCACTGTTTTTCCATTTGTCTATGTGTTTTTTAATCCCTCTTTTACTCTTTCTATCTCTCTGCAGATCCAGCGTTGGATGACTTTGTGCTTATGCACTGTGTATTTATTCCCAATAAGCAACTGTGTCCACTCCTCATGGCCCAATATCCTTTGCTTCTGTAACTTTTTACCATATTTTACCCTTTCCTTAATATACATTTTTATCTCTTTCTCCTGCTCTCCCCCTCTTTTCCATTAGGCCTAAGTGCTCTTGTACATTTTAGGCTCTGAAATGCCCCCTACTGTATTTTACAACTTGTCCTATTCAACACCATAGTCACAAATTCTGTAGTACAAATTGGAACATGCTTTTCGTTTAAACATTGCAATGTATGGTATCAAGATACTTCTGGAAGTTTTTCAGCAGCTGTGTTGTAAATTATGTCCTTAACCTCAGTGAACCTACCAGGCGCAGGCGTCTCAGGGCAGTGATCAGGAGAGGCTGGACTACGCTCTGAACAACAAGCGCAGAGTCATTCGTCTGGTGCTGCAGTGGGCTGCCATTAACACCCCCCACCTGCAGGAGGAGGAGAGCTCTCTGGCCTTCCTCCAGGTCTCCTTCAGTACATAAACACCAAGAGCAATGTTTCAGTTCACATTCCAATCACAAATCAGAATAAAGGATTCAGCATCCGTTTCAGTAAATGCCAGATCTATATTACACTTAAGTGCACCACTTTCATCGTTGGCTTGAAATATATTGTGATGATGACATTGCATTTCTTGCTGTTTTTTCATAAAAAAATGTAGCTTGAATAAACATACAGCCGAGTGCGAAAGTTTGCACACCCTTACTTCAATATGATGAACACGACATGACATCATCAAATCTGCTCAGGATTTGGATGAGTGGAACAATCAAAATTATATTTCTGAATGAGATAAAATGTGGGCTTTTGTTCCACTTGTGACTAATGGCTTTTTAATGTCTTATGCTGCTTGTTTCCGATATTTGAGAGTCTCTCAGGCAGACTTTTTTTCCCCATTTAATTTTTTTTCCACTCTCTGTAAGTGCTCTTACCTATGTTCCTTTCATTTCTGAATTATGGTTTTCAATGTTGATAAAGACTTCCCTCCAATTCTATCTTTTTTTTTACACTCGTCTTTAGGTTAGAAAAGCCAATTTTTCTTTTTAAGGCCCTGTAAAAGCTGTTTTTTTCCTGAATGCATTGACATAACTTGATTGCTCTTGGCAAACTGCTTGAGAGTTTGTGCCTGTATGAACTTATATAACTTAGAAAGAAAACATTCTGAGAGTTTTAGTTCAGTAAAAAAAATGAACTAGTGCAAGTCAAAAGAGATTCAAACTTTTGAGCTAACAAATATAAATGCTGTTTTATATCCAACTGCAGTAATCTTAACACAATTAAGTGAACAGAAAATTCTAAATAGATCAACCAGATACCAAATGCAAACTTTTGCACACAGTTGTAGATCTAAGCAGGTTTGTGTATGGATTATCTTTGCATGAAACTGAGTTTGCTTTGTTGTTTGTGATGCAGGATTTTTACATGTCAGTATCTGAGGATGCTAAACTTATTCCCGCACTCAAAGATCAGCTCCCTGAGCTGGAATCTGTCCTCAAACAGAAGTGAGACATTTTTCTTCTTCTAGTTGCCATTAGTCATGTTTTAAAATGTTTTTAAAAGGTCATGATGAAAGCTATTAATTCAGTACTCACCATGAAGAATCCATTCCTTTTTTAATTTTCAGTTCCGATGATGCGAATCCCTCTCAGAAAAAGGTAGTACATCTGTGAAAGTACAGAGTGTTTTACATTGATACATGCTGTTCTAGAGTAGTGTATGTCTGCAGTAGTTTATGTTTAATCCCTCTGCTCTCAGCACAAAGTGCTCCTTCGCCAGTTCAGCATGGGAGATGAGAAACTGCAAAAACGGCAGCCAATCAAGAGCACAGATGAGAGTAAGTATCCCTGACACTGAGTCTTATTTCAAACTCGCATGACAGCAGGCCTTTGTAATATGGTTTTACTTTTTAATATAGAAACACCTTTCATTTCAAAATTTGTAAAATGTATGAATTTTCTAGATTAATGGTTTCACTGTACACACTAAGAAGTGATTATGGCCTTATGTAGCTTTTACATATTGTTTTAATGTCCATGTTACTACAATGAAGTAAGTTTGTAAAGGTAAGGGTTTACCTTAGTAAGCCAGTTAGTTAAATTCAGTTTAATTCAGAAACACATGTATTGAAATCCTATTTTTATTATTTCAATCCATTAAATTCCAAACATATTGGTGGTGCAATTGAAAGAAGCAGGGCTGTCCCACGTAATAAATCCCACTTTAACCCCTGGATGGCAGAGTCAGTAATGTTGGAAATATTGAAGAGCTGATGTGATGATGAATACGAGCGTTAAACCAAAATCATTGGCTCCTCATCAACCTGACATATTCAGAATATCAGCCTCTTTCTTGTGCATGTATTTCAACCACTTCTGTGTTTTCTTTCTTTTTTTTTTTTTACCTGCAGTTCTGTTTAAGGTGTACTGTAGCGACCACACCTACACCACCATTCGAGTCCCTGTGTCTGCCCCTGTCAGAGAGGTTGCGTCTGCTGTATCAGATAAGCTGGGCTCACAAGACGACCTTCTCCTGGTTCACCTTAGCTCAGCTGGTGGTGAGAACATACACACCCATGTTTGTCTATGCACAGTCTACTTCTTTTACTATTAATCATTAAGAGTATGGATTCTCTTGTGAAAAAAATGTTTATTTAAACTTGGTAAGTGCTTCATTATACCACTTTAATTTTCAAGTGTATTTGATGAATGGCTATGTTAATGTTCTCTAAGTGTATGACCTCTGGCTGCTTGCCATATGAATGCTTTATTCTCAGCAGCGTATCACTGTTGCTGCATTGTATAAAATTCTGCGCACCATTGTGGCTGCTGGAGTGGAGACAGGCTTTTCCATCATGCCCTAATGCTGACCTTCATAACTACAACACACGCACACAAATCTGCAACTTTGTTAGTGTTTACCATGGTACAATTACATTATATTTGTTGTAGAGTTTTTGATGTAGATGGTGAAGCCACTGTGTGGCGCATGTGTGCTGTCTACACCTGGTTGCTACGCAGATGTATTACAGCATAACTGTCAGATTTAGAGGTTTGTGATGATAAAGAAGAGAGTGAGGGCTCAGGGTTATTATAGAATAGCAACCACTCTGTTATGACAACCAGGCAGGAGAACACACGCTCCTCGGCCCTGCGTCAGGAAAAGCGTGTGAGTGCTCCAAAACAATAATAACACACTATATTTAGACTCGAAGCCATGACCAGGGATTTTTGGCACCACTGATAATGTAGTCACTGATTAGACTTGGGGCTGTGTGAAATCTGGTGAGCCTTTTTTAAATGTCTGAGTTTTGATCAATTGATATGCATATCAACATGCCATATCAACATTGTGGTAATCTTGCATTTGATTTTTTTTTCCAGATAAAGTGGTGCTGAAGCCCAATGAAGTGTCCATCTTCTCCTCCCTCAGTATTAATGGTCGTCTGTTTGTTTGCTCCAGGGAACAGATTAACTCTTTGGTAAATGAAAGCCAACCAAACACCCAGACCCCCCTCCACACACACACACATTACTACACACACACACACACACATTATGTGTGTGTATATATATATATATATATATATATATATATATATATATGTATATAGCCATTTTTCCAACTTAACTTACACTGTCGCTGTCTGGGAGTCCTTGGATTTCCTGTGAGATTTACAATAATTTAGTGGCAAACTCTGTAAATTTACAGCACAGAAAATAAAAAATTATTTTAACTACATTTGCATATTTGACTGACGCTTTTATCCAAATTCAGGCAGGATGCACCTGACTAGTTGAAGATTAAGTGTCTTGCTCAAGGACTTAAACATGCTAGCTTGTGTTGGAAACTTTCCCCGTATAGACCAGGAGACTTGATGACTACAGCGACAAGTCTCCTGGTCTTTACGGGTAAAGTTTCCAACACTTGCACTGATTCAACCACCTCTACCATTGAATATACGTCCACTTAAAGACAAATTTCAGTGCTTTCTAGCCTAAATCAAAGTTTTTACTAGCATATAAAATTTAACTCAAAGAGGGTTTGTGTTCGCTTAAAATAGTCGCTAAAATAAAGGGCACAAAAATGATGCGCTAATTTTCTGATGTTGACAAAAAGAGAGTCTTCACCATTCTTATTCCAGCTTAAAATGCTAGATATCCCAAAATGAATTGCATTTTCTGGTATTTTACTCTAAGTGCTTTAACTGCCCAATTGTTTACAGTACAATCGTGTTCAATAATAAAAACAGTATTTTGCTTTAAAATAAAGGCTGTAAATTTACAGGGGTTTTTAAGGGAATGCATGAAGTGAAACCAAGTTTATAACTTTACAGAAAACACATCAAACATGTCAAAAACAAGTATTCGTGGTCTAAAGATATCCATGAAGCAACAGCTTTTGCAGGTGTACGGGTGTACAAGCTTATTGTTACGTTTCATGAGGTGTGTAGACCCTGAGTGATTATTATGCTTTACTGTGAGTTCAGACTCCACTACCAGAGCAAGAGGGACCATCTGCTGGCTCCATGTCCACCCTTGAGCTAATGAGCTCCAAAGAGGTGGCCTACCAGATGACCCTTTATGAATGGGAACTCTTCAACTGTGTACATGAGGTAAACATGCACACATTTATATTTATTCATTTGGAAGATGCTTTTATCCAGCGTGACTTACAAAATAGAAACCAAGCATTGACCTATGACAAAAAACACATTTGATGCAAAAGCAACAGCTGTTTCCACCACTATATCCCATACTATTCAGGATATAAAAAGAAAGAAAACAAATGTTACAAGATAAATGACTATAAATAACATTGGCACATAGTAAGGCATGACACAAGAGACTGCTAAAGGATCACATTAACAATAGCTCACAGACCACCAAAGTAGTGAGATGATACTTCAAGAGGTGCAAGATGAACAGATGTAGCTCATTCTACCACTGGAGAACCAGTGTTTGAAGTAAGACATGTAATGAAGGCAACACCTCACAGCAGTTATTCACAGACTATAATGAACCAGATAGACTGTAGGGTCACACTAGTGACAGTGTCTCACTCACACAGACACACACACACATCAGCATGAAAGCACATGCGATTTGATACCTGAAATGGTGAGACTGGGTTTCCTTCAGCAGAACTGATAAAATTCACTCTGCTCTCTTTCAGCACGAGTTGATTTACCACACGTTTGGCCGACAGCACTTTAAAAAGGCGACGGCAAATCTAGATCTCTTTCTACGTCGGTTCAATGAGATCCAGCTGTGGGTGGTGACAGAGGTGTGCCTCTGCTCCACCCTTAGCAAACGTGTCCAGCTGCTCAAGAAATTCATCAAGATTGCTGCCCAGTGAGCCTCATATTTATTTGCTTTTTATTTAGGACAATCTTGCATGATTCAAAAGAGTTAAAAAGATACTACGGCTTTATGATAATGAGTAGAATGCTAATTACTGATTATTGAAATCACAGCAATTTATCACAATTACTCAGTTTAGAACTAAAATGGTTTATAAGTTATGTTTATAAATTATTTGGATCTTAACAGAGCTTATGCACTGTTTATTTATATATATATATATATATATATATATATATATATATATATATATATATATATATATATACCAGTCAGCCGTAACATTTGCCTAATATTGTGTAGGTTCCCCTTGTGCCACCAAAACAGCTCTGACCCGTCGAAGCATGGACTCCACAAGACCTCTGAAGGTGTGATGTGGTATCTGGCACCAAGACGTCAGCAGCAGATCCTTTAAGTCCTGTAAGTTGCGAGGTGGGGCCTCCATGGATTGGCCTTGTTTATTCAGCACATCCCACAGATGCTCAATCAGATTGAGATCTGGGGAATTTGGAGGCCACATCAACACTTTAACTCTTTGTCATGTTCCTCAAACCATTCCTGAACAATTTTTGCAGTGTGGCAGGGTTCTGCTATTAAGGAATACTGTTGCCATGAAGGGGTGTACTTGGTCTGCAACAATGTTTAGGTAGGTGGTACATGTCAAAGTAACATCCACATAATGCCAGGACTCAAATTTCAAGGCAGAACATTGCTCAGAACATCCCACCGCCTTCTTCATATGGTGCATCCTGGTGCCATCTCTTCCCCAAGTAAATGACACACACGCACCCATCTATATGATGTAAATGAAAAAGTGATTCATCAGACCAGGCCACCTTCTTCCATTGCTCCATGTTCCAGTTCTGATGCTCACGTGCTCATTGTAGGTGCTTTTGGTGGTGGACAGGGGTCAACATGGGCACTCTGACCAGTCAAAGGCTACGTAGCCCCATACGCAGCAAGCTGCGATGCACTGTGTGTTCTGACACCTTTCTATTATAGCCAGCATTGACTTTTTCAGCAATTTGTGCTACAGTAGCTCTTCTGTGGAATCGGATCAGACGGGCTAGCCTTCACTCCCCACATGCATCAGTGAGCCTTGGGAGCCCAGGACCCTGTTGCCGGTCAACCGGTGAACCGGCAACAGGGTCATGGGCACCCAAGGCCCATGCACATGCACGTGATGCACGTGGGGAGCGAAGGCTAGCTGTGTGTCCATGCTGACCTCTGTCCACCACCGAAAGCACCTACAGTGCCTACAATGGACATGCGAGCATCAGAACTTGATCATGGAGCAATATCATTACGGCTGGGTGCGTGTTCATCGCTTTCCTGGGGAAGAGATGGCACCAGGATGCACTATGGAAAGAAGGGAAGCCAGCAGAGTCAGTGTGATGTTCTGGGCAATGTGTTGCTGGGAAACCTTGGGTCCTGGCACTTATGTGGATTTTACTGTGACAAGTACCACCTGCTTAAACATTGCTGCAGACCAAGTACACCCCTTCATGGCAACTGTATTAACTAATGCCAGTGGCCTCTTTGAGCAAGATAACGTGCTCTCCCACACTGCAAAAATTGTTCAGGAATGATTTGAGGAACATGACAAAGAGCTCAAGGTGTTGACTTGGCCACCAAATTCACCAGATCGAGCAACTGTGAGATGTGCTGGACAAACAA
>CM074949.1:15508773-15558917 GCA_037577455.1 Pangasius macronema
GTCTAATATATCCTACCCCTTGTCAGATAATCAGTGTCTAATATATCCTACCCCTTGAAATAATCAGTGTTATTCACTTCACCTGTCAGTGATTTTAATATTATGGCTGATATGAGTATATATCTTTTAGATGGATATGCTTTCAGTTGTCACTTTATTAGATAATTTATCGGGTGTATGACTTCTGATTGTTGCTATGGACAGTTTGTCACAGCAGTGACACTAATACGGTAGTGATATGTTAGTGTGTAGTGATGGTATGAGTGTATCAGGCACTGCATTGTTCAGGTTTGGACCTGACTGGCCACTTGTAACACCTTGTAGAGATTTTAGACTAACAAGAAGTTACTGACTGTAGCTCATATTTTACCATGCAGTTTGTGTTAATTGATGTCTGTCACTTTTATCAGTCTGAGTTTCTGACCATGGAAATGATGTTGGTTGGATAGTTTTGGTTGATGGACTGTTGTCAACTCAGCAATAACACTGAAGTGTTTAAAAGAATCCCAGAAACATTGCTGTACATGATACATAGTTGTATATGCATATCAGGAACATGCAAATACCATTACCATGTAAGTGTCAATGTTGATATTAGTCCTGTGATGGTCCGTTTCCTTTGATGGAGGGAGTATAGGAGGGTGACACGCTGTATCAAGAGATGGGACCTATGTGCATCTGTGCATGCAGGTTTTCCTGGCAATACCGTTTCTATCCACCATGTGGCGCTGTTGTCACGCGTGTGTGTGTGTGTGTGTGTGTGTGTGTGTGTGTGTGTGTGTGTGTGTGTGTGTAAGAGGGAGCCACAGCAGTTTCTAGACAGTGGCACATGAAAGTAGTTGTGCAACACGTGAATTCCCGGCGGAAAGGCGCGTCTCAAGTGTCACAAGCTCCGTGCCGACCTTTACCAGCCGCGAAACAAGTCCATTCAGCCTAAAGCGCGGACACGGTGCGGAGAAACAACACCTGGTATGCAACCATTTGTTTGACCCTCTCGTGTGTTAGTAAAGTAAGTGTGTTCCTAATAGCGCGTTCGTGCGGCTTTTCTGTTCAGGAAGTGACGTTGGATTCACTTGCAACCGATAGGATATATCTCACTATGGAAATATAGGATATAGGTCAATGTCTAATCGCATGGCATTAAACATGCACCAGATACTACTATTTAATATCACCTTTTTAATATTCTTGGTAATTTAGGACATAGCCTTGGTTGTAGCATGTGTATGTCCTGCTTGTGCACATCTGTATGCCACTTGAGTTTATTAGCAATTAGCTAAAAAGAGCATATTTACTCACTTGTAAAGTATATTTACAGGTTCGCAAACATTACTTTAGGGCTACAAGTATCCTTGTAAGGATTCCTATATGGCTGCTATGTACTGTTAAACGGCAGGGTAGTTTTCGGTTCTCCTGGCCTCCATTTCTGTTGGATTTTATGTACAACAGGCCTTAAGATACACCACGGTTACAGGAGAATTATTTACACGGTCTGCAACAGATACAAAGACATTACACTGAATACACACTGAAAGACAGGCTTGTTGTTCCTGTCATTTTTAATGTTGAAATTCATTTTGCAGGTTGATAAGGTGTAATGCCAGGGGCTTTGGAGGCTTTGCGGCTTTCAGTGTACTGTTGGTGATGTAGTGTCGATGATGGGGTCTCTGCTTGTAAGAAGAGATAGAGCATCAGGACCATATTGGGAGCTTTTACTTTCTTTTTCCAGTGGCAGTCACGTGACTGCGCTTGGTATGCGCATTCCAGATGATACTCATGCCCCTGGTTCTTCGTCTTTTTTTTTTTTTTTTTGGCGAAAATGTACATTCATTTTGCCTCGTCTCTACTTCGTGCTAAATTACACAGGCACATTGCATTCAGGTGACGTTTTGGTCTAATAAAAACTTTTGAGCATAGTCTTGGGCTTACATAACTGCCAGCAGTAGTGCACTGCCCATAAAGTGTATGTGGATTTATTACTTTCAAGGATATTCTGAAGTTGTGAGAGCAAAAAGTGTATGTATAGCGAGATTTCCCCTTGACCTCTGGTATAGCAGTTTAGTAGAAACAGTGTAATGCCCGCTCTGTCCTCTCTTTTATCTAGGATGTGTGGAGCAGCCATGCTGCTGAACTGCAGCGCTAAATATAGACTTGCAAGGAGAGAGAGAGAGAGAGAGAGAGAGAGAGAGATTGATTATGTGCCTCAGTCTCTAACACCACCATGCCCTCATCACTGCTGTGTAACATGCAGCTCACCAGCAGCAATTTGTCCAGATTAATGCTCTGTTTTCCCCTCTTAACCAGATATTGCAAGCCGAACAATCAAATAGATGTTGTTGCTTGTTTACCTAAAGAGTATCAAAAACAATCAAAGATGAGTGATATCACTGATTTTCTTTTTGATCCAACACCAAATGATAGGCTACTCGTGATACTGATACTTTTGCACAAGTCTTCTTGCATATGTGAAAAGGGGAAATTTGAAATTTCTAGAATGAGAATTTGCAAACAAGGATTATATTAACATGTGAATTTGCAAACATGGATATTGAGCATAGATTATATTAAGCATTATTAGTAACTTGATCGTGTTTTCTTTTTGGGTCCTGTGAGATTACAGAAATAAGCCATATATATTAGCTACATTTACAATACATGTTTCCTTTCTTGTTGAACTGTGTGTGTGTGTTTATGTTTTTATGAGGGGCTGCGAGAGGTGGCAGAAGGAACAGTAGTTGCTATCCTGTACATCCTATCTTTTATTTTTCACGTTTGATAAAAAGGACATAGTATATTTGGATCAGTTTAAAAAACTGAAATGTGAGAATTGAAAGTATTCACTATATGTCCAATATGTGGGCCTTCCCCAAACTGTTGCCACAAAGTTGGAAGCACATATTTGCATAGAATTTCTTTGTATGCTATAGCATTATCATTTCCCTTCACTGGAAGTAAGAGATCTAGACCAAGCCTGCATAGAGCCCTGACCTCAACCCCACTGAACACCTTTGGCATGAACTGGAACAACAACTGCTCATCAGGCCTCCTCACCCGACATCAGTGGCTGATCTCAGTAATGCTCTTGTGGCTGAATGACACAAATCCCCACAGCCAAGCTCCAAAATCTAGAGGAAAGCCTTCCTAGATTTCTAGTCTTGTGTAGGCTAAAGCATCACCATTTAACCATGTTGTGTAGACGTGCAGTAATGTTCTGGACCCACTCTCCCAAAAGCATCGTAAAGTTAAGCTCATAAGATCAGAGAGAGTGTGTAACGTGATACTTGTTCTATCATTTAACAACTACATTTGTACTGTAATATATTTAGAAAACTAAGCCCTGATTAATGCTAATACAGTGTGCAATCACACCTTGTTGCGTTTATTATATGGAAGTGTGTTATGCTTAGTGACAGATGAAAGCTGGGCATCAAGTCATTAATAAGTGAAGTGATGCTTTAAAGCATCTTATTTTGTATTAATTCACCTGTTCTTGTTTTTTTTGCTCCTTGAATTCCTTCCTTTCATCTTGAAGAGAAGCTAAGACACAAGGAAGAGGAGCAAGGAAAGAAAACAAGAAAGCATTTTCAAATAAATGCTTCCTCTGCTTCTTTGTTGAAAAAGCTGTCTCACAAGTTGTTTGCAAAAGCGCACAGTTGAGCGCCTTTGTTCTTTCATTTCTGGCGCAGGAGTATGTAAACAGAAACCTGAAACAAAGAAATCAGTCAGATCCATTGTATGGCAATTTTGTGAATCACAGTTTTTCTGTTATCTTCTAAATTACATGATTATTACAGGTTTATAATCTCTCCTAAGGGTTACAAACATCAGCTTTAAATTGACGGCATAAATTAAGATTTCTACATCACCGACTCCACTATCAACAACGCTGTCAGATATCATCTTCACTTTTCTTAGTTAGCAAGATAAAGCTTTGAAAATGCATTCATTTAGGATGACTCATTATATTAGATGGAGCTCTCAGATAAGACCTTGGCATCCAAGAACCAAAATGTACATGAATAGAGTGAATATACTGGAGTGTGGTTTTTATTTAAAGCTGATCTGGAGTGGTTGGGAATGTTCTAGAACAGTCTCAGGTTCCCCATGGTGACTGGTGATCTCGGAAATTCGTGCACTGTGTTTGACATGAGCGTGTAACAGGCTGAATGCCAGGAATACTTCAGGCCTAAACCAGGGCCAAGAGCCTGTGTGCTGTATACGGCTGAATCTGACTCACACACTTCGGTTGGGGGTGGCTGAAGGAGGGGGAATACGAGGAATGTGCTGCAAAGCACATGCGTGGATGAGGAATATCATACGCATACACATATACATGTAGTAGTTCAGACTGCTCTCATTCTCAACCGCACAATCACCTACATTTGCTGTCACTTAAATAGTCTTCCTCAGACTCTGGCTTTGGCATTACACCCCTCCCCGCTGGCACAAACATCTCTTGCAGCCGAGACAGCCAATGACACCAGAGTCAAACATGTTACTGTGAGTGCACAGTGAGCTCACGCTGCCTGTAACTCTAACCATGTGTGTGTTTGTGTGAGTGTGTGTGAGCGAGTATGAGCTGGTGGGTGGATGAGTGTATATCTTTATCTGTGTCACTCTACAATGGTACGAAAGTAGACACAAGAGCAGCTCAGACCTGGATGTCACTGCGCACAGGGACTCAAATCAACTTCATCTCTAATTTGCCCGTTTCTCTCCCCTCTTTTTCTGCCTACTCACTGCCTGTACAGGAGAGCTTTAAAAGTGTCATTATGCCATGGCGTCTCTGGGCGCCTCCTTCGTTCAAATCAAATTCGATGACATCCACTTCTACGAGAACTGTGGCGGCGGGAGCTTTGGCAGTGTGTACCGTGCCCGCTGGATCTCGCAGGACAAAGAGGTGGCGGTGAAAAAGCTGCTGAAGATTGAGAAAGAGGTGGGCGACGTAATTGCCTGCGCTTTTCATATTCGTGTTTTAATTGTCAGTGTGATAATCATTTTAATTGCCTCTCTGCATGTAGCGCCTGGTGCTACGCACCAGCCTCGAATATGCTTCCCCCTTGCTCTGAAGAGGGTGTGTGGCGCTGAGGGTTTCATTTATGATCTTATAAATGCATGCACTGTGTCTTTAAAAGTAAATTATCACATAATTAAATCATATTAGTCTCAGGTGAGAACTGTGTTTGGCTTCAAATTACTTTGAAGTGATGGATTTGTCATTTTGCCATTTATTTTTTTTTACGTTTTAATTTTAGCTCAGACTATGTCATGTTTTTTATATCACCGTGACCTCGGTTATACAGTTGAAAAACGTTTGAAAATGTGAAAAAAAATCTGTCACATGAACACATTGATTACACGGAATAACTTTTTTAACTTTGATACAAGGATGTAAGTAAGCATTAGCTTGATTTGCAGTTACTCGAACATTTCAGCAGTATTGTAAATATCTGATCTCTTGCCACCTAAAATTGGAGTATTAATAAAATTTGAATATCATGTTCTTGTCCACAGGTATAGCACAAAAAATGATGTTGCAGTGAAATTTTGTTAGAAACCTAAGAAGTATCAGATATCACAGGATGATTTGGTTACAGTAACTGTTACAAAATCTGTAAATCACGCAGAATATGTCTAAATCTGCCCTCTGATAGTTACAAATGGAAAATCATTTTGTTGTTTATGTTAATGTTTATTTTTGGTCCTTATTTGTTGCCTTATATGTCACAGGCAGAGATATTGAGTGTGCTCAGCCATCGAAATATCATCCAGTTTTATGGCGCAGTTCTTGAGGCCCCAAACTATGGAATCGTCACAGGTCTGTTTTTACACAACCTCTTACGCCTTATAGTCTTTTTCTACTTTGAGTGTTCACTATGACTTGACTTATTTGCATCAGAATAATAAAAAAGCCAATGACAACATCCAAATATATAATATTATAATAAACAGTAATCCTGTGGCAGTGTATGAATGTCAATATTTGCACAGTCATTTTCATAAATGTTTTATTGATGCTTTCTTAGAAATGGCCACACTAAATCAACAACTGATAATCCCAGGGTATTTTATCACATTCATCACTGGCTAATGTCACCATTGTTGGGTTTGTGTAAATTGTCAAGGCACCAAGGTGGACGGTTATAATTTTACGTTTATTAAACTTATTAGACTGTCAGACTTGTAGTAAATTTCATTTCTCTTATTCGGTGGCCTGCACCAAATAATGAAATAAAAAAAGGAAACTACTAACTACTAATCTCTGAAGTAGACACATTAGGCTTGTTGATAATTGATATTGTTATATTAAAGTTCTTGGTTGTGAGATGGTAGGAATATTGTCCTATCACTGAACCAAGGCAGACTTCTGTATTACAGTTATTCTTTATATCCCGAAGAGACTATACATCTCAAGCTTAGCAAACATACCAGAAACATTTAAAGCCCTGTGTTCTGTCTGTCAGTAAAATAATGGCTTGGCTTTGCACAGCTATAGGTTGGGCGATCAGTGCAGCAGTAGGAAGGCTATAGTATGTGGATGGATTATGGGTTGTCAGGGAACTGCCATCTCTATTTATCAAAGACCGAACTAATTAGCACCAGGTAAAGGAGAGACATTTACAAGCAGCCTGGCTGGCATCTTATGTTTCCAGTTTCATCAGCAGGGTTATAAATCTTCCGTCCCATCATAGTTCAGTAATGAAGGAGTCAAATCCCAGTGTTTAATAACCAATTTATCCAATTCTCTCACTTCTGTATATGAAATGACCTATGTGTGATATGGTTTATAAATTTCATACAAATATCATTTGAAATTTTCATGAAGTTTCTGTATTGTAGTCAAATGCAATATATGTTAATAGTCTGATCACATGCCAAAAAGGACTTCCCAGAAATAGGTAGGGCATGTCCTCTAGGAAGTTATGACTAATGGTAGGCCGGATACGTCTCGTGAATGAACGTCTCGTGCAAAGTCCACAGCAGAGAAAACTGTTGTGAAATCAGTTGAAAAGTANTAGAATGTATATGTAACCATATGAATTTATGTGTTTAGGTTTGCATCAGTTTATGTTTTTTTGCCTTTGGTTGTTGCCCTTTTGTGTGGGCATGATAGTTTTTGTATGTATTGTGGCCTGTGTAGAAGATGTGTTTTGGTTTTCCTCTGAGAAAAGGAGGAACTTCATTGCTGCATGGTGTTGTATAACTTTCAACATGGTATCTATTATGTATATTTGGAAGCCCTTGGACAAATGAACTGGCCCCATTCCCATGGGAAAGGTACTGGACAGTAGGGGTCACTCTCACTCCTTCATGGAAATATGAGCTGAACACGAGAGTTGTATACTGACTTAATATTTGTTTACTGACTTAATAAACCTGAGTCATTAGTGCTCTCCTCCAAACACACTGAGACATTTATCAATAGCATGTGGTCAGTATTTGGTAAAAGTTACAGCAGTGTCTCTTTGAATGGTTAGAATTTGATTTAAAAATGGTATATCAGATTGATGTGTTTTATAGCTTAGGCCTATTGCTTTGAGATTAAACACATTGCATTACATATTTTGCATTTTCATCTATGACATTTATTTCAGAGTATGCCAGTGGAGGGTCGTTATATGAGTATCTATCAAGTGATGCAAGTGAAGAAATCAGCATGAGACAGATCATGACTTGGGCAACAGAGATAGCGAAAGGTACACGCAAACATGCACATACACCAGAATGTAGCTGGAGCTAATTACAAAAAAAATACATTCATTATGAATCATCACCAGAAATTTCCATCAATAAATAAGTATGGATTAACAACATAAATGATGAAAATTGTGAACGCTTATGTTGCATTTAATTATAACTGCAGTAATTTCTGTCTTCGTTTACCGCAGGAATGCATTATTTACATGCGGAGGCCCCGGTTAAAGTTATCCACAGGGATCTCAAGTCCCGAAATGGTACTTTTGCCAATTCTCATGAGTTTTTCCCAGATTGTTTTTAAGTAATTCATCTTAAAATACATGATTCAGTAAATATTATGAATTCTTTGTATAACTTATTGGGAAACTATGTACAGTAGTTACAAGCAAGGAATGTGACTCTAGACTAGAGTGTAAGTGGTTATAATGTCGAAAAGATCTTATGACTCTAAAAACCTGGCCAACAATAATAGAAGCCTATTTACCACAGGAAGTTTTCTTACTTGTGTGTGATGTCTTTCTTTATAGTGGTCATGACAGGAGACAAAGTTCTCAAGGTATTTCTCAAGCTCTATTTCTTGATTCATTGATGGGTTTCGTCATGTATGTGCTGAGACTTAACATTTGTTTAAATCTGTCCATGTGATTATAGATCTGTGATTTTGGAGCATCTAAGTTTCACTCACACACCACACACATGTCTCTGGTGGGCACGTTTCCCTGGATGGCCCCGGAGGTCATTCAGAGCCTTCCAGTTTCTGAAACGTGTGATACATACTCCTATGGAGTGGTGAGTCTCTCTCTCTCTCTCGCTCTCTCTGTGTGTGTGTGTGTGTGTGTGTGTGTGTGGGAAAACCCTGCACATGGTCATATTTGACTACACATAATTCTGAACTGAAATATGTTTCACTTCTGCATGTATCTAGCATTTAATAGTCAAGGAATGCCAAAAGTGAACAAGGAGAAAATTATATGTAAATATTCCATTTCAATTCCACTGAAAGACATCAATAGACTGGAAAATAAATTTGCATTTAAGTTAAATGTCTCTTTTTATACCCACTTTTATTTCTAACCTATAGCTGTTAAACTTTTAAATTGTTAATCTGACTCCTTATCTACCTAACATGAAATATATTTATGCTCCCTTAAAGAGGTGTGAAAGAATATTCTACGCAGAAAAACCCAGTTATGGTCAAAAACACTCAAAGGCATTTGTGCAGCTTTTATAGCTACACAAATTATAATTGACACTGTAAATTTCAGAATAATGTCTATTTCCCTCTGTGTGTGTGTTAGGTTCTGTGGGAGATGCTGACTCGTGAGATTCCATTCAAAGGGCTAGAGGGGCTGCAAGTGGCTTGGCTGGTTGTGGAGAAGAATGAGGTAAACCATAACTAATCATTTACAATCTACAGAACTCAGCGCTCTGTTTCTGTATAAACATAGTCTAAGCTGCTCTCTTTGATTTTTATCTGATCAGAAATACAGTACTTATACTCGCTCACACTGGTCATGTGAAACCCTATATCAACTCACCAAATCTAAAACCTTGTGTGCTTCAGAGTGATATGATCTCTTCCATGAGCTATTTGTAGCGTGTTTGTTGAAATGTGGATAGGATGATAATGTAGTGAGTGTGTGTGTTGCAGAGATTGACTATTCCCAGCAGCTGTCCTGCCAGTTTTGCAAACCTGATGAGGAAGTGCTGGGAAACAGAACCAGTGGTAAGAATTCAGTCATTAGTCATGAACAAGATTGTGTTTACTCTCCAGAGCACAGTATCTGTTTCTGCAAACACAATCAATTCATGTTATGATTTATGATATTGCATGAGAGCCCTGCAATAAACTTTTAATAAAATATAATGCAAACAAGTCAAAATGCAGCGTCTCCCAAACTGTAGTCAGTTCAGTGAAGCGGAGCAGACACTTTTTCAACAAATTCACTAAGATGAGTAATCATCCTTATTATGACATGACCTGATGTTTCATGTTCTAAACTTCTGAATGTTTCATATCATGCTTTTGTTATCTTTCCATCAGGCTTCAGTTTGTCAGGTCACATATCTCCTCAAACACTTCCACACCCAGTTCAGTGAAGATGATAAATAGAAATTCACTGGCTCAGCCATCATCCGGCCAGTCAATAAGAGCAGTGCGAGCCAGTTTAAAAAAAAACATTTAAGACCCAATTCACAACTAAACATGACAGTGAACTTTTAATAGTGTAATAAAAGGCTGTTTATAGGCTAGGTAAGATTTTCTTTTCTATCTGTTGAAGTGCTTCAGATATACCATTTTGTCTTATAATGACTTGTTTCATCATGCCGTAGTACTGCATATGATTCACCAAGTATCTGTTTTCAGAGCCAGATGATGATGTATTGATATATTTAAAGAAGCATTTAATAGTGATGGAATATTCTGTCCTTATGAATCGTTGCGGTAATACATGACTACTAGCCAACTGGGTGCCAGAATTAGCACAAACAAGTTTATAGACTTACCTAAACATTGTGCATTAATTTTTTTGGAAGCCCTTGTGGGTGTACAGTTAGACAATAGAAATCATTTTCCTTGCATAGTTATTCACATCAGCGTTAGTTTTGATAACAGGACACTGCTGGCTGAATATTATTGTTTGGTGGAGTTTTCTGAAACCCAACATTGATTTTGTGTGTGTGTGTGTGTGTGTGTGTGTGTGTTTTATAATCCCAGTAATGCTGCTAAATTTGATATAATACCATTTCGTTGTCTCTGCTGTACTGAGAATAATCCACCAACAATAATATCTGGTCAGTAAATTGTCCATAGCAACAGATAGAGTGTAGTCACTAATAGTCCTAAAAACACACTTACATAGTAAGTGATAAACCAACAGTCTTATGTAAATTAGGACCACAGCAGAAGTTTTAGAAAGGTTGCCGTGAAAAGGTAATGCATTTTTGAATCTGCAGTGATGCATGTTTTTATTCCATTGTAGAAAAGACCTTTGTTTAAAGAGATCCTGTCCATACTAGAGGCCATGTGCAATGACAGCCAGCTCTCTGACCAGTGCAACTCCTTCTTGCAGAACAAAGCAGAATGGAGGTAAGGTTATTTACGTTCACACACATATATATATATATATATACACACACACACACACACACATGCAGTATATGGTCATGCACTGTTAAGTGGTGGGCAGTGGTGTCTCAGCAGTTGAGACACAAAGGTTCTGTACAAATGGCTGTTATGTGAAGAAAAGAATTTCACTGTTCTGTAATGGATAAGTGACAAATAAAAGCTTTATTTAATATGAGTATTTAACCCATTAACATACTTAGGCCCTCATTTACTGTTTATCTGATCTGCAAAGATATCACCTGTAAAAAATGTTCAAGCTGATTTGTGACAGAATAGTTTGCAGTGAATATGGACAATGACAATCAGGTCGAGTAGAGTCATTTTGCACCCACAGTGATAGTCACTAACCCTGAAAATCCCATATTAATTAAAATTAATACATCCAAAAAGCAAGTGTTATATTTGTTTATAGCCGTTTCAGCTATCTAGGTCCCTGGAGGACTAGTGGTTAGGCTTCAGTGTACTCACTGCTATGGTCTGGGTTTGATTCCCGGCCAGGAAACCAATCCCAGCCACTGGATTGTATGCAACATTGTGCTCTCAGTGCCGGTCCCAAGCCCGGATAAAATTGGGGAAGGTTGCGTCAGGTTGCTCCGCTGTGGCAACCCCTAACAGGAGCAGAGGAACAACAACATAGTTTTTTCAGCTATCTGAAGATAAAATAAAGATGTAATTATATTAAAGTTTCTCAAGATCATGCCCCAGTATCTCAAAATATTATGAACATGTCTTTAATTAGGACAGTATTACTGCAGAAAAGTTTACTTTACATTTATTATTAACACACAGTCATGTTTTCACTCTTAATTTGCTCCTATTGTGTTTTGAACAATTTTTTAACACTTTAACACTGATAGCATTTAATTTGTGTTATAATGGAATTTTAGTTTACTCTTCAAGAATCTGAGCTTACCACTACAATCAAGAAGAAATAACACAATTTAAATATTAGTTCCTCCCCTACCTTTTTTGGGATGTCAGGAAATCAGTTCCTTGGACTCCATGAAATTGGGGGAGTCTTTATAACAATGTCATAAACCTTCCAACCTGCAATTCAAAAATTCATGTAGTCATTCTTTCATTATAAATCTTATATGATAGCTGGAGCACAGAATCTAAACAAAAATGATGTCTGTTTAATTACTTCACTGCATACAGTGTGATAGCTGAATTTCAAATATAAGAGTTAGCGATGTGATGGCAGCTGATTAGTTAGACAGGCTTATTTGGTGGGAATAAAACATAGTCAGTATGAAGCATTCCCACCATGCAGGCTAGGGCTTCAGTGTTTTGGTTGTGTGACAGACAGCTGTAGAAGATCCTGGGTGTATGATGTTAGATCTATATTAAGATCGGCTGGAAGAGGCCCCAACAGCAGAACAAGAGATTCTCGTCTTTCAGGTCCTTCCTACAGAAAGAGAAAAAGAAAAAATAGCAAATGTGATGTCTGGAAAACAAGTAAGCTAAGGGCACATGTGAATGTGAAATTCCATGTGCGATTGTCGAGTAAGTGACAAGCAAGGAAAGCAATTACATGGGAAGTTTGGAGTGGGAGTAGAAGCCTGGCTGGAGGGCGCTGAGTGGGAGGTCCGGGTTGCGTCACACGATTCTTTATAAATAACTGCGGGGGACAAAAATTTGCAGCCTTCCCACTGCCCCCTCTGGTGGCCTTTATGGTGATCACAGCGGTCAAACTATGCTCATTAGTAGAAATAATGAGACTGACAAATGAGTCCACTACTAAGAAGTGTTATTATGAAAGACAAGCTTTTTTGTCTAATGATATCATATTTTACAAGATAAAATTACTATTCATTATTATGAATCAAAAGATATTCTGCCCTATTGAAAACAGTAATGGCAGTAATTCCTACCTACTCATTCAGATATCAGGAGTAAGTCAATAAGACACTATTCGGTGGCACCCAATGCGTTTCTCTTCAGAGTTTTTACCCATGTCATCTCAGGAGGGCCTTTCTTTACCATTGTCACCTCTGGTTTGCTCATTTACAGGATTTCTGTAAACCTGCTTTGTAGCCATGTCTATTGTCAAAAGCGCTATGAAAACAGAATAAAATAGAATTGAGTTGAAATTAAAACTAAATGTAAAGCCGGTGAATAAAACAGGAAGTAATAGAGACTTTTGAACCCTGTGATATGTCTGTGATGGTTGAATCGGTGTGCGGGTTGGTCTCTGTGAAAGAGTACACCTGTGATATGAAGACTGAGGTGTTTGTGTAATGTTTCTCTGTGTGAAGGCGCGAGATTGAGGCAACTCTGGATCGCTTGAAGAAGCTGGAGAGGGACCTGAGCACTAAAGAGCAGGAGCTGAAGGAGAGAGAGCGCCGCCTCAAGATGTGGGAGAAGAAACTCATAGAGCAGTCCAACACTCCAGTGAGTCCTCTCTCTGTCACCCTGTCTCTCTTTTTTTCACATCATCACCTGCCAGCTTTCTCATACACACGCACTCAGTCCGTGTAAGGGAGGAGTTAAATGTATTGTGAAAAGAATCATTCGGTTTGGTTTATGCTGCTGCTCTACACAGCATGCTGACAGATATTAATCTGGATGTGTTCACATGGTCTGCTTGAATGCTTGCGGAGCACAAATAGGGAGACAGTCATGAACATTTCGTGGCACAAACTTGTTGGCTTTCCTCATTTTCACATTTCACCTGCTGCTATTCTGTATGACCATTCCTATCATCAATGAAAAAAAATCACTAATTTCCTCTTTTCCATCTTGCATTTGAGTTTGGTTTTGCTATTTGTTTATGTCTATTTGTCTATTTACTCCCCCTCTTTCCATTTCCATTCTCATTTTGTCTTGTTTTCCCTTTCTCCCATCCTCTTCTCTTTCTCCTCTCTCTTCTCTATCTCCCTTTCCTTTTCCACTCTCCTCTCAGCTCTTTGCCCCCCTGGCCACTAAGATAAGTTCGGAGTCGTATTTTGAGACTAAGGTGGAGGAGTCAAAGAGCTCGGAGCTGTCGTGTGAGATAAGGGGCTGCTGTAACGGAGAGCTGGGCACTTTGGCTCTGCAGGCTGTGATGAAAGGCTTCGAGGACGTGTTCAGCCTGGATGCCCCCTCTATCCCTGTCTTGCACTCCGACATGCAGGTCAGCATGCAGGCCACGCAGAACTCCTCCAAGACCTGTTCCATGCGAGAAGGACACAAAATCAGCATGGCTGCCTTTAGCTGGTCTGATGACAGTGACAGCGATTAGGAATAGCTCCTCTTGGTTAATTAGCCAGCCTCAAAAACTGTGGTCTTATACCAGCTTTCCTCACTGTTCGCAAAAGTATTGAAGATATTACTCATGTTCTAAAAACAAATGTTACCTATAAGATTTTAGATCTATTTGTAAGAAAGATCTATGTAGTCCTGATATTGCAATTATTACACTTTTTTGTTGGTTTATTTCTTACGTAATAACACCATGTTTTTTTTTTCAAAACACAAACTTTTTATGAAAGACCTATTAATATGTAGAAACCTCCGACTGAGCTAAGAGCTGAAAGTGATAATTGTGTCCCACTCCTACGTGTATGTACTGCATTAGACCTGCCGGTCCTACGCCTACAGAGTCCTTATGGATGTCATTTATGGCAAATGAAGTGGACGTATAGCAGCGTGCTGAGGGGCGAGCGAGCCGCGTGTCAGCCTAGAGAAGATTCGTCGCTTTTATGATGAAGTGACATTTTGCTGACATTAAGATTGGCCAATTTGAGCAGTGAGGCTGGGAGATACTCACATAGGCAAGAAAGGCTAGAACATGAGAGAGAGAGAGAGAGAGAGAGAGAGAGAGAGAGAGAGAGAGATTCCCTTCTGTAAAACTTTATGATGCTTTGCTACAAAAGACTGAGTAAACCTATCTTTGTGTTCTTGGATTATCTAAAAAAGAAATCATTCTATTGGATGAGCTACAAAATTCACATAGTCAAGAACATAACATAAATATGTTGCTGAACATATTTGTTCCTACATATTTTCGTGAATTTGATGCAGTTTAGATCTGTATATGTTACAGTTGAATTGAAAGAAAGCATAATAATAACTGCATGATTTATCAGGGTAAATACCTCGCATATGATCTATACACAGACATGAATGAGGTCACACTTTTGCTTTTGTTCATTAAAACACGTAATGAAATGTTCACTTTCTAATATTTATTCCTTTTATGTTTTTTACATGTAGTGCCCTTGTTTGCAGTATCACATTATTATTCCTACTCAGACTTTGATAATGTTTGCTTTTAACAATCAAATTAATTTAGAACTCATATTCATTAGAACACTCATATACAGTATATATATTATAGAAGGTTTTGCATTTGTATTTGCAGTTTGTCTTAGATCCAGTGTTTTCCTTTGACATTATACTATTCATATTCTGTTTTCTTTTTTGATCCTGTCTCTTTCTGCCTTTTGCAATAAACTTTGTCAAAATATGCTTAAACTCTCTTACTTCTGTATTTTGCTTGTTATGCTTTGCATAAATCTAATTTAAACTCCTGTTTTGTGAATTTTAATCATAAACACAAGTGTATGACGATTCAGATGACGTGATTTCAGGAGACAAATGTGCCACTACTTAAACACTGACTATACATAACACACATAATAAAGCGCATGTACACTGCAACTGCAATTTTTTTAGATCAAGAATGGCAAAAATCTTGTGGGGCTGCATTGTGGGGCTGCATTGTGGGGTTGCATCGATGTGCCCCCGAATAAGCTCTGTTTTCAATGTGATCTCTGGACGTGATGTGTGGATGTGTTCCTGTGGCGTCAACTGAACATAAGGTCAAATCATGGCCGTAGTCTCTCACATAACACCAGCAGGACACTGCACTCTGCACCCTGCTGAACTCTGCTGAGCTCTTAAAGGAATTTCAATTACAGAGTCATTTGTGCTGACTGTCTCTACACCTCCCTTCATCCCATCTCTTCTTTGTCAAGAGTCTGCTTCCCATCCTTATAAAACCATGCAAGCCAGTTGTGAAGTACAAGACGGCTGCGTGAAATGCACCGTTATGTCACTCTAATTAGGCACATGTATGTCATGGAGCTTTNTATATTATCATTTTGTTTACATCCTCTGACATGAGTCTTACACAGACAGGGGAGTCGAGGGCCCATCTGGCTACACAGAGGGAAAGCACAACAGTTGTGCTTTCTCTCCCTCTTTCCATCTCTTTCTCCATATTTTTTCATGCACATGTAAGAAGTTTGACAAACTCCATGCACAGATTACTGATTCATTTTGATTTCCTTCACCATCCTTTTGCACAGCAGTGTTCTTGTGTTATAATATTACCTGCTAATAATGAGATTTGTGTTTTGACTGGCATTTAACTTTTAATGCATCTGCCCCCCCCTGAGTTTGTTAGGACATTTCATACAAAAGTGCTGCATTTTATATTTAGTATGCATTTTAGCTTCACAAAGAATTGATGGAATTCGTGTTAACTTACATTATAGCATTCAATGAGCTGAATGCTGTATGAATTTAATGAGTGAATTAACACCATCCTGTAATAAGAGTTCACTGTTCGTATGCATTACTCTCTCTCTCTCTCTCTAGCTGCTCCCGAACCTGGCCATCCATGTCTGGACAGAGGAACATGTGGTTAGTATCAGTGTTAAATGTGAATTACAATATTTAATTGATTACAACAGTACTGAGAGTTTTAGCTCTTGTTTTCTGCCCACTTCTTCAGTAGACAGCCCAGGTTTAGTAATTTAGTATAGTATAGTCATTTTATATTAAAATGTTTTTAAAATAATTACTATAGCTTATATTTGTCTCAATCAAACGTAATATAAAATGTGTGAGTTTAAATGCGTGTCATACAATTGAGTGCAAAAGCATAGGACAAAGTGAATAAGACAAACCATCAAAACATTTAGTGTGTTAAGTTTCACAGATGTTTCTTCATTAACACAAAAAGTCAAGGAGCATCAATTTAAATTATTACTAATGTATGTAAAAAAAGTGGAATGAATACAAAAAATACGAGTTCAACACTTTCCAGCTCTCTTTTTAAATTGTGTTTATAATGGTCTTCAACTTTTTTTCTATCCTCTGAGCATCTTTTGGATGATCTCAGCTGTAATGTCTGTAGTATAAAGATGTCAATTTTCCTGTAGAAATTGATCAAATGTTAGAAATTATTTAACACAGCAGAACATAGGACTTGAGAATTGTAACAGGTTTATTTACTAAAAAGTCCTCCATTTTACAGTACTTCTGGATGTCACAGATTTTTGGGACAGGTAAGAAGTTCTCATAAGATGATTCTTTATATCATAATTTTGCTTTCAGAAATACTTCCTAGATGTTCATGTGTACCAGTCAGAGTAGTGGTGGTACATGTAGTATAAGTAAGATTTCCTGCTGTATGTGTGTGTTTGTGGCTGTGCTATGGCAGGCGCGGTAGACTGCGAGATGCAGCGCTACGCTGATGTCTTCAAGAAGAACCACATCACTGGACGCAGGCTGCTGCTCCTCTCTGAGGCAGATATGAGAGATATGGGCATCTCCTCTAAAGGGCATATCATACACCTGAAGGTAGTGTAGTGAAACTGCTGCACAAGGGCACAATATGGAAAGCTGCTTGGTATAATAATATGATGAAAAGGCCTGTAAAACACACGTAGGTAGCACTGGGTCTAAGCCAGTTTATTAACACTTAAAGGATATGTAAGAGCTTTGATGCATAAAGAATAAAATACAATGCGACATGCAGTTATAGGAAACTAATCAACAACAGTGTGAGGTGATGTGTAGAAAGGCTGGTGAGGGAAAAATTGTTTATAGCTGATCATAACTTGTTTCTCAAACGTTCCACAACATTAATGTAACTATAAAAAGATAAAAAGTACAATATGTTGTTCTTTAATTAATAAAAAAATTTATAGTTTGCAAATTTCTGTGGAATAAGAGAAATGTAACACATTGGGATATGCGGTTACAGGAAAATAATCAACTTTTCCCTGGTAATGAACCTTTTCAGATTACACCACTCCAGCATTGATTATTTTCCTCTAACAGCACATTCTGAAGTGTTTTATTCCTTCTACATTTCGGTTATGTGTTTTTTTTAGTTGAAAGCCTTTCTTATCCAAACATGAAATTCTCTGTTCATAAAATTCAGATACTTCATAATCTATATCTAACTGTATCAAGTATTATGTATCATGTTCCTGAGACACAACGTTCATTCTTTTTTCAGGCTGAAATTGAAAAATTAACAAATGATTACCTGGCCCTGTTCCATTTCCCCCCGTTAACAAAGGTATGGGCAATTTAGTTTAAGAGCTCTTAGTTTAAGTCTGTTAATTTGATATGATAAGGTGTTGGTAAATAAGTGTTTCCTTAATTGTTCAAAATTCACTGTGTCATTTCTAATTATAACATTTTTTTCTCTTCTGTGTAACCATGAGCCTTACTTGGGTCCTACTACCAAGATACTATATTTTTGACTGTGTTAGAGTTTTGCCTGTTGAAATGTCCCCGTGTCCCCTGTCAGGATGAGTGGGACAGAGAGGAGGAGAAGCACTGGAGGAAGACTGTTAATCTGGAACTGGTGTTTGGTTATCACTGGAAACCAGGAACAGGTCCACAGGTAACCGATGCCTTAAGAGCACCTAAGACACAAACAAGGATTACACCAAAGTTTGAATGTTAATCCAGTTGCACACTTTAAACCTTGTTTATAAGTTGTTTATAAGTGTAAGATGACATTTAATCCAGGTTTTAGTCTTATTGTAAACTTCGATGAGGTGGTATAAATTTCCAAAATGACATAATTTTATTTTTAGGAACGTTAGAAGCCCCAGGCCTAAAGATACATGTTTGGTATCTATAGCAAGAAAGCCCCTAGCTCTATGTCAGAGTTTTCAAACTGAAGATTCATATTCATACTTCATTTATTTTTCACCTCACCCCACAGATAGTGTGTAGATATGTTCTTGCATTCATTATTGTGAATTGTGATTTGCGCTGTGGTGAAGACTGGGGCCTTTTGTTCCCTGGGTGATGACTTGCCATCACTGTATAGAACCGAAACTCTTTTGGATGTCAAGATGGCGACACTTGCCTTGAAGTTGCCATTTCCTTAAGTAAAGACGCCTGTTATTCTCCCATCAGCTATTGACCACCGTCTCACTAAGCACATTTTTTTTCCTGTTTGCAAGATTGATTTTTTCTTCCCTCCTTTAAAAATAAACAGAAAAAAAAGATAAATAAATCTTCCATCTAGAGTGATGCATAGCATCCACCCCCTCTTGCTTGCAAAGGCTTTGTTCAGGTCTCAAAGAGGGGAGAAAGGCCGCATCTCCACTTGCTGCTTGAATTTAATCAAAAATGGCCCATTTAGCCAGAAGTCATTTTCTTTTTAAAAGGCAAATGTTATTTAATCTTTCAGCTGTTCATTGTCCCATCATAAATAGTCCCCTTTCAGTGCGTGCGGCGGGGCTGAAGCGAGGCCGCTAATTGCCTCCCATTTCTCCTGACATGTGGTGGTTTAGTGGGGAGGAAACTCAGCAGGGAGAAGGAAACAGGAGGCTGAGAAAATGAGAGCTAATTATTTTCCCCTGCCTGGTGTCAGGCTCTGTGTCAGCCTTGTTTTTACAAACTGGAAGGTTCTTTTGGACTAAATAAAACAAACCCGCTCTGCTCACTTTTCCCCGCTCTCTCCTTCTCTCTCTTCCCCCGCCCTCTGTCTCTTTCTCCTCTCTCTCTCTCTCTTTCTCTCTTTCTCTCTCTGTCTCTCGTTCTCCTCTCTCTCTCTCTCTCTCTCTCTCTCTCTCTTTTTCTCTCTCCCTCTCTCTCTGGCGGTGTCATGGTAGCAGCTGCACTTCTCAAAGACTAAATGAGGGGCCTGCGATTGTGCACTGGCCATCTGACAGGCAGCGAGTGTGCTGTTAATGAGGATATCAGCGCTGAGTCGAGGAAAAGGTGCTGAATTATGTATGAGGCGTCATTAGACGCTCGCTGTGCTGGCCGCCATCATGGCGCATTGTTTCTGCCGGTGTGATTAGGCCAGGCCCAATAGTGCCAGGCCAAGGTGCTAGCAGCCTGTTCCAATGAGGAGGAGTCTGGCACCTTTACAGCGAGACATGGCTTCTGACATACACACACTCAGGACCTCTGACACTGCTGCTTTGAGATGCATCCAGCAAACACACACGCACACACACACACTAAGTTCTAAACACAAAACACACCCTCAGAACACACACACACACACACGCTCATCCATGGCACACTCCTCATTTCAACATTCACACCACACACTTGTGAGGATGTAAGGATGTGTGTTAGGGTTCTCCTGTGATGTGTCCCCCTCTGATCTTAGTACACAGTAGATTGGCTTGCAACAGAAGCAGTGTGTTTTAAGTAATGACCGGTGAATGGTGCCCGGGGCTGGAGAAATGCAGGAATCATTATTGCTCTGTCAGCATGTGCACCGTGTCCAAAGCCAGCCAGAACTTTATAACATGTCCTCTGATGAGGAGCACATTTGCATTGATAATGGGAGTGAGAGTGGATGTTATAAGCTTGCACATTTTGTCTTTAATTGTGGCTTTCATGGTTGGTCCTGATTTTTTCCCTTTGTTGCAAGGGTTTGTTTATTCATTTAAAATTCTTCGTAGTGTCATTTAGTTGGAGTTAATGAGCAATATGCTTGGTTGGATGATACACTTGTTATTCACATATGCCGATCTCTGAACTAACTTCAGTATTTGGCTATTTGATCAAGTGTTGGAGCAATAAATTCATAATGACAAACAACATCATATATCATGTATCATACATAGAGAATGTTGGGAACTTAGCAGTTATTATTGCATCTGATGTCGAATTTTAAATGAAATTATAACTTCTAGTTAGAGTTCTATTTGGAAATACTGTACCAGCTATGGGGTGGCATGGTGGTGCAGTGGGTAGCGTTGTTGCCAACAACCCTGGATTGATCCTGAGATTAGATTACTGCCTGCGTGGAGTTTCTGTGCATGCTCTCTCCATGTTTGTGTGAGTTTCCTCCAGGTTTTTCAGTTTCCTTGTACATTCCAAAATCATGCCAATAGGTGGATTGCCTATGCTAGATTGGCCCTTGGTGTGAAAGTGTGTGTCATGCGATGGACTGGAGTCCTATACAGTGTGTATTCCCACCTCATGCCCAGTATGCCTGGAGCGTTCAGATCCACCTGAACCTTGACCAAGATAAAGCGGTTACTGAAGATGAATGAATAAATGAATGAATATACAAGCTATACCAGCTTATTCTGTCCACTATAAACATCTTTACATGACAGTAAACAATTTTGAAAATTTCGTTTAGCTATTTGAATACTACTAATTTTAAAATGCATATATTTAATTAGCATTTTAAATATCTAAACAGTTACAATGCCCATCCTTAATAACCGAAACCCATACTGCTAACTAACTCCTTCTGTAGAGCTATACTGCACATTTTTGTATTCTTATTTGTGGTATATTTTTGTTCGTAACACCAACAGATATATCGAAAACATGCTCTGAAAGTCCAATTTTGATTTCTTGGGGACAGTTTTCAATAGGTAGGGAATTTTACCAACAGTAAACAAGAATAGCTGATTTTTACTGTACGGGTGCCACAATCATTAAGATGTTAGCCCACTATTATAAATACAAATACAGGTTGCTCAAAAGGTAATCCATGTTCATTTATTAATGTATATGATAGAGCAATACAATAGACTTAATTACATGCCAAATCTTTATTATGAAAATGACAAGACTCTCAAATAAAAACTCTTAATAGAGATACAAATAAAAATAATGTGGATTAAATCCAAATTTGCACCCTTTTCAGTTAGTTAATTCTTCTTTTCCCTGTCCTTTGCTGACACTATTTTTAGCTGTCACTCCTTCAATCACTCACTCACTCCCACAAGAATTTAGCAGGCTGAAGTTTCCTTATGTGGGAAGAATATGTGCATTATTAGTGAATGTGAGAAAAATGGTATGAACCCACATTTGACAAATGTACATGTTTGCACTCTTGCATATGTATGATTTTCATACATTTCCATACATAGGGAAAGGTAGCAAAGTACTGGTCTTAACACTGGAGAAAATAGCAACGGTCACACTAAAGCAATGGCTACAACACCATGCTGTCCAGATATGACATATCCACACTAAAGGTTTTATACAGTATTTTTTATTTTGCAAGTCTTCCACCATGCCTGTTCCTGCACAGAATTGTATGTCCCTGTTATAACAGTGATGTTGTTTACTCCATTTCCGACTGACAAAACCTCAAAACAAAAGAAAGCTTATTAATTAGCTAATACTTGACCACAGTTTCTGAATGTCATCTTCTGTCTTCGATATGCCTTTTGCAGGACTGCAAATGGAAAATGTACTTGGAGCTTGATGGAGATGAAGTTGCTTTAACCTATATCAGAGACGTTACGTTTAATGCAAACAGACCGGATGTGGAAGTCTCAAAGATGACCAAGGTACATTCTGTTTGTCCATATTGGTTATAATGCACATCACAGTATATGTTGTGAGCTGATGTATGAAGTTGTGTACATTTTCTTCTTAGCCACCATTTGTGATGGAGAAATGGATTGTTGGGATATCTGACAAACAGACTGTCGACTGCATTGTAAATTATGAGGTAATTGAAATTCCCAAAAAAAACATAAAATGAGCACCAGACATGTAAGGAATATAACGTATCTCTGCAAACATCCTCAGGCTTTCACTTCTGTACATGCTGATATATACTTTAAAAAATGGCAGGATTTGTAGTAAAGTGAGTGTGGATGTCTCACCTTTCTACTAGCCTAAACCAGAATCACGCTTTCCCTTACACTTCACTTGGATTGTTTGATTTAAGCCATTAAACCAACAGCTTGTTCAACCACATCGAGTGCAGTGTGGACTTTTCTCCCATATATCTATCCAGTCATGTCAAATCTGTAGTAGGGCACTAGAAGAAGATTGTAGGGCTTGGTTCCTGTTTGGACCTATACATAACTCACCCTGTGCTTATTGTCTCATCAGAGTGATGTCAGGTCTCCAAAGAGCACAAGGCATATGCACTCAGTACAGTGGAGCCTGGCCAGTGGGCCAGATGAAATCAGAGGTGTAGAGCTGCTCATAGAAACAGCACCAACAAACGGAGATGGGAACTACAGGAGCTGTTCCAACTCTGGTAATAGTAATCTTTACTTTTTAAAACCATAGACACTTTAAGTAAGGAGTTTAAAATTACAGCAAGATTGTCTTAATATAGAGGTTGTATATAATGTTACGTGTCTGGATTTAATTACAATGTTAAATGAAAATAGAAATAAAAGTGGTAAAGAGAATTGAAATCAATCATTATGCCCTAATATAACTTGTGGGGAAATATTAAAACTCATTCTGAATCATTTTGGCATTCATCAACTGTAAAGGATTAAAGAAATAAAGGATTTATACAATATATGGCCAAAACTATGTGGACACCTGACCATCACACCCATATGTGCTTGTTGAGCGTCCCATTCCAAAACCAAGGGCATTAATATGGAGTTGGTCCCCACTTTATAACAGCTTCCACTATTTTGTAAAGAATTTCCACTAGATTTTGGAACATGGCTGTAGGGATTTGAACCCATTCAGCTACAAGAGCATTGGTCAGCTCAGGCTCTGGTGTCAGATGAGTAGGCCTGGGCCAGTCTGTGTTCCAAAGTATCCCAAAGGTGTTCAGAGGGGTTGGGGTCAAGGCTCTGTGCAGGCCACTTGAGTTCCTCCACACCAGCCTTGACAAATCATGTCTTCATGGACCTTGCTTTGTGCACAGGAGTGTCGTCATGCTGGAACAGGTTTGGTCTCAGCCCTTTATTTCCACCAATGGGAAATCTGAATTCCACAGCATACAAATACGTCCTATACAATTGTGTACTTCCAGCTTTGTGGCAACAGTGTGGGGGAAGCCCACATATGGTGATGGTCAGGTTTTCCACAAACTTTTGTAGTGTAGTTAAACAGAAAATTTTTTAAATAAAATTTATAAAAATGCACTAGTGTACTATATTGATTTCTGTGCTTTTGGAGACCAGATCCCTGTATAATGGACAGTTCTGTGCAAAAGTATGTACACCCATGGTAGCTAGGTGGAAAAAGGAAAATATACTGCAATTTTACAAAGTATCTACTAAAAATAGAATTTAAACATGCTAGAAATGAAATTTGTTGTATTCCAGTAACAGGACAACAGTCCAAAACAATGCACAACACAAAACAGAATCAACAGAAAAATAGTTTGCAAAGACATTTTTGCCATGAAAAGACAGTTAATTACATATGAAATATTTACAGTAGATATGTCAAAATATGTGTTATTTTCTTCTAGACATATTCAGAGCTGTATGTTAAAGCTTAGTGGACCCAGAACTGTTCAGATGATATGAAAGACAGTAACAAAAGCAAATGGAGGAGTTATTATAGAATAGTTATATCATATTTTAAAAAATGACTTTTTTTCTTAAAATAAACTATTTTTGTTACAAGTGCCAATAAATGAATATTTGTGAAACACACTAAATTTTTGCACTCAGTTGACTTTTGTATTATCTCACAGATGTTGATCCTCAGTGGATTTCCAGTCTGAGATCAAAGCAGCTCAGAGAGGATCTAGCCCAGGAGCGCCACAGTACCACTCCGAGCAACCACTCAGACAGCATGACCCTCCCGCAGTTCCTGTCTGTTTTTGGTAATCAGTCATCATATGCTTCTGCTGTGCGAAGATCACCCAGTCGCAGTCCACTTTCACAATGGGCCGACTCCCGAAGCTCCTCTCCTACTCTTTCAACCAAACTCTCCTCAATCCACCTGGGGTCAAAGGGTAGCAGCCCGTCCAGTACCACTTCAGAAAGCACATCAGAGAGAGACCGCTCTCAAAGCAGTAGACACATGTACCACTACCAAAGAAAGAGCTCCTATAACTCTCTAACTGTGACTGGAGGAGGAGACCGGAGATTCTATAGAGGGGGCAGTCATGCATCTCATGGCGGCTCTAGAGTCGGACGACACCGGACCAACCAAGTAGTACCACAGAACCAGTTACAGATAATCCCAGGATTGGCAACAGCGACAGTAGGAGAAAGGCAGAAAGATGAGCTAGAGGATGCCAAAGCTGCAGAGGGAGGATGGATTAAAGTAGAACGCAAGAAGCCTCCCAAACAGGACCATAAGCAGCAGGACCAAAGACAGCTCAGAGGCCGTCCACGAAAGGGAGGAAGAGGGGGGCGTGGGCGGAGCTAAGGGTTTTTATGCTGTGTATGTGTGGGCATGTGGAGAGAGGAATTAAATTATTACACCAAAGAAATAAGAAAAAAAACATTTTCACAAGATATACAAATAACAGAAACAGTAGATGGAGTCATTGTATTGATATAATAAGAACTGCTTAGTAAAGATTTATGAATGTAAGTTTTTTTAACTAACAACTCATGATGCCAGTTTACAGGAATGTCAGTCAGAAGGAAAAAAAACACAGGTTAAATGCAGAAAAGAAACTTTTGCACAGTAGCTTGAACTAAGCAAAAAACCTCAGTTTAGCATTTCCTGACCCAGTCTCATAGATGACAAAGCTGTGAGTGTTAACAACACAACCTGTGTGTGATCCAATAGAGGTTCCATACTGATTGTTCGTCTTTTTATTAAATTCATTTTAGCAAAATCAACCAAAAATGACAGCTATGGAATCTGGATGTGGGGCTGTGTCTGAAATGTATTTAAAGATAAAAAAAATGATACTGTACTGTATATCTGCATGTTATAATCAAGTGTACTGCAGTTCTTTTTCATGTGTGGGTGGGAATATAATTACTGCTTTAGACCTTTGAACAGACCAAGGGCCTAACTATTTTTAGTTTGTTTTTTTTTACCTTTATTTGTATGACTGGCCTTGAATCCTCATGCCCCCATATTTTTCAGCTTGTGACAAGGTCTTTTCCTCAAGACACAGAATGTTTTAATACTCTAAACTAGTAATATTTTTGGGGACTTTAATTACGACTGCTGACACACACACCACTACCACTACTAGATGAATTAGGTTTTTTGCCTCAGGTTTCAGACTGTTGTGTTTTATTATAATATTTTTATATAATTTTTGCCAACTATATCCTATTGAATCATCAAAATAAAAATTATTTTAAAATGACTAGTGTGTGTGTGTGTGTGTGTGTGTGTGTTTACGACTACAAAGTAAAGGATGTTGGTCGTGCTTCACGCCCCTTATGCAAGTCTGATAAAGATGTTTGGCGCCACCGCCGGGGTCCTGAAAGGACGCCTTCGTAAACCTGTCTTTCTCTGTTATCTTTAATATGCTGTGAACAATATTTAGTGTTTGCTTTATAAAATGTGAGTATAGACACACTGAATTGGACAGACAAAATTAATTTGTTCGTGAGTTGGTATTATTTCTAAACTTGTTAGGCATCTTTCAGGACTCCGGCGTGGCGCGAATAGGACCACGCCTCTAGAAAATTTCCCGCGAACTTCCACAGTGTGTATCCTGTAGCAGACTTTCCCCCCTCATATTTACTCAAACCACAGCGGTGCGAACTACTGGGTAGAAAAGCAGGACAATGCGCTCCAGGGTATGTACCGTTTTTGGGGGGTTTTCCCCGTTAATTTCAATTAAAGCCCTTTTTTTCAAATTCTTATCATTTAGAGCTTTTTTTTAAAGAAAAGAAAATATATAATTGTTCATTTAATGCGTTATGTTAATGCACTAAGAAAAACATATTTGGCATATCCTTCCGAATGAATGCATCAAACTTTGTTAGCATGCAAAACCTTTACAATTTAGTTAAGACTGCAGATTTGTGCATTTGAGCCGATATTGCATTGCTTGTGGGACTGTATTGTGTCTGTTGAATAAATTGCACGCAACAGGAAAAGCTAAATCACAGCATGTTTAGAGTTTAAGCTATTTCGAGTTTGCTGATAGCACCATCGTATGCCCTGATAAACTTTTTTTACTCAGTAGCACGTTAGTAAGCAAAAACATGGCTGAGTATGTATCATGGTAGCCATCTGTGTCGAGCTCTGTAAGCTGTATCTTTCTGCACAGGGCAAACTCCATCAGTTGCGCGTGCTCACCAACCCCCTTTGATTCTTTCCCGCCACAGCGTCAGCAGGCCCCGCCCCCCTCTACCAGAATGAACCTGAGGAGTTACCGGAACTCGGCTCAGGTCCCAATGGAGACCTCGTCCTCAGAGGACAGCTGTGACAGCTTCGCTTCTGACGGCTTTGCACCAATGGTAGCTAACGTAAACACACACATTTACAGCCTGTAGTTATTTCTGGACCTTAGTGGTTGTTTTTTCAGTTCACTTTTTCTTTAACAGTGTCAGCCATTTTTCTTAAGGTGTAATAATGAGGTGACTAAACTAAGCTCAGATTAACACTGAGCCTGAAGGTGTGTGTCTGTGCTGAGTAACAGATATGGTGCCCTATTAGAGGGTGGTGGTAGCTCAGTAGTTAAGATGTTGGATTACTGATCAGTAGGTCATGAGTTCAATCCTCAGCACCACCAAGCTGCTGCTGCTGGGCTCTTAACCCTCAACTGCTCAGTTGTATAAATGAGATAAAAGTAAGTTATCCTGGATAAGGGTCTCTGTCAGATGCCATAAATGTAACTATGGTGCTAACATGATACTCAAAGCAGCTTTGGTTATTACATTACTGTGAGGTCAATTTGAGCAACATGACTTTACTAATAGAGCTAAGTCTTTGGGGGGATTTCACAGTTTGCTCTGGTGATTACTTGCGAGATTGTAGAAATGAAATGTTCACACAGAATTAAAATCCTATCTTCGAACATCACTTGCGTTGTACTATCCTTCCCTGACAACAAACGAAACCTGTTTGAGTAAGGTTTTAGCTGAATGTTGAGCAGACTTTGACATGTAGATTTCTCTCACAGAAAAGACCTCTCAGGCAGACAAGAAGCTCAGCTCGACAGGAAAAAGCGTTAGAAACCCAGGCAGTGTCGGAAGAAGAACACTGCAGTGGTTTTGAGGAAAGCGATTTCAGTAATGAGATGAGCACCATGGTGAGTGGCAATAAAATTACCTTTACTGTTCACACACCGCAGTGGAAATTTCAGTTTCTGTATGTTCTTTCATTTCTTGTGCTTGTTCTCTAAGCAACCCCCAATCCCCCATACTCTTTCACTGTTTTGTGCTTCTCTTAGAAAATGGATTCCGACTCCGATTTGGAGCCCCCGAAAAAATCTCGCCGCTCCTTCACTCTTCGAGTGGCCATGAAGTTCCCCAGTAAAAATGTCACTCAGGAGAAATCTCCAAGTCCTGAGCCTGCTCCTAATCCCAAAGACACAGAATTGGATTCTGAAGAAGAGGACTTCATTGCAAAGAGAGCACTTAATATTAAAGAGAACAAAGCTATGGTAAGAAAACATGGAAAGAAGCTGCCATTAAGCTTTGATTAAAAGTCATAAGTAGCAGACCAAGCTGATTTTTCTTTTGTTTGATTAAATTTGAGACCTTTTACAATGATCACATGCAGCAAACACTATTGTTATACTTATGACGACTTTGCCGACTGATGCAAAGTTTAAGAATTTTCACTTTTGTCTTGTAGCTGGCTAAACTAATGGCAGAGTTAAACAAAGTCCCTGGACTTTTCCCAAAGAAGACATCTCTTTCAGAGAGCAATACAGTAAGTGTCAGAAGTTACACCCTGATCACTTATCATAGGGTGTTTGGATTAATTTTGTATTTAACTGGTGTTTTTCTTTCCCACTTTTAGCCTTGCCGTGTTCCCCGCCGTTCTTCGGGCACCCCTGGAACTCGCAGGCAGAATCCAGAACGTTTGTCACGGATTCACACGCGTTCCCGTTCGCTGGTCGATGGCCCTCCTTCGCCTGCTCCTGAAGAAGAGTCTGAGGACAAGTTCAGCCTGGTGCGCAGGAACAGACAAGACGATGGTGATGAAGAACCGGTGAGACTTGTGGGGGTGATTTTGGAATTGTGTTTTTGGATAAAAGTCCAATTTCTTTCTCAGTTTAATCAGTATTTTGTTTTAAAATTGTGTATATTCAGGAGCCACGTCGCCGGCGCACCTACAATGGTGTTCTTGCCATCCCTCACGTGGTAAGACCTGTGGAGGAGATCACCCAAGCTGAGTTGGACAATATTTGCACTAACGTCCGTGAGAAGGTCTACAATCGAGCCACGGTGAGTTGTCCTGAGGGTTCCGGTTTACATATTCACTCGCACCACAGTTCTTTTGTCCTCTGCCTGGCTTCTGAGAGCCTTTAGTCATGCTGGTCATTAGTGGCATTGGCTTAATATTGAAAGACAGCGTACTGAAATTCGGCTTGTCCCACAGGGCAGCACCTGTCACCAGTGTCGCCAGAAGACAACTGACACCAAGACTAATTGCCGTAACCCCGAGTGTGTCGGAGTCAGAGGTCAGTTTTGTGGCCCTTGTCTGCGGAACCGTTATGGAGAAGAAGTTCATGATGCACTTTTGGACCCGGTATGTATACACATTCAGTCTGCATTAATCTAAGTGAGCAAGGCTTTAATGTGACTTTTGAGGCTCCTCTGGTTTAACATGTCACAGATACCACTATTTATATAAACTGAATTTTTCAGTTTTATAAAGAAATATAAGTGTTAATGAAATTCTGCTTCTTTGCAGGAGTGGCAATGCCCTCCATGCAGAGGCATTTGTAACTGCAGCTTCTGCAGGGCCAGAGAGGGGCGCTGTGCTACAGGTGTGCTTGTGTACCTGGCCAAATACCATGGCTATGACAATGTCCATGCTTATCTGAACAGGTAATGATTTGATTATTTGTTTAAGGCTTTTACCATGCATACTGGCCACACATAATCTCAAGTGAAAGAGCTGCTATGCAACTCAAATGTTGCTTGAAGTTTATGGAACCATGTTTTTTCTTTTCTCTGTAGCCTGAGAAAGGAGCTGGCGGAAAGTGAGTGAAAATGCTGTCACTGCTGATTTTAATCCATGGCCTCTGTTCATCTTTTGGTTCTGTTCATATTTTTTTTAAAATTTGCTTTAGGACATTAAACACTTTATGCAAGTTTGTGCCTTATGAGTAGACAGTTGTTAATGGACTACCTGAGGTGTTCATTTACATTGTTTTAAATGTAATGTTGCTCATCATTGACTGTAGTAGCGGTTTTTTTTTGTCTTAAAGATTGTACTGTAATTTTGCTTACAATAGTTTTTTAGCTTGAACTTTTTAATGACCGATAAACTGTAAACTATTGGTGGGTTGTAATTTCATAAAACTCTGCTGCTTCTGCCTTTTTAAAGGGTAAAGGAAGAAAAAAACAGACCAGCATCTCCCTTAGGAGAAAATCGTTTCAAATGTTAAACATGGCACAATTTCTCCAACCAATAAAAGCTCCTTTTATTTTTTAAACCAGAGCTTGTGGAATGTATTTTTGCTTCTCTCTTCTCCACTGGAGTGTTTAAACTCTAATGGAAGTTTGAGTTGTATTGCATGTCCCTTGCAGGCAGAGTGCTTCATCTCCCCACTTGTCCTGCTTTTACTAGAGCGCACTGATGTACTGCATCGCCTTCACTGATCCTTCATTCGAGAGCTGCCACTAATGGTGTGGAAATAATTAGCAGACTCTAATGGGAAATTTTATACCTGTAAATCATTTTCCTAGCCTATTGCCTCTCGCTCTTTCTCTGTCTCTTCCTGTAACTTCATTTATGTGACAAAGAATGCGTTGTTAGTGTGAACGCTTTAAACCGTGTAGTGTTACTGAGCTTCATTTTCAACAGGCGTGTTTTCATGCTGGAGCCCTAGACAGGCTCTGAGAAAACCTCAGTGCCAGTGGGCTTTATTCAGAGTGATCCCATGTCACTCTTTAAAGAATATCCAATGTGTGTTTTAATTTTTATTTTCCAGTGTGACTGCTCGGGTTCTGCAGGAAACCAATGCTTCAAAAAAAGTATTTTAATTTGCATAATAAAGATGCACTTGAAAAATACTGGCATTAAATACCAAACGATCATCCACTTTAGGGCGATGAATATTTAGGGAAATAATTGTTTACGACGCTCGAGCATTGAGACGATCTGGCAATCAGGCTATGAAATACAATATTTATTCATTAGAGCGGACTTAATGAGGCCTCGCGGCGCTAATTAAGAAAAGCAGCGTAGCGCTAAATGAGGCTCGCGGAGCGGCGGTGGTAGAGCCGGTCTTACCTGCGTGAGGAAGAGGAGGAGGAGGTCCGAGTCTCTCTAACCCCACCCGCCGCTCCTGGTGCCTGAGGTGGGGTTTATGGCGCCATAATGTGTTATCCAGCTGCTGGTAGTGCATGCTGCTTAGGATCCTGGGCTTCTTCTAAAACCACCCCCAGACACCAGTTTTCCAAAATCTGACCCCACTAGTCTGAATAATGCTTATGCTTGAAATTTGTTTTTAGGACATGAGTAAATATAGTTAATACCCACGCATAAGCCTATTTCCTAATCAAAATGTAATTTTGTTTAAACTTAAAACGTGTCATTTTTGCTTCATATTTGTTTCCCCAAACGTGGTTTTCATGTAGAACTTCAAAGAAGCATCCAACAAATGCTCAGTTATGTGTTTTATAAACGGCCTCCTGAGTGAAGCGCCTTCATGAAGTTTTAAAGATACCAAAATTGTGCAAAGCTTCATCAGAGATACCGTTTAGAATTTAAAATATGAAAGTTTTGATTTATTTAACATTTATCTTAGTGACGGCATAATTATACATGTGCATAGTGGAAATGTCTTCAATATTATTCTAAAATAATAGGAAAAATATCAGATGGTGTGTACAAACTTTTGACTGATCGTGTACTGTGCTACATATCCTGCTATACTGAGGAGAAAGGCAGGAGGCCTACCTGGACAAAACTGCTTGTTTGTGGTTTTCATCATGTCAGCACTCTGTCTAATTATCCAGCTATTATTCTGGGTGGACATCAAGTAAACTTTGAATTTGTTTTTCTTCTTCTTTTAGATGCTACTCTATAGGCAGTTGCTGCCTTGTGCCCCAATAGGGTAGTACATGTTATTTTATAGCATATCGCCATACTGTTTATTAGATTGGGTAGTATTTTGGCAAACCATTAATCTGACAGGTTTTGTAAAATGTGAATACTCTAATTTTTGTTTTCTTTGGTTTCCTTTGGCCACTTGTCTACTCAGGCCTCTTGTCTTGGACTCCTTGTCTACTACCTTAGTATCATTCCCACCTCCCAGTTTAGTAGCCTATGGTAGTAACTCTGCAGTTTTGGGTGTAGTCCTGCACTGCAAGGCCATTTTAAGGATCAGATGTTGTCTTTTTTGTTGACTTCTGCTTGTTAAGACAGTAATTGTGCACTGGTAATTGTAATTTCCCCATATGGAGTCAGTGAGAGATGAGCTTTCTCTGCTGTTTAAAAATACATTAAGAAAAGAGGATTTTGAGAGAGAGAAGGATTTTCATGAATTTTACTCTGAACTTATAGAATGTGCAGGAACATTAAGATCTTATTTCCTTCCAATCACACACAGGCTTGGCCTTACACAGTCTGATTTTTCTTTTTCTTTTTTTTTTACCCCTCAATTTCCTGCTTGGGAAAATGAGTGCAGGTCTGTTTTGTTCCTGAGGAGGGAGCTCTAATACAGGCATCCCAGGCTGTAGTGTGCGTAAATGCACCTGAATGCTTTTAAAGGTCTTATTGTCTAAAGTGATGGACACTGGACAGGAGTGTCATGACTAACAAGGACGTAACAAGGACACACAGTATTAAAATAACAGTAATTCATACATAATGCAAAATCCATTAGGAGCTTAACCTCAGATTTCAACCTTTGATTAAGTTATGGAGAGTTTATTTTTGACAGAAAGTAGGGTAGTTAGGCAGTGCTGGAGTCCAGCTTGTCTTTCTTCATGGGTGTGTATGTAAAAGAGGGTAGTGTAACTGAACATTGTAATCGTAACAGCTTTGATTGTATCATAGGTTTATCATTAAATTAATTGTGGTTTATCATATGATGCTGTATGTATAGTGGTTTAAAAGCACAAAATGAAATACAGAGCCTCCTAAACATTTTATTTCAGAACCTTAAGCATTGCATAATCTTATGAAGGAAGAGCTTTGTGTAGTCACGGTCATTTATGCACAATGACATGAAATTTTTGTTCTGTTTTTGATGTGATCAATCTGTCATACATTCCTTGGTCAGCTCTTAGAGACAGTGTACTACTTGCAACATATTCTTTATAGGATTCCCATTAGTGTATTGTCATTTCCCTGAAGCTACTCCAGAATACATTAGGCTTGCTCCAGGCTTTGGAACATTGTTTAGTAGACGGAAACAGCTTTTCTTGTAATAATACATGCTGCTCAGTCCATTTATCCTTCAGTCTTACAAGTTCCAGCCCCAGCTGATGAGATGCAATCCCTCATCGCGATGCTGCTGTTGCCTGCTTCACTGCAGAGATTATATATGGGACTAAATGCTCCATGTTTTGTGTGAGAAACACTTCAACTGCCATGTCTTATATTTGTACACAGCTTATTTTCCCCTCGCAATTTTGTCAGACATTTCAGGTGCTTTGAGACGTAGGGCTCTAGTAGGGCATTGAGATGGTGATGTTTAAATGATTGGTTAATTCTGGCTAACCAGCCATATAAACAAACTCTGCACTGGATTGACTGGGGTACAGTTGGTGAATATCAGCCATTATCATTTGTAGATATATCTCAAAGTTACAGTTGGCCTCACTTCAGCAACTTCTCATCAGTTTTTTTTCTCAGTTTTATTTCAGACCAAAAACTCCATTTTAGGTGTTGTTTGGATCATATGATGCTTCAGGACACACACAGTCATTTTCTAAACTCAGGTTCGGTGCTTATGAATAACCTTTAATTTTTAATATTTTCTGCTTAAAATCTTTCTTTCTTTCCCTTTGAATTAATTTGATTTTGTTTTATTTAAAAATGTTTCACCTTATTTCAAGTTTCTCTTTTTGCCTATATTCAATTCAATTCACTTTTATTTGTATAGCACTTTGAACAACAGACATCGTCACAAAGCGGCTTTACAGAAATAAATGGGTTCAAAATATATTGTAAATATGTAAATGTATCCCTAATGAGCAAGCCAGGGGCAAAGGTGGCAAGGAAAAACTCCCTGAGACAATATGAGGAAGAAGCCTTGAGAGGAACCAGATTCAAAAGGGAACCCGTCCTCATCTGGGTGCAACCCAGATTATATCATTTTTCTTTCTATTCATTTCCTTTTTCTTTTTTTCCTGCTTGCTTTTCTTTCATTCTTATTTTTCTGCTTTTCCCCATTGTCTTTTGTGTAATTTTAACTTTTTAAGTTGTCTGAAAAATTTGACATGTGTATTAGTTTATAATTTAACTCCCCTTCCCCTTCCCCTTTTCCCTTTTCCCAATTATAATCATGCATTATTTTCACCAGAAACAGTTTCCCTTTTTTCCCCCATGAGCTACATGCACATGTACCATCTATCTCAGCTCTATGTGTAGAGGTCATTGCACTCTGGACCACAGGACAAAGAGCACATGATATACCTTGCACATTCTGACCAGAGTGTGAGGGGGTCAGGAGGTACTCTAATTGTAGCCCATCCAGGTAACAGGCTATAATGTGTACATTTAATCTGGCCATAAGAGTGTACTGGGGGAATGAACTGATTTTATTGAGACCATACATTATGAGGAGAGTGTGTGAGAGTCTCTCAGCTGTGATGTGCTGGCTCTCATAAGCTTCATTAGTTTTTACCTCATTAATTTGCTCGCTCATAACCTCACTGGACCCACTAAGAGAATAGTGGTTTGATTCATATAACTAAATTTTATTCATGTTTTACAGAGACATAGTGATATACAAACAGGCAAACAAATGAGATTCAGTCAGGCCTGTGTCTATATGTACAAATATGTCCATAAATTAAATTATGAATACATGAAATACACAGGCGTTAATGAATACACTTTTGTTTGTTTATGATATGTTAGAATTACGGTACATATTATAGTACAGTATTAAAGTTTCTTTTCTACTCCTTTAGTAGCAATCATAGTGGCTATATTTGCTGTTTATTTGTGAAACATGACAGGCAAATTTGTTATAGAGCAGTTTTTTATTCTCCAAGGACAACTGGAAATAGCTGTAGAAAAGTGGTGGCACGTCCAAATATCAGGAGCTTCCCTCATGAATCGCAAGCCATAGGAGATGTGTTGTGTTGATACTGTTATCCTAATAGCCTGCTGAAAGAAAATTTAATCGGATGCAGTGTGTACTGGTTGCTGTTCCAGTTCTGCGTTGCACAAGTTGATTTCCCTAATAAGCTCTCATCCTTCTAATAGGAAGGACAACCTAATTAGTGATTAGTGAAATCAGAAACAGCGGGTTATAACAAACACCTGTAGAACTGTTGGCACAGTGGCCAATAAAGGATCAAACTGCATACCCACGGTCTGTATTATTATAATTAGCAGAAATAGTAGTATTTATTTATTTATTTATTTATTTNTTTGCACACTTACTTCATTCAGTGAAATGCTTCTCCTTGCAACACAGTACACTGGGCATTATGTATAACCGTCCACTGCAGACAGATTGATTTTAGTTGATCTTAGCTTGAAGAATAAGAAGATATCTCTTACCTTGTAGAGGCTCCTGAAATAGATGTCAGGGTTTACAGTGCCTCCTCCTCTTCCATGGACCATTTATTTAATGCTATACTCTAACCTTGCAATGTCAGTCAGTCATGAAAGTACGTGTGCATGATTTCATGCCCTCTTCCAGCGAATACCTTCATTACCCGCACCTCCGGGTTTCAAACTCAGACATTTGTGCTGGTTTGTGTGAATGTTTAACATGGGCTTTTGATCTAGTCACCTTCACATACAACACATGTATGGCTGATACAACATCTGTTCAAGCAAAGCATCTTGTCTTATGCTTAATTAATTCTGACAAGTTCTTTCCTGGATTATCAAGACTGTAATTGTAATTTGACCTCTACGATACATGCCTTTTTCTCTGCAGAACCTGTTCTGTATGTAACCTCATTAAGCATAACATCGAACATAAGATAAAGCTAAAATACAACAGCATATTTTTCTAAATGTAATTCTGAACTTCTATTCGAAGATATAAATTTCTGCATTGAATATGTATACAGTTTTGTACCACAAAACTATGACTTAAATGGAGAGTTGTGTTTGTATAGCAGAGTTATTGAGATTCATTAAAATTATATAATAAAACCTCTAACTACAGGTCCAGTCTTACATTCCTCAACTACATACACACCTAGTAACTTCATATTTCACAATAATAATTAAACAGTATGCTTTAAAATCAACAACTATATAATAAGCTGGGACTTGAACCTTGATATGAACGTTTGTGATTTATACAAATATCTAGCATGTTAAGGCTTATAAAGCCCTTGTTATTGTTATCCTAAAGTTCAACTGCATCACCGTTTAACACACCAGTTAATCTACATGGAATCATGAACACAGCGAACTGATTCAATTCCACCTTGCATTCCCCCAAATCCCAGAAGTAATGTATTGTTTAAAAACCCTAAAATATCCCAAAGCTAAGATAATTTAAATAATACATTAAATTTTGTCTCGGGAAAAAAAATGTAATTGGCAAATAGGAAATTGAACCCTGGAGCTTAGTTCCTTAACCAAACATGCTGTGGTTGGTTAGGCTCTGTCACAGAGGAGACGCCTGACACACAGATTAATTTTCTCTCTCTGTGGAGTCGGAGGCAAGAAAACAATTAGGTGTCTAAAATGCGTTTCACTGTGTGCCACTTGATACAGCTTTGCTCATAAAAAGGGCAATTGTCTCCAAAGAGGTCAGAGCCAGAGATGACTTCAGTGTCTCCGAAAGATGCCATTGTCATTCGCACCATTCGGTAACATTTCAATTAGGAGTGACAGAGTGGTAATAAACATAATGGTGCAAGAGTTCCATTGTTGTTCTCTCTACTGTCACATTCTTACAGACGTGATAACTGCCTAGAGGCCAAAGTGTGTGGTGTGTATGTGCATATATATATATGTCTGTGTGTGTGTGTGTGTGTGTGTGCATAAAAGCCCTACCTCCTTACCATTTCCCCTGACCTCAGTCTATTAATATAGTCACTCTACTCAAAACAAGGTGAAATCTATAAAGTTATCGTGACCAAACACTCACATTACATGTGTGTNTGTGTGTGTGTGTGTGTGTGTGTGGTGACAGGGGCAGTGCATACAGATTTCTTTAATTGTGCCAGGCCTCACTGCCCCTGTCTGTCAATCTCACAGCTTTGAATTGGAGGAATTTCCCCTGCTCACGCTGTTAAATGATGTACCCAATTAAAAGCGTTAGAATTCATGATCTTCAGTCAAGGTTAAATGAAAGCGCTCAGTCCTGTCAGTGGGGGTGATTAAACGTTGCCTAGATCAGGCACATTCGGTGGAAAAATTAAAATTTGGGTCTAAAGCATGAATCTTTATTCATTATCCCACAGCCTGGCTGTCCAAATGCTCAGCACATACGCTCTTAATCACTGCATTCATTTTAAAACTGCCCGCTGTTACTACACTAAAAAAGGATTAAAACCTTCAAATGACAGTGTTTTAGACACACTCGCAGAAGGAACTGAGAAGTGACACTGCGATTGATTTTTTCAAAGGCTCCATTTAAAAAGGGAAAGACAGGTTTGTTTTTGTATGGGCTGATTGCGCCTTTAGTTTATTTAAGATGACAGACACACTGAACTGGCCATTAGTGGTTTGAAAAGGGACTTTGTAACATGCTAAGAGACGGGTTGCTGAATTACACATGAATATTTTTGGTAAACATGAAAGCAAATAAAAATCCTGCAGAATCCTTTAGGAAAGTGTTAAGCATGTCCACATATTAACCACACTAAAGCTCTGATCAGCAAATGTTTCTGTTCAGTGCAATTACAGGACACAATATAGCGGTATTATTGCAGCACAAAATCTTGCGCAGCTCTCAGATCATATTAGAATAATAAATACATTAATGAGATGAGAGCATTATTACAGTGGCTCTCAAGTCCCTTACTTCTGTTTCCCCATCATCACTGATACATCTGATTCAAGATATGAATGGCTTGATAATTAGCTGATGAGCTGATTCAGTTTTGTTAAAATAGGCAAAATGTGAAATGATCAGAGGACTGAGACTACTGCATTATTACAAAGCTCTTCATATACTGCATACTAATTGCCAAACTCACTAATTACCTATAAAAGCACTTAATGAATAAAAGTGTGAAATGTATTAAAACAATGTTACCAAATCTTTTGTAACCAAACACTAAAAATAATTTTATCATACTGTAATAGTTTGTAAAAGAAACCAATGTATGAGGGTTTTCAAGGGTACAACACAGTTCAGAAACAAACAAACAACAACAACAACAACAACAAAAAACTAGACAGAGAAGAAAGAATCATAACTCAGTGTGGCGTGAATTAATTCATGGCAATAAGATGAATAATTTATATGAATAGCTTATTAATATGCACAGTTGTTTGGTGAATAAGTTTTGCGTTCAGCTGTGATGAATGAGAAGGACCCAGAGAGGTTGCTTATGAGTAATGACCTTACGATAAAACAGAAATCAGCCGTCCTGCAATGAAGCCTACACCTTGTACAAAAATCCCTTGACTTTTGTGTTTTTTGGTTGTATAAACCTCTCTCTGCTGGGATTGTAGCTTGATGCTGTTCTTAGACCCTGAGCTATTGAACTACATGAGGATATGTTTCTGATGGAGACTATAAAGCACTTCTGTAAGTCATTCTAGATAAAGACTTCTGATAAATGTTGTAAATTTAATGGCAAACTGTACACACACACACACACACACACACACACACACACACACACACCAGTGTTACTTGAATATACAAATACCTTTACTGTCATTGTAAACTATAAAAGTACAAGATTCAGTGTGCAGTTCCAAACCACAGCTGTGTTACATGCTACTGCATGCCCTCATGTCTACCGTAGCAACTGTAAATTATTCTCTAATAAATGAACAATTTATATTTGTTAGTAAATTATATGTTTTAAGAAGAATAATTGAATAGACCAGAACGTTAAGGGGTTAAACTTTAAGGTTTACAGTACTTCATCTGATCATAGTCACTTCCAAGCCTCATTCGAATGCTAGTTACAAGCAATGTTTTAAATCTAATCAATTTAAAATCGTGAGATTTTATAGATCACTTGGTCTGTAATATTACGTTTTTCAGTCAGAAATAAGATCCTGATTAAGCAGCCAAGGAACAGGATCAAGGGTTAATGTGTATAAGTTTATTTTAGCCGGTTTCTTCTATTTGCTCATTTTGACATTATTATGAAACCTTATCACTTGAATGACTGCCAGAGTGACTGCAGTTTCCCTGCTCAAGGGTGCAACATTCATAAATAAGATTTTGGATAACAAGAAGCATATCACAGCTCGCCAGAGCAACAAAGCAAGTGCTCACCCACAGGACAGCACCCTAAGGACAGCAGAACGGCACACGCATCAGCAGCGGGTCTCATTTAAACAAGTCTGAGAAAGAAAGAGGAAATAAATAAGGCCTCAGGCTCCTCTCTCCTTTAATGTATTCAATTAAACTGCTTCCCTCTGGAGATGGGCGACACACACACACACACACACATACACACACACACACCCACACACAAATACACTGGTGTGAAGAGACACGATTGCCTGGAGAAGAATGCTCTGAATACTCTCATTCTCAGCCTGCTGATTAGAAATCTCTCTCAACAGGTTTTTTCTTAATTAAACTTCCCAAGAGCTGAGCCCCTCTCGCTTTGACTGGGAAATAAATAAATTAATAAATAAACTTTTTCAATGATATTTTATTCCACAAAAGAGGAAAGTTAATGTGGAATCATTTGAAGTTGTTGAAATAACTTAAAGGAGCGTAAGAAGCTTCTAAAGCACAATGTTCATGGTGATGTACTATGTGGATCAAGGTTTCCATACATCCATATTCAGTCATCAAACATTTTAAAGAAGTGCAGCTATTCATTGTGATAGTAGAAAGTGTAATTATAAATGTGAAAATGACACTGCCTGAACATGTGTTCTTCAAAGAATTAAAAATGTCATTACATGTAACATTGTCTTCAACTGAAGGTGGTGGTTTGTCTTAGAAAAAATTCATGACAAAAGCATGAACTGCACCCTTGAGTTCACTTGCTAACCCCCCTTTTCAAAATTCTGTCTGTCGTCGACGGCAGGTATACGGCGTAATGAGCCTCGTTGGTGCAATTATGAAAAATATGTCTGTGAAAGAATTAATTTGGTGTCCCTTTGTACTTGGTGCTAATTTTCCATGCAGTCCCATTGTGTTCCAAAACCCCACTGAATTTGTATCTATTAAAATGAATCTCTTATTACATTGCCTACATCGCCCCTTTGCTCTCTCATTTTTTTCCATAACAAATCAACTTAATCAAGCTCATTAAGTGTCATTATTAGCCATTTATTGTTATCTTTCCCAGTGCTCTACTGACAGGCAATTCCCACCCACTCATGTCCTCGTGGCACTGCGGGCATCACTGGGCCTTGACACACACACACACATTCATTCTCTCTCTCTCTCTCTCTCTCTCTCTCTCTCTCTCTCTCTCTCTGAAAGGCAAGCATGTGCACTCTTCAACACATGCATTCTATCTTACATCAAGATCCACACATATACTTCTGGCGCCATACAGGTGCACTTTGTAATACAATTACTCTCTGTGGCCCATCTGTTGCTATGCGCAATTTGTCGCGTCCCCTCTACCCCATTCATCAATAAAAGGGACAGAACAGGTATTATTTGGGTGGTGTATTTCTCGGCCACTTTATTAGACACATCGAGTTGGTTAGAGACTAACATTGATGGACAATGTCTAGTCTCCCATAATCATGTCTTCTGTCACATTGCAAAGCACATGTCTATATAAAGACATCTTGTTCTTTTGACACACATCGATGGAAAAAACGAGAAAACATGAAACACGTAGACATAAAAACAAGTTGATTTTTTACACCAGTGTTGTGTAGCCTAGGGTGACATTTAAGGATACTTGCAACAACTACAGTGGGGTGTACTATGAAGCTCTCTCTCTCTCTCTCTCTCTCTCTCTCTCTCACACACACACACACACACACACCCTTACCCAAGACCAGAGCAGCTGGTTAATTAGAGTCATTTCTCCTGTCATGTGGTCTTTAGCCTAAGTGTAACTGATCATTGATGTTGGCACTTAATGTTTTAGTGTCCCCACAAGTTTATGTCTCCACCAGTGTGTGGGTATGTGTGTGTTAGAAAGGCTTTTTCGGAAGTTAATGAACTGATGAATCCATCAGATGCCTCTGCTGATTTTCATGACTGAATGAGATAAAAACAGGCAGACATATTCAACAACATCCAGAGCAATAGGATGTCACCGAGTGATTATATGAACTCTGAGAAAGAGTTTAGTGATTGTAATTCTTCGACCTCTAAGCTCTGAAAAGTTTCACGAAAATGTATAATGCAGGAGACGATACATATTTCACTTCATGAGAGAAAGTCATATGCGTTTAAATCTCAAAATGAATATATATATATATATATAAAACAGCAAGAGCTGAAACAAAATTACAATCTGTGCTGTTATATGCAAACATTTCAGCTTAACTGCATCTACTTATGCAATTAGTTTCTACCGTGTTTAGGTTAATTACATTACTATCTGGTAGGCAGAAATATGCAGAGCGAGAAAAATGACGTATGGTAGCGCTTGGGAAATGCTAATGAGGCAGATATTTATTCCTCATTAATGAGAAACACAAAAACACCACAGATAGCAGCTTTCAAACTTTAACTTAAGTTTGTAATGATGTATCTTGCGCATTATCCCAGGAACATGAATGTATTGATGGCCACAAACTGGGAAGCAACAGTTATACTTGGATTTAGTTTTAACTCAGATTTTAACCTTGAATTCTGCACAAACATCATTGCCCATTGTTCTTTTATGAATGAAAGCTTTTGTTATCAACAGTTAAAGCATAAAGATAGAATGATTAGATCACAGTAGTACTATCCACTACAATCAAGTTAAAAACATAACCTGTCAAAAGAACTGACAAAAAACGGTATGATTTACAGTATATTTACAAATCAGAGCCATAGACTCTGGGCACTAGAACACCAGCCATTTCCTTCTCAGCAAGACCAGCTACATTACACCAGCTCATTTTCATCTCACCATTTCAAACTTTAATCAGACTTTAACTGTGGCAATATGAAAGTGTCTTAAACAAAGGCGCCTACTCTCCACAATAACACTTAAAAAGGTCCTTTGTGTGGCTCTTTCCCCCTGTGAACAATAGCAAATTATATCAGGGTAAGAAATCTTTTATAATGAATCACACATTTGCTGATTGCAAATAATTGCGTTAGGCGTGTAATATTGGCGGGGTCGCGGAGGTGACTGAGCCATGAGTAATACGAGGATTTGATCTGTGGCCCTCGTTGATGAGGTCTATTCAAAGCGCTGGTGACCTGCACCCCCTCCCCAAGAGCTCGCCCCTCCACCCGTACACCCCCCCACCCCGCCATGCCGCCACTTCACTATAATCATGAGCGTGTTGGTTAAAGTTTGAAGCAAGGTGTGATAAGAACACAAGCCTTTCTGCTCCCTATACATCAACACCCCTCTTCCCCTTTCACCCTTGGCTGTAACACTGCAGTCTATGTTGGTGAAAGAGGCTGTAATGTGATGTTCAACTGTATGGGGGAGCAGAAAGAAAACAGGAGCGCACAGCAGTGCATAGCAGGACACTGACATAGGAATACATATCTATCCGCAGCTTTTTGCACAAATTCTATGACTATACATTTTTTAAATAATGAGTCCTGACATAATAAACACTGTGACTTACAAAAGTCACAAGCTTCCAAATAAGCCAACTTCACACATCCAGCGAATAAGAAACTGGTTCTGTTTTAAATTACTCCAAGCCTTGTTTAATAAGCAAAAGAATTTGTGATATAAAATCCTGTCTATATACAAGTTACGCACTGGCTAGTTTATATTTAGTTGCTCATAAGAGCCCGCTCAAAACTTGTGTACATTTCACATGCAAAGCACAGCATGTGCTGAACAACGCTTGTGTGTTTCAAAAACAGTGCAATTTAAATTACTGACTGAAAATATACAATTACATCATGTTACATTACATTTTAAATTTCTCCTTTAAAAACGGGGAAACAAATACACACACACACACACACACACACACACACACACACACACACACACACACACACACACACACACGCACAAGAAGAAGTAATAACCTTATATGAAGACAGTAGCCTTTTAGAGGTTTATTCACACAAATTAATTCAAGGAAAAGTTCTGTCCTACAATTACAGAAATTATATAACTGAAGAAAAGTCCTGCTGTGTGGAAGAAAGTATAAGTCATTCAACAAAGCCTAAACCATATTTTGGCCGTATTTTCATATGTATTAGAGTTAATACAGACTTAACTTCGATGTTTTGCTCTACTCAGTTACTCAGTCACAGACTGGCATTAGTAAATGGACATGGCTTGTTTACAGCCTGCTTAATGACAACGAGTGCAAACAAAGAATCGAGTCACTGAGCACATTGTTCCGATTTTGAAAGGAAATATCAGGGGAAATAATCAAAAACCCAAACACCTACATATCAAATGAATTGGTCTGTAATTACTTCAGGGTATGAAAGTCTCCTGTGTACATATTTCTGAAGCAATTGTGTCCAAGATTTATGACACAAATATGTTGTGAGAGAGCAAAATACACCAAAATATAGCAGGATAAACACCTTGATACTCCCAAGTCTCTCTGTCACACACACACACACACCAACAAATATTTATATATTTATTTATTCATGAACAAGTCTTAGAACTCTAGGGCCTAGATATTCCTGTGAACATTCAAAGCATGCCAATGAATAATTATGAGGGATTTTGATGCAGAACTACATGTAACCAGTGCATTTAACTAAAAAAAAAAAAAAAATCTACCACTGATTTTGTGGTCATTTAAGATTAGCATTGCTACAGAAACTATTTTGTATATGACTGAATTCTGATCTTTTGTAATCTGCAATTAAGCATGAGGAAAATTTCTGAAAATAAAATTCCAGTATTGATTAATTGTTTACCACTGAACATAGATTTAATGGTTAATTTTTTAAGCGTTCATAGTAGTAATTTACACAAGGCTACTAGCACACGTGTTTAAATAATTACAGCCTGCCTTCAGCAGATAATGAGATGAAGCGAAAGAGATAAGTGGGGAATAGGAAAGGTAGGAGTTTTCTGAAGGCATGTGGTTAGTGCTTCATGCATATGTGGTCATGGTTAGGAGTGGACTGGCTATAAGCATGTGTGTTCAAGCTTAAAGCCAAGCTTAGTGAACACCTAAAACCCAGAACTGGTGTTTTCTTATAGTGACCTAGCACAATGGAAAGCAGCGGCTGAGATGTAGATTGTGCCTAGCTGAGATGTTCATGTGTGTATTCACTGGTTCAGTATGTGTATGTGATTGTTTAATTTTCAGCCATGACAATTCACTTTCTCTTAAACCATACAAATTTAAATAGTTATCACAGGGACAAAGCCCCCTTATGGAAGAAACTCTATAGTGACTAAGGACAATAACAGTGTAATGAAACAAAGTAACACAACCTGCACAGTGAGCATGTTGTTTCTGTTTGTGGGAATGAAATGTTTACATTAATGGTATTGCACGGTATTGTTTTCTAGCAGGGGGCCCTTAGCTTTAAAATACTCTATATATGAAAGATATAAAAGTATATTCCTTATTTTTAAAATACTGTTGAATTCTAAAATCTGGCTGGGCAAACAATTTTTTTCAATTGCCTATGACTGTGCAAATCTCAGTCTGATTCTCAGTCTGATTCAATAGATTTTATATTTTAGTAACTAGAAATCAAGATTAAAGTTAATTTTTCTCAATTATGCAAGTATGAACATTTTTAGAGATTTAGGCACTAATACTAACATCATTATTTATAACAGAAAATATAAATATAAAACTGATCAAAATAAAATTGTCCTGATAAAAAAGTATAGAATGAATGAAAAGTTTTTTTTCTGTTTTTTTTTTAATACCCTTACAGAGATTATTTTCTATGGAAATTTAGTGTGACAAAAAACATTTTCAACTTATAACAATTTCATCTAATTTTTGACAGCATAATTACAATCAGTCTTAAATCCGATGAGGAACATGACCTTCTGATCTCTCAGTCACTGAAGCCAGCTAATAAGGAAAAATGAAAATATCATTACTGCTTCACTGGTCATTGATTTCAACAACTTGATAGAAAATTAATCCAAAAAAAAAAGGAAAAAAAAAAGCAAGCATTCAAACAAAACAAAAAGTAGTCTACTGGGTAAAGGAAAGAAAGTAAATGGATACAGGTAAAAGATTAAATTTTTACACAACTGCATGTAATCAGCTTTGTGTGAAAGGCTTGAATATGAGGACATATTTGTCTTACAGTAGGATATAATCAGGCTATAGTTAGACCACATTTTTGGATCATGTTTAAATAGAGAGCACAGGAAGAATGGACAACAGTCATAAGTGTAGTGGACTGGGAATTTCATCTCATTAGAATTTGAAAGAAAATCATGTTCATATTTCATTTTCAATACTGTATTCCTAACAGTAGATGGACACCATGTTTCCTTGCACTAAGACTATTCTAAAAATTAACCTTCATCCTATATGTGTCTGTCATTTCAGTCTTGTGAAAGACACATTTGTGCATCAAATCTATAGCCTCCTAATTTGAGCAACAAGTCTATCATCAGTTTAGAGCAGGAACGTCTACACAGCTGCTTTAAGTGCATTTCCTGTGCAAATGTACCACAGAAGAGAGAACTAAAAAGCTCATGAAAAAGACATTTAGAGAGCACAAGGCCCCAGCTATGAAAAACGCCCAACAGCACCAGAGCAATCTTCAGACAGAACCCTTTCCACAAACCGATTATCAGCTTGAAACGCAATTTTATGCATTAATACCGAACATACTGCCTCCCCCTTCTTCTCAAAACGTTTTTAGAGCACAAAGCACCCTGACATATGATTACCAGTGAACTAAACAATCCTCTCTCCTCCCTGCCAGCATTTCTCCAGTCCCTGTGTGCCCCTGCAGCCTTCCCTCAGTCCTGTCATGGCCGACATGATGGAGATGCCCACAGGCCTCCAGGAGCTAAATCGTCGCCAGCAGATGATGTTCTTTGATTTTTAACCATTACAGAGTTTTCACAGAGCTGCAGTCAATTTATTTTATTTATTCTAATGAGGAGCATTAACGGTGGCATGGTGAGCAGAGGCCCGGGCTCGTCGCCTCGTTAATCACACTTTGCAGACACTCGCAAATCAAGGTCTAACAGCAAGCATTGAATCAAGCCCAATGGAGCGTACACTCCTTCACAATTTATGATCTTTCAAATTGCATCTTTTCAACCATTAAATTGTAAGATACCATAAATTTTTATCTCTTCTACTTCAGTCCTGGTATTGATTCTGCTGTGTGAAAAATAGAAAAGTAGTAAATTTGGGGCAGTTATTGAGAATTTAAGTCTTGTCTCCTGAAAGGAAACCCAATGGCAGAGTGAAGGCTGTTAATTTGCCATAGAGAACAAATACCAGGAGTGATAAAATTTGAAGGCTCCACAGGGAGTAAAATCTGGCCTGGGTGAACGGCAGTCCTCTACAACCTTGAGTCCAGCTTAACACCATGTGTGTGTGTGTGTGTGTGTGTTAAAAGAACACTTAAAGCCATCATCACTCTACGTTGTGCAGAGGTGTAGCCGAATTCCTGAATTATAGTCCAGAGTAGCGGGAGTGCACGGATAGAATTAAGATAGGAGGCAGCCATATACCCCACCCAACGGATGGCAGAAACTAGGAAAAGAGATTGCTAAGGTGTGTCAACATGTCTAAGATATAGTATAATTTATTTAGAAAATAAAATTTCTCATGTTTCTCATGTGCAGGTAACTCCAATCTTGTTCTCTGGTGTAAATAAGACAGTAAACTACCCTAATTACCAATAAACTGGAATATTCCCTGGAGCATTTATTCAGTGAAGTAACACTAAATAATAAATGCTGCTTAGTGACAGTAAATAAAAGCTGTTAACATACATAGGATCTGACTAGTATTTCGCAGGTTATTGTTTGTTTTATAGATGCCTTCAAAGCTAGCAATAATTAAAGCTATAAGGATTATGCATGGTAAAGTTGAATTTAGTGTACTTTCTATGGCTCCTTTAGTAGCAACAGTGGCTAAATCTGGAAATCCAAGTGGAACCAAAGACCAAATGTGAACATGCAGCAATCCAGCTGCTGAAGAAAAAGCATGAAAAAGTGGCGCACTTTTCAAACTTTGACTGTACAAACTAACTAACTTCTAACTCTTGAAATTCACTTTTAAAATGAAGGAAATGGAAAGGCCATTGAATTTAACCTGAAGAAGGTTAAAAACACGCTACTTACCTGCACCATACTGTTCCTAGGGAATTGGGATAATTGTTTCAGATTACATCTCCATAGCTGGGAGCAGTAAGGAACACACTTGTCAAACAATATGGTCAGATTAGCTATTTCTGATTGGGTGCGTGGAGGAGCAATCTCACTCATTACACACCTAAGAAAAGAAACAAAAGTGCGGTTTAAAGTGACTCAATTACGCACATAAAGAGTGGAGTGACAAAGCCAGCCGTTGGACTCCGAGTGGAGGATTAACCCCTTCACGCCTCTCAAATTCACACTTACACTACCATAACTGAGCTAACACTACAGCAGGAAGCCAGCCAGTGAATCAAGCCTTAGAGACAGCCAGTATGTGGTAAAATAAAAATACTTTAGTGGACATGAAAGCTAGTACATTAAGTTCCACCACAAAAAAAAAAAAAACATCCTCGGCTTTGAACAAAAGTTGATAGTACAGGAGAAGGCTCAGCGCTGTTATTCTCTCCAACGGAGACTTCACCAAATATTAATTGTGGGGTGTGTTGCACTACTTACAAGGAAGCAAGATGGGAGCTTATTCTATTTGGGATTCATTTTGGTTTAACAAGATAACCTCATTAAGCAAAACTGAAAAACTGGATTATATTCTACTGGAAACAACCAAAAACAAAACGTTGTTTTTTGGCCTAAGGTTAATCTGAGGTTTTGTTTAGAATAAGAGTCATTGCTTATGTGATATGATTTCTCTCTCTGTACACCAAGAAAACTGAAAGAACTTTGAAACATCAAACATGCACTCACGTTCCCATCAACTTTTGAATTATATTACTGATCATTTGAAAGTCCATCATATATCCCACTAGGACATATGGCAAGCTGAATTACATTTCAATCATTCAGACAGGTGTGCTTGGCTTTACCTTAAAGTGCAAAGCAATCTTCCTGTATATCAAAGCCAGGAAACACATACCTGAATATTAGACTCATATTAACCTGTCAATTCTTCTCAGACATCATTATGTTTAACAAGGGACATTTTAGAAGGTACGTTATTACTGCAGGGGACATAGTGAAATAGATTCTAAAAAATGTGCTGTGAAATAAATTTGGAGGACAAGTTCAGATATAGGAGACTGAGAGATAAAAGCAAGTGATAAAAAAAAACATATAACCATATGTCTGTAGTGAGTGTTCTACACATTATAAATTCATTTATATGAATTTTCTATATAAATATAGCTTACTTGTACACCTAGACTTCCTTTACAACATGCCTGCTATACAATGACATAATGAATGCTATCTGCTTATTTGCACTATTCTTATAATCACAGGCTCTGAAAGTGAAGTGAATACATTAGCCATATGTTGCCACAGGATGCAGTCCTCTAGAGTGGGCACTAAAAACCGGCCTGGCATGGCAGGCATCGTGCATGAGCCATACATACACACCTGGCATACTGGGCATGCGGCTGTCTGTGTGACACAGCATAACCCTGCATGTGTGCCAGTTGTGTGTGTGTGTGTGTGTGTGTGTGTGGGCACATGGGTAACACACAGGATCTCCCCTGGGAGGGATGCTGGAATCTGCAGGCTGAATAATACATAAGCAAAACAAACCATAATAAAAGGCATAAAAGTTCACAAACATTGGTTTAAGCAGACAATTACAACCCATCTGGCTTGTTAAACTCAATCTGCTAGACTCATACTCCGCTTTTTTTTTTTTTTTTTTTTTTTGTCAACTTACTGATGCTAAACATTTCTGCATCTGGGGAATAACCATGAGCTCAGATGAATGTCCATGTATTTCTGGCCCATTAGTGGGAGAACAAGGCATTGGACAAATACACACTCAAACTATTCGTTGCTGAAGAGAAGCCTAGTAAATGACAATAACTTAGTACATTCAACTGGAGAATTACTGCCATCCTTCCAAAGAATAGTAAAATAAAATTCATTCATTCACCTTTAGTATCCGCTTTATCCTTCTGAGGGTCGTGGTGAATCCAGAGCTTATTCTGGGAACACTGGGTGTGAAGCGGGAAAACACCCTACATGGTGCAACAGTTAATCACACAGCACATGCCCTCACACACTCAATTATATCTACAGGCAATTTACCATAGCCAGTCCACATACCAGCATGTTTTTGGGAGGTGGGAGGAAACAGGAGAACCAGAAGGCAAACACACATGAACACAGAGAGAACTTATAAAATTCCACACAGACAGTAACTTGTGCTTAGGATTGAACCGAGGACCCTGCGGCTGTGAAGTGTCAATAATACATGGTATGCTGGCTCACAGAAAGTTATAGAAAGTAATTTTAGAAAAAAAAAACATTACACACAATGATTAATTTTTTTGTCACTCAAAATGACTGGAGAAACTATATATATATATATATATATATATATATATATATATATATACACACACACACATACACACACACACACACTCCTGAACACAATCTTAAGACCGGGAGAAACATTCCAAGTATTCACACTTCGTGCTGGTGGATGGTAACCAGGTTGTAAGAACTTCTTCAAAATGTCAAAAGAAGAAACAAGAGCAAGAGACAAAAAATAGAGAGTAGGTAATTTACTGAAAACTGCATTTAAACTCAAACAG
>CM074949.1:15559017-15597499 GCA_037577455.1 Pangasius macronema
TTTCTTCTTTTGGCATTTTGAAGAAGTTCTTACAACCTGGTTACGATCCACCAGTGCGAAGTGTGAATACTTGTACTATTTTCCCTGGTCTTAAGATTTTGTTCAGGAGTATATATATTCGTTAAAAAATAACAATCATAATGTATACACGAAAAACTTGTAGGGTAAGTCTACAAGTGTAACGACAGGTATTAATAAGACCTTGATGTCTTTTAAACGTACGAATTGGACACATGATTATCCTCCAGTGAGGCAGTAAAGAAGGCCACAAGCAGTTTCACAATAAAACAATTTATTTGACTTTTGCTTAACTATTAGACAACATTGCTTATAAGAACAAGTTGTCTGGAGAGGTTGCATGAAAAAGTAACCTACAAATGTAAGCACCTGGACTTCATCAAGCAGTCACACTTGGGCCAATAATCCTAGTAGCTCTTGTAAAGATCGATGGAATCAAGAATTCTGATAAGTACCAGAATAAGTTATTCCAAATCTGGGTTGCCTCTGTCAGGAGGTTAATATTTGGCCAGAGATGGAGCTTTTAACTAGACAATGACCCCCACATAACAATTTGCAATGACCATCTCATTCGCTGGAATTCGAACCCTATTGAAAACCTGTGGTTTGAAGTGAACAGTGAAGAATGAACAATCCATAATTGCCAACTCGTGAATAAAAGGGACTTCATATTTTGTGCATTGTGTGTTTGAGATCTCTCTACAGGTGTGTATAACTTTGATAGTACAGGAAGAGGCTTAGCGCTGTTATTCTCTCCAGCGGGGACTTCGACAAATATTAATTGTGGGGTGTCAAAACTAGTTGCACTACTTAAGGAAACAAAAAACAAGATACTTATTCTATTTTTGATTCATTTTAATTAAACAAGATAACTGAATTCATTAGGCAAAACTGAAAAAAAAAACAACAACAACATGGACTGAATTGTACTGGGTACAACCTTTGTTACTATATAAAAGAGTAACAAGAAAAAAAGGCCTTTAAAAAAAATCACTTATTAATATAATCTGTCCATGAAAAATAGACATATTGAATAGACGTGTGAACTCAACTGAGGTACAATTCCGCCATCTTACAAAGAAAAAGAATGAGACCTGATGTTTAATTCATGGCTGCCTTGGACATCATGTACGTATCTGGGAACACAGTTTCAATGTGTAAAGCTGGAAGAAAAAAAAAAAATCTGAATATAAAGGCAGGTGAACGTTTTAGGAAATCTGTTCAGGTAGATGGAAAAATTGAACCTGTCATGAATACAAAGACCCAGCCACGATCGCACAGATCTTTATCTTTTCATAAAGCAGAGACAGAGAGAGAAAGCAAGAGGCATGTAAGTGGTGAACATGCAGCAGTTGAAATAATGTGTATGTGTGTGTGTATGTGTGTGTGTGTGCATGATAGAGAGAGAGAGAGAGAGAGAGAGAGAGAGAGAGAGAGAGAGAGAGAGAGACGTGTTTGGTACAGCTGTAATAGGCTGAGTAATTGTGTGATGACAGTTTCGGTGCACAGTGATCTTCAGGGTATTGTGATCATCTCTGACAGGTGCAGTGGGAAACAGCCTTATTTTACAGTGGTGCTCAATTCTTCATAAAGTCACACACACTGTCATAGATACAGCAGCTTTACTTTTCACACGTATACACACACATGCACAATCGCAGTCTGAGCAACATTACTAAGGTTTGAATAGATTCGCACATGGTGGGGGTGCACAAGCATATAATGCACATGACCATGTCCATATACTGTACAAGCAAACAGAGTGCCACTGGTGTCAGATTAATGTTAATGAGTAGCCGCTTCAGCAGCAACCATGATCATCACAGGCAGACTCGGAAGCACATAATGCGTGCTGATTCAAAACATACTGTTAGAGAATGACACCACAAACACAAAATCCTTTTTTTCCCCCACAGGTAATGTGTTTTCCTTGGGATTTATGTAGAGTATATAATTATACCAGCACATTAATTATCCAAAGTCTAAGGTTTAACCTGGCAAAAAGTACGTGTGAACATCTCTGCCAGTCAAAAACCCAAAATAACCCTCGGGTTTGTAGTAATAAACGCAAAACAACCCTTGATTTAACAAAAGTATGATTTGTTATAAAAGAAATCTGTTTCTATTATAACCTAAAGAACCTGTGCTGTCATTTCATTTGTGCTGTTGAGGGTGAAGGTGGAATCACAGAAACCCTGGGGGCAAATCAGGAACATACCATGGATAAAACCACAGGCATCTCTCTCTCTCTCTCACACACACACACACACACACACACACACACACACACACACACACACACACACCTTCACATCTAGCCCACCTACTGCCATGTTTGTGGGAGGAAACTGTAAGAAACCTTATGCAGGCATGAGGAGAACATTTGAAGCTCTGCACAGACAGTAACCAGGGCACGAACTGTGAGGCACAAAGATTACCTGCTGCTCCATGTGTGACGATTAAGATGGTTAGCAGTTATTTAGCACTACAAGATCCATGCTGTACAAGAAAGAATAGATAACTTTATCTCTAGAAAACAATATATGTAGCATCATGCATGTATCTACTGTTGCTGTTTGATGTCTATCTATTATCAAATAGCATAAAACTCTTCTAAAAGCAAAATCATTGTGAATCACTGTCATGCAACATTGGGCAAGTTACCAAATAATATTACCAAATAACACACACTGGATATATGTATGATCTTGTTCTTTTATTACAATACTAATATTCTTGTTCTTGTTCTTACTATTGGCAACTCATAACCTCTCATTGAACTTGTTTTATTTATGAAACCTTTGCTCATAGATGTTCCATATATTATTTCAGATATTTTCAGATACTTACATACATGTGGGCCTTTGTCACATGGAAATCTCGCCATTTTCTGTCTGATTAATCCTGCTCTCTGTTTCATTCTGTGAAATAATTCAAAACATACCTGCAGAAACATACCTGATTTAGTCTTAACAATCTGCTTTTTCATGAAGATCATCCCAATGGTTGACAATACAATCATAGTTTGTAGTATAGTAAGTAAACTTGTGTGATTTGTGTATTAACAAAACAATACAAATTGTTCCCAAATGTTCTAATAGAAAAGATGTCCTACTAATAAATATTTTGCAACAATTAAAAAAAGGGTTTTGGTGCATTAAATAATTACCTGCACACTCTTGCGATTAAAGTAGCAGGACAGACATTCCTGTTTCGGCTCTTTGTTTCTCACTACATTTGAAAGTAATTGTGTATTAAAGAGCCCTCCTAGTCAGTGTTCTCACCTGCTGCCTCGTCAGAGAGGTGATTTGTGTGAGAGAGCTTGTTCTGGGCTCTTGTGCCTCTCGAGCATAGAGCACATTTCCCTCACATGTTAACAAACATGTAATTTCCATAAACAAACTGCTGAAATTGACAGCTTGATTTGGGCTCATCTGCCAAAAAAAAAAAAAAAAAAAGAGGCAGACGGGGCTGAGACAGAGCCTGGTGTGCAGGACTGGGATTACCAGCCGCTCTGCTGGCAACAGTAAGCCTTATAAGTGTACAAAGTAGGCTCACTACCTTGCTGGGGTTTATGAATCCTGCAGATTTTGAAGGATTATAGCCATTATATGTGGATTTCCAGCTCATAAAAAGTAAGATCCAGCATTCGGGGTAAATACACCAGGCACTTGAATACTCTCTGGGGACAATGATAGATGTAATGACGTGTTTAATTGCATTTTGGTAATTATTGACATACTAAGTTCTAAATATGTTTCACATGATTCACATCAGCTAAGACTAACAGACGGACTAAAATTGAATTCTTATCTTTAAAATAGATATACCACATAAATAATAATTCTATTTTACTGTGTGTGTAAATAACACCTACAACCTTCTACAGGTTTATGGAAATACACAAAAAGAAATACACACAGTCTAGTTGAACAACACAAAACACTAAAGCAAACGTAGCCACCAGTCACTATCTGTGTGACTGCAAAAAATTCTTTATGCGCTTTCCTGGGGATCACACCAGATGACACAATGGTGAAAATGAGTGAGAAAGGCCCAAATCTGATCAAATTTATATAGCAGTTATTGAGCACTGTCTGAGGAGGTTCTAATAAATATTTATGTTAACAGAAGGATTTGCAAGTGAATAAAAAGGCATGGGGATTAGACATCGCTCTCTTTAGAGAGACAGGCCTGAAAAGTGGCGGCCCTCTGCGGGACTCGCGCTTATCTGATCCCTCTGTGAGTGGGAGAACCACACACACTACAGCCTTATCTACACCAGGCCTCTCTGAGAGGTTATAATTTCTCGCTTCGCTGGAGCCTGAGCAGGGCTTGTTAGTGCTACAAAGCACAGAGAGAGAAGGGGGGGGAAGCAGAAAGCAACACTCATCCCTCTGGCTAGACATATTTCCGTTTTTGATAACGGTCAAGTTGTAGGGTAACGATGGAGGACAACAAGTCCTCTTGCACACATACACACACTTCTCACATACTCACGGAGCTAGATGCTCAAGCAGCTCACTATAAAACTGTTGAAAGAAACTGTATGAAAGAAATTGATCCTTGGATTGCTGGACTTGAAAGGGCCTTGCAAAGACAAGAAGGGACACGAGGACAAACTACAATGTAGAGTTTACACTGATACTGCTCTTGTTCTGTGGACTTACATATCCACTTCAGGCTTTTTTTTAAACTGTGCCCGTGAACGTAACGTAGGACGGATTTAACATTTAGGTAAACCTATTTACGTAGACACCCTCCTTACATTACATTTACGACATTGGCTCTGCACTGTATTGTATTTTGATTCTGAGTGTACATGTATGAGACGACAATAAAACTGAATTGGCCAGATTCAAGGAACTAACTATTGCATGCTGAGAGACAGAGAGAGGCCAAGTATGTGCAAAAAGAACCACCACAGGTTTCTCTTTCGTCTGGCGGTTTTGAATTGACTCAGATTGGTTAGACCATTGGTGTTTTCCATATAGGTTTATACCTAAAGTGTTCTAATATTTTAACAAGTGATGTGTGACAGATTCTAAGACAGGTTTGATTGTTTTCTAATGGGATCCTGAGATGTTCTAGAAGAATATGGTGGTCTCTGATGGTGACCTTAAGGTAATAGGCTGTGGATTATTGGTGATTTGATGGAGCTAACAGGCATCTGTAATGATCCATCCTTGGGAGGAAAGAAACCTTTATTATGCAGGGTAGTGGGTCCCCAATATGGAGTTGAGAACCCTGAAACTAGATGAAACTAGCAAATATCCCAATAAGATGCACTCTCAGAAACAATAGTACTAAACTGGGGTGGTGCGCTTAAGGTTACATCTTTCTTACCTTTAGTTTGTACCATTCACCTGGAAATATTGATAGTGTACCTTTAAGTTATTCAGAATATATAGATCATTTTAAAGGTACAAATTAAATATGTTTTTAGTGTAAAAATTTAAACGTAGTGAATAGATCCATTTTCTATATGGGATTGTCATGTTTTCTCTAAAAACTCCCCTGGTGGGGTCGGTGTTTCTTTCCTACAGTTTAGTAAGCTTTTTTTTTCCATCTGAAAATGTACGACAATTGACAGAATTGCATACTGACAAAATCCTGGCTCGGTAACTGAGTGAATAGTGAGTGGACTCTTGAAAACCACTCTAATGAGATGATGTGTAAGGGAAGAGATGATGTGTAAGGGATGAGATGATGTGTAAGGGAATCCAGCAGGCCGGCAGTTTGCTGTGTGTGATCCCACATGGATATCCTAAAGATTACACTCGTATAACAGTCTACACCCAGGACTCACCCATTCTTCAGTGGATACATTCTCTCGGATACTGTAGACTTTTTTGTAGACTGTAGTACCTTTAAACTTCTGCTGTGTTCATAAAGAACCTGATCCTAATACCGAACATCTTTTCAACAATCTCAGTACTATATAGTACATAATTGTAGAAGAGTAACAGTTTATAATCCTTCTAATCGGTGTCACCGAGGAGTAGATCTCAAGGGAAAACTAAGACCAAGGAGAGTTCCAAAGAAGTAGTACAGCAGAAATCCCTCAAAAAGGAAAAGTGACAGGTCTCTGGTTTGCTCATTAGGGATCTAAATCTAGATCCAGATTTCTGTACAGCTGCTTTGTGACAATGACAAAAGCACTATAGAAAGAAAATTAAACTGAAATTGAATTCCCATTAGAAAGCACTATAATATTTCTACCAATTTTCCCCCAACAGTAGAAAATTCGGGTCAAAGGTCATGCCCCTAAAGGATCAGCAGGGGGTGGACAGAGAGCTCACTCTGAAACCGGTTGTGGTTTCACCTTCGATAAGAAAATAATAACTTTTCAGAGGAACAAGTGTCGCCCTGACAGAACGCGCGCGCGCGCACACACACACACACACACACACAAAGCAGAGCAAATGGAAAAGGAGCAGTTTGGACGCTGCGTCTTAACAACGTTACTTCTTCATTACCGCTCTTGTCAGTCTCGTGAGCGCAGGGGCGAGTGAGCAAATGCTAGCATGTGCTGCTGGCTAGTGATAGGAAGGTGAGAGCAGCAGAGAGACAGAGAGAGAGAGAGAGAGAGAGAGAGAGAGAGTGGGAGGCTGTCTCAGTCTGAAACATTTCCCCCCCAACTGCGAGTAAATACCGAGCGGGCCGCTTCATCAGGCGCGCGGAGGTTTGCGCTGACAGCGCGCGCATTGTTTTTGCCGCGCGCCGCACGCTGCGAAATTCTATTTTCAGTTTTACTTGCCGCAGTAATTATATGCATTGTTGGCGAAGATAAAGAAAATAAAAGTGCATGAATGTGTCCCCCCGGTCAATTGGATTCTGTCAGTTCGAGCCGAATTGGGTACACACACATGCGAGCGCCTTGCCAGCTCGTAATGACGACGCTGTTTGTGTGGAACAATTTCGCTCTAAACAGCTCATCAGCGACCGAGAGAGACTGTCAGCGCGCGCGCCGACTGACACGTCTTCCGTGTCTCCGCCTGTTATTAGCGCGTCTCTTAAGACAAGCTCAATTATCTGACACTGCCCGTAATTTTCCTTCCTTTTCCAGCACAATGTAAAGTTCCTCTCCTTTATTTCCCAAGCCGCTCATTTGGACGGCAAAAACAAGGAGAGAGACAAGAGTGGGTGGAGGAGACAATTTGACGAGAAAATCTGAAGGGGGGGTTTGGTGGGGTGGAGAAGAAGGGGTGGACGGGACAACATGAGTCAAAAACTAATTTGATGCTTACTTTACAAGAATAAATAGTTTCAGCAGATACTTTGTCAAATATATGTGCCAGATATTTGTATGATAACTTGATAGATGTCTGTCAACTAAAACAAAGAGGAACATGCTGTATCATTGGTCCTGGTGGGTTCAAAAAAAAAAAAATAAAAATGAAAGACAAGTTTAAAAAAAAAAATCAAAAGACACAAAAATAATGCTAGGCCAAACACATAATTTTACTCAGTTCAATAGTGTTAACATCCATCTTAGCCTAAATAATCACTGACATTGGTCATAACAGGAATTTAGATAGATAGATAGATAGATAGATAGATAGATGATAACTCAACCCTCAACTTACTGACTTAAAGGCACCCAATTAGATAATGAGGAGAGAGCTTCTTTCAGCAGAGTCTGATGGTATTTATTTCACCATGGCGATACCTGCTAATGCTGCTCCACATGACCATGAGTTGCCATGAGAACGGGCAGGAAGTGGTAATGATGGCAGTTCTAACGCAGTGTAAGTGCAGTAACGCGTGTCAGGAGCAATCGCCCTGAACACATCACCTCTCCCACGGGAAACCATGCTAATGCGCTACGGCACATGCGCTAATGTGTTACATATCGTCTGCTGAGCAGCGACCTACTGTCAAAACTGAAATTTCCCTCATTTACAGACGAGACTAATGTGAAAGACAAGGTTACAGGGATGGCAGTGTGCCTTAGTGGGAAACATCCCTGACAAAATAGATTCGAGGCACTCTTTCAAAGAGTGTGCATATGTGTGAGGAGGGACAATTGCGTGTATGTGACAGGCTTTCAAAAGAAAAATGTTCCTTCATGTAAAACACCCATTCTTCCAGCCACTTACTCACTGGCCTCTGCAGCAATCTGTGAGCCCGGTGTAGACTGCTGCAGGGGTCACTCCTGTAAAGAGGCCTAGCCTGTAATCATGGCTAGTCAGAGAAAATAGTGAAACACAACTCCAAAAACGAGGCATTACGAGAAGTTTCCTCTCCTTTTGAGGAGGATTTTGTTTTCTCACCAGGGAGTGCAGTGACCTTGGAAGTCAGGTGGATGTACGAGTTAGATGCTTGCAGACAGCCACTGTTTGACCACTGAGCGCACGATGTGTCTCATCAACAGACATAAGCAGAGCACAAATGGGATGGAGATTGCGACAGCCTTCAGGGCAGTGCACTCTCAGGGATGTGGAGAGAGAGAGCACATCGGCGGCGTTACGCACAGCACCGAACCCAGCTGCAGCACTTCCTCTGTGTTTTTCCCGCCGCAGACGGATGGCTGTAATCAGAGAGACAGTCCTACCCAGATTACAGTCTTCAATCAGTCAGCCAGGAAAATGATATGTACATCACCTGTGCTGTGGATAGCATGGCACCCCACTGCATATTACCTGTGTCAGACCTGACAAAGGCATGATAGGAGAGATGGAGAGCCATCAGACAACTGCCATTCCAGAGGGTTGGGAGGGTGGGCAATTGTCACCAAGAGGACCTGCTGTTGCCGTCCCTCGATTTAGCGGCACGCGCCGTTTAACGTACATTTCTGCAAAACAGACAATACCTCTCTCATCAGTACCAGAATCTGAACTCTCACAGTGAATGACAGCTCAAAAGATTGCAGTGAGGAAGGGTGGAAGTAATGCAGAGGTTTTAGGTAGGCAAATGTAAACGCAAACGCATTATATAGCTGTAAGTCGACAGGAAAATGCACTGACTGTATGTAATCCTGAAAAGTGAAATGAGCTTTATAAACCGTGAGACTCAGATAGCAGTATATGATAGAGTGTATAATACAGAAACGTTTAAACAACTGATGAGTTCTACATATACAAAAAAATGCATTTCTAAAATACATCTAAAAAAAAAAAACAACAACAAAAAAACTAAAGACACTATTTGTAATTCTTTTGTTCATTTTGAATGGATGTTCAACAAGAACCAGAACCACGCATCTGAAAAAGCCTAAATATGCCAGAGAAATGTCATTTTAAAACTCTTAAACAAACAAAAATGACAACGAATAAAATTATTTAAATTTTCCTCCTTGGAAGAGCAGAGAGATGCAAACCTATAATTTCCCCTGAAACAAGAAAGCACCTAATTAGACCCTGTGAGCATCACACACCTCTCTGTTGGCCAGAGAAAACACATCAAACAATTGCAGCTCGGGGTGTTTTCTAGTTTTCTGCTCCTCCTGTTTCAAATTCCACATCTCTCCATCTTGCATCCACTAAGCCACCTCAGTTAAATGCAGATGACAAATAATGGGTGAAAACTTTTGAACAAAAACAATCCGAAGCAATGTGCTCTGTGTTTGGAGGGAATTATCTGCATAAACATTCCCCTTCTCTCATTCAGGTAGCACACCACCCCTGAAAGTAATGCCCTGACCACAATGTCACTATCCTCTTCTATCGGAATCTATTTTCTCACCCTCCAATATCTCTGCTTCACTATTTTCAAACACACACACACCTCCTTGAGTCCTGCTGGCAGTGTAGAGGAGGTCACTAAATTGTCTCTACTTTGGAAAAAATAGGGGGGGAAAAAAAATCACTGACCTGCTGCAAAATTGGCCATATTCAGCAGTGGGGGAATATCAGATTATTGAGTCGATCCATGCTGAGTTGTCTTTACCCATGGAAAATGATCTGCTTCATTGCATTTGTGTTTGTGTGTGCGTTCTGCAGTTGATCAAGGGCAGGAGTGTGCTGTGAATGCATAGCGAGTGGGTAGGAGACACGCCAAGAGCTTTCACTTTCTAAAGACAGATAGAGGAGACGGAGGAGCACAGCTGAGAAACTTTCAGCTCCAGTGCCATCAATGTGTCAAACTGACAGGGTAACTTCCAGAACTCCAGCTCTTTAGGAGTGCCAAAAAAAGGTAGAATAATAAAATCGTGCCTCATGGATGCACTGATCCATGATAATTCCAGTTAAACAGTATTAAACTTACAATAAACACAAACTACATTAAACAATAACGTAAGAATATACTCATATAATCAATATTAAACTACACCTAAAAACTGCATTCATTTTGTTAGACTTATAGAAATTGTCCATTCACAAAAAAAAACATTAAACATTAAAAAGAGTACAGTTAACAAGCTAAAATTCAGAGAAATGATTATAAAACATACCAAGACATACCATTTCATTATAAAATTACTACACATTTTGACACATTCCTGTGCAAACTTAAAATGATTCATTAAACAACTGAAATAGAACTGTTTCATGGAAATTTATTACATTTATTTAATTTATTGCGATTCGCACACAAAACACAAGTTAAGCTTTTTTTTTTTTTAATTGCATCATGTCTACATACATACCACAGACCTTGAGTGAATAGATTAGAACAGCATGTGAAATCTAGGCCTATCAAAGCAATGTAGTTTGAATTGCAATTGTGAATGTTTCTGAATAAGCTCCTGTTCAAACGATGGATAAATACAGCAATGATTCTTTAGACTCAGCAAAGCAGTTGGCTCTTTCAGGCTGATTGAATGCTGGTCATCTTTGTAAATTGCAGAAGGACTGAAAGAGTGATGCCATTAGATTAAAGGCAAAATACATGAGGTTTTTAAATTGGGCCAAATACAAAAGATAATAAAATCAAACCCTTCCCCACCCTCAACTGTTCCCATTACAAACATGTGGCAAAGCCCCTCTTTCTGGAAAAAAAGCAAACTGTGTCATAAAAACAGCAGCCAAAAATGCCGTTTTGCTATTATACCATGATTTCTCTGCTCGGCTCGTGGAATCTTGCTAGTTATCTTATTTATATTGCACGTGTATTGAAATGAAAAAAGTATGAGACTGTGCAATTACTCTGCAATTCAGCAAGAGTGGGCCAGCGAATGAGGAATATGCAAAAGCCATTTACCACCACAAACCCCATAACGTCTCAAAGATATAAGTGGGCCATTGGAATTATAGCCCTTCAGCCCAAATCACACCTAATTGACCCGCACGACTTAGGAAAAGGTGAAAATTTAATTTTGGACGGTAAAAGAAGGTGACCGGACACGAGTCTAGAGACGAGCAGCTTTCTTTTGTGTTACACAAACACTGTACACCACCAGTGTTAACATCTTAACAAGACTCAAAAAAGGGCTTGTTGTGTCCTAATGGAAATATTTATATGTGAAGGATTTGATAAGGCACGCCAGCTAGAAAGAAACCTCAGGCCCAAATAATTGGACAGGAACAAACATTTTCAGTAAGATTCCATCAGACTTCTTCTTCTTGATGGCAATCACTCGGTATATTGTGTACAGTTATTCGTTGTGTGATGAACTTTTGTAGTTGTTTATCTGTAAATCTTATCTAAATGTCTTGGGATATATGGAGACCTGTTGAGGATGTTTTCCTCCACTTTGCCCTACCCACTTCACTTCCTAGGCTTTATCTGGCCAGTCCAGCAGAAATTCTTCCCTGTACTCCTCCATCCACGCCAGTGCAATTCCACTTTATCAGAAAGGCCGTGTGGTCAGGGCTCCATGCAGGGCCGAAATCGATCTCCTCGCACCGTGGGTGCTGCCTTTATTGAGGTATACAGCATTCTGCCTCTCATCCCTCTATCAGAAAAGAAAAGGCAAGCACTGTACAACACACAAGGCAAAAAGGAACTCGCAACACAAAACTCACCTATCTGAGCGTGGATGTAAGAGCCTTATCAGTCAGAATGCAGGTGAAGGCCACGTGAGCCGGTGTATATTCAGCACAGTCGATTCTTGAATCCATAGAAGAGAGTGTAGTTAACAGAAACTCTTGAAGACTTTGCAGTAATGGTTGTGCTCATGCAGTGGAAAGGTAAGGCTATGATTCATGAACCCTGAATCGCCCTTTTCTTCATCTCTGCCCCTCGCTGCAACCCCCCCCCTTTCCGGCAGGCCTGCACGGCGCTATTACAATATTCAGATTACCGTGCACTGGAAATTAATTGGACTAATTAACATACAAGTAAATGATGATACCGTTAACACATTTCATTAACTCAAACTGTCATTCCATGTTCGCTGTGCACTCCATATTGCATTACAATGAATTGAATTCATTAAATTATGCAAATGAAAGGTGGCAGGGAATGGACGTGTCCTTTTCTCAATGTTCATAGACCTGCTTTTCTCTGGATCTCATCTATGGCAAATTGACTTTAATACAGGAACATGTGCTTTTCACTTTGATGTGACAGATAAAAGATTTTAGTAGACATACTTTCAATCAAGCAAACCTTCACACCACGGAAAAGATAACATGGACCATTTGTGCTGCTTTGTTCATACCAGAGTGGTTGGTTTCTGTTTTTTTTTTTTCTTCCCCCAGAGTATACAGAACGCACCACCCACTGAGCAACAGAATATTAGTGACGGCTTCAGAAACTCACCATAATTTGAAATATGAGCAGATGCAAAATGAAATCTTTATCAAGAACGAAGACACAGATATCAAGCCCTTGAGACAAAAAAACTATTCTCAAGTATTTCCAGGGAAATCATCTGTAATATTAGATTAATTATTCATTAAAATAACTCATCAAGAGAGTCAAGAATATTGTTAATTTTGTTCATGATAAAATATAATCTTTTATCGAAAAGAATGTATGTATAATCCTGAAGTAAATCAGAACGTAGTTTTAATGTAGGTTTCATCTCCTCCACCAACATTCTAACCATAGTCATTTCCTAACCATGTTCTTCATCATATCAGCAATATTCTCACCTTTTATGAAAGATGATTTAGACCATCAGCTCAGGTCACTGGAGGGTACAATATGGTCAAAGGGTCAACTGGCCTCCTCCACTGCAGCTGTGGATGTAGTGACATCTGCTGGACTACACCCAGGGTTTTTTTTTTTTTTTTTTAAACACACACACACACACACACACACACACACACACACACACACACACACACACACACTTTAGGGTCAGATTGAGACATACAACTAATTCCAACACACATGAACAGTGTAGCATCATTCAGCACAATGTAGACGTTCACAAAAAAAAAAAAAAAACCCACAGCAAAAAAACAAAACAAACAAAAAACACCTCTCTACACAAGGTCCGACAGTGTGTGTGACACGATAAAACCTGCTATTTAATGAAAAAACATTATATAAACTATAAATTCAGATAAGAGAGAAAATAGGAGACCTGACAACCAGAGACTTCTTTTTAGTCATTTTAGTGTGAAATAAAAAGCTGCCCTCAAAAGTGGGCATTGTACAATAGTTTGAAGCTTTTTCAGAAAAAAAAGACCAAATAACAATACAAGAGACGTTACAATGCTATTTATAGTGAACAAAATTATATTTGACCTCACAAACTAGGGCAACATATTAAAAATGCAAATAGTAGGAAGGAAATAGGAAAAAAAAAATAAATTCAGAAAACAAAATAGTGTTTCATCAATTACACTTAACTAATGACGTTATCCGTTTCAGCAAGGTTGGGTAGTTTAGCATGGATCATCATTAGCATGTTTAAATTTCTCGTCCTTAATAGCTGAAACTCCTAAAACAGACTGGCAACTGAACTCATAATTCATGTCTGGATTACATGGAATAATCCATCATATGAAAGTGCAAAACAATCCTGGAGATAAAGAGGGAAATATTCCTACACCATCGCTTGAAGAACAAACTGCATACTGAGGGCAAGAAATATGTCCTTCAGCAACCTGTGAAGTATATAAAAGAGTTACGCTCTCTTTATAAAAAAGTTCATTATCAAACTGTGAGTATATACCAGTAATAAACAAGTGGATTTGCACATGAAAATGGACATATTTTTTTTCTCCCCTCTCTGCACAGGATCTCAAATCAGGAGTACCCCAGCCTCCTCATAACATGGCTATGGCAGATCAGAACAAAGTCAATCAAATTACTGCAGAACCCATCGGAGGTGAAGCTAAAGATCTCGATACAGGTTCAAATTCTGTGTTTCGTATACAGAACCAGCTGGCCTAAAACTAAACTGGACGTTTTTTTTGTTGTTACATGGTGGTTTGAAGAATCGGTCCTTGTCTTTTGAGCAGTTTAAAAGCGATTTGATTGAATTTGGTCCAAACAGCTTGAACATCCGTGGCACAGCACCCCTGTAATCGAGTACTCCTTATTCCTAATGGATCACCATGTGGTACAGCTCTACACACGTACAACCCAGAGAGAAAAAAAAAAAGCTCCAGGCACATCCAGACAAATCACATCCTCTTCATGCGACACTGACATGTCACCAATTTCTAGACGACAAATCTGCCCATTACATATCAAATGATTCTGATAATGATTCGGTTTAGATAGTTCAGCCTTAGAAAAATGACATACTGGAATTATTATACATATTTAAAAAAAAAAAGAAAAGAAAAAAAAAAAGAAAAAAAAAGCTATTTAAGAGATGTAGACACCACAAAACCAGTTTACTATGCAAAGCCTCATATAAATATTGTCTTGCTCAAAAAGACTTAACAAATGCATAACATCTGATCAACTGTAAAAGGCTGAAGAAGAAGAAGAAGAAAAAAAAAAGGTTTTTAATTACACTGATTGTTTTTCGTGTTTATCATTTTCTTCACAACGCTTGATTTGAGCCTTGATTTCTACTAAATAAAATAAAAGGACCACATTGCAAAAAAAAAATTATATATGCATGTTTTGAGAGAAAAGCATCAGAAACACGTACATTAAAGACACATTTGGACATGAAGAACTTCATAACGCCCAGCACCAGAGTGGCACACTTCATTCTAATGTTCTAGCCTGAACATCCTCCCTTATAGTGCGGCCAACTAACGCCACAGCAGACCCTAAACTAGCCACAACATTAGATTAACATCACTCCCATTGACCAGACCTAGGTTCCTTTATAAAGGTTACTCCCATTCAAACAAATACACGTCATGACAGTTGCTTTAAAGCCTGTCAGCAACTCTACTTTTGTACACAACATGGATATGATACAAAATAAGGCATTTCAGTGTTTTTTTTTTTTATATGGAAACCACTTTCGACGATTTTCTTCTGTTCCATTCTTGCCATAAAAAAACTGCAGACAAACATAAATTGATATTCTATATTTGTAAAATATATTTTTATATATGTGCATTTACGTAAATGGATATATTTACGTAAATGAGAATAATCTGTGGGGGTATAAAAAGCAGGATAAATTTGAGGGAGAGGAGTCTTGTGGTCAAACTGATATCCAGGAGGAAGAGATAGGAGAAGATAATAATGACACTATGCCCAAAGCAACGCAACCTTGGCAGTCTGATAAAAAGTTTACTTGAATCCTTGTGAAGCAGTTTCTTTCCTGACAGTTGAGAAAGTCCTCTCTGTTAGTTGCTCAGCTCCTGTGTGTATGTCACTCGGCAGCTTCGGTGGCTGCGACGGTGACTAGCTGCAGCGGGATCTCTGCTGTCGTGAGCAGCTCCTGCGAGTTGGACGTGTTAACGGTAGCGTTAACGGTAGCAAGGCCCTGCACGGCACCCGGCTGGATGTTGGTGAGGATGAGTGTGGTAGCTCCTGAGGTGATGATGCTGTCAGAGGAGGCAGAGGTCTCCACGCTTGCCACCACTGCGCCACCGCTGCCCTTCTTCTGATGCGTCTAATACACGAACCGGTCTACCAGCGAAGCGTACTTCGCGAAACTCGTGAGCCCTGTGTGTTTGAAGAAAAGCGGACGGGCAGAAGCAAATGGTATAATTCACACAAATAATGTAAAACAGCTATTAATATATAAACTGAAGAAAATATGAATCGGAGCTGTCATGCTCTAGCTTTACTACTTCGTGTTCAGGTGTTGGTTAAGATCTGTGGTGCTGGTTAAGATTGTCTATGGCAGTGGTTCTCAAAATAGGATCTGGGGACCCCCATGGGCCTGTGAACCATAGCTACTGGTCCATAATTTTTTAAAGTAGTTACAGTGGTAAAAGTCACAACCCACCATGATCAAACTGATTGTCATTGAGCTCTAGGTATTAGTTTGTATGACTGGTCCCTTGACTTGAATGAGTTTAACTCAGTAACTGTGGCTTGAATAAATAATCAAAATTATGCACACATTTAAATAATAACCCTTTATAAGAAAAATAAGGGATAAAGTAGAAGATTTATATTTCATATTTTGTCATTTAATGAAATATTTCAAAATTAGACTAGCCTCAGTCAGAATAAAGGTTAAATGTAATTTCTGGGGAAAAAAAATTTACCATATGATTTAATGCTATTAGCGCTGTCTGTGCTAACACTTTTCTTAAAAAAGAAACTGTACACAAACGTAATGTGTGATAAACCTAGCAAGACTGTTTCACATTTATGTTTATTCATTTGGCAAATGCTTATATCTAAACTGATATACAGCTGAGCTGAGCCAGCATTTGAACTCACAACCTAGTGTTAAGTAGCTGATCCAGTAAGACGTTACATGATTTTACTGGTGCACACTGGTGAAGATGAGTAGAGGGTCTTGAGTTGATAATGTTATCAGACACCACCACAGAGCAAGCACCATATCTATCTGCGCTACATTGTACAACGAGTTAGGCCTATATAACAAACAAGCCCTAGAAGCTGTTCACAATTTTTATAGTTTGCAAAAAGAAAGTAAGGGAGAAGGAAAGAACAGGAAATGACATGGGTACCTGTATGTGTTCTCCGATGTCGCTGCAGCTCATCGCTGCGTGTGAATCTCTTGCCGCAGAACATCCAGTTGCAGACAAAAGGCCTCTCTCCTGAGTGCCAGCGCAAGTGAGCTCGAAGGTGAGAGGTCTTCCCGTACACCTTCCCACAGCCTGCTATATGACATACATGCTGCTTCTTCTTCCCCATGTTGGCGCCCCTACAGCACAAAGCATGCACACAAGGTTATAAAGAAAGAAGTGCCATATACACATTACACACAGACATTTACTCAGTATACATGGGAAGTGCTAATAAGATTAACATAAGGTGATAAAGTTGGTCTTAGTTTTGTCAAGTTGACACACACACACCAAAAACAAACATACAAACAAACAAAAAACTAAAGCTACAGTGTCACAGTAAGGGAAATAATAAATTGAGAACACTAGCACTAGTGAACTCACATGGCGGGCTCAATGGAAATTAGTGTATTACTTGTTCTACACTAGACTTACGTTCTGATTTGTCGATGCTAAAATTAATTTAACTGAAATTTAACGATGTTTCTTTTTTAATTGCTGTAACCAGTGGGTTATCAACAATCAACAGATTCATGCTATCAAAATAAACGGACAACTCCATGACTGAGCTTTTAATCGCTTATTCACCGTTAAAGGCAAATCTAGTGCAGGGGTAATTGCATGTTTTTGAAGACCAACCCATTACAATATACAAAACCAAAAGTGTGGAGCATTTCACTGTGGTACAATGGTTTATCACACACTAAAAGCCCTGTCAGAGAGCATGTAGCGAGGGTGTAGCTGTGGTAGGGGAATATAATAATAATTGTAATTTAGCACTTCAGATGTATACATGTCCAATAATGGACTGCAAAATTTAAGCCCTGAAGGAACTGGAATTTTTGGCATGAGAGATTAGAGTTATAAAACTAGGAGTTTATACAAAACGTCACCATTTGGCTTTACATAATGTGCCTTCTGATGCAGCGACAGTGCTTTAGCCATGTCTAAAGATAACAGGTTTGATATGGTTTGTACGAGTTACCTTCCTCCTCCCTCTTTGCAGTTGGGGCAGGTGCAGGCGACCCTGCGCAGCCGTTTGCCCTCCTGGCCCAGACCCTCCATCTCGTCTTCTACTAAGCGCACACGCAGGTGAGACAGGTCATTAGTATTCAGAGTGGAGTCACCAGCAAGAGACCACTCTTCTGAGTCTGGCTCCTCCTTTATCCGAATATCTAATCAGAGAAAGAAAAATCTTTTTTCTGCCACTACGGAACTAGCAATTCCACGAATAGTCAAACTGGGTCATCTACTTCAGTTGTCCACATTTCATTCCATTGTTATAATAAAAGAATACACCACACACATATACATCAGCTTTTATATAAATATCTTGTCAATAGCCTGTCTGGACATAAATTTAAGCCAACCACAAAAGACTATTCCTTTGTATAAGCTCACGGGGCTGTCAGTCCTGTCATAAACATCTTAAACAATTTTAGACATGCCACATGAAGACATCCTGACATTTATGATGCAGCAACAGGATTACCTCCAGGGCTGTCTGTGTCGTCAGCCTGGAGTTGGAGCCCCGCATGATCCACCGAATTAACTGTGACTGTCTGCAGATTGGGAATCTGCCCAGAGCTGATGCTGACAGGAGTGGTACTTAGTGTAGCTCCCTGCCCTATAGAGAGGGTCTGCACGGGGGCTAACGTGATCTGCTGGGCTGGGGCTGTCTGGAGCTGCAGGTTCTGGAGGTTCTGAATACCCTGAACCTGGACAAATAGTGCAAAGAGAAAATAAAGTTATTTTTCCATGTTAGCAGCTAAAATTAAGAACAGGTTATAATAAAATTTCAAGTATCTAGTATTTTTAGTATCAAGGAATGAGAATACAAAATGGCATCTTTTCATTTTAGACACTGAACCAGAATAATAAAGACAAAAATAAAGAAAGGCAACAAAAATTGGCATACTACATAATACAGACACAACCGTTTTTATGATCTTAGTGGTCACTTATGTATCCACTTTCACAGGATAATTGCTGTTTGTAAGTATAACACCTAAAACTACAGTGGTGTCTTGTAATTTTCTGGAAAGGTTAACTGCTACAGTTTTTTTTTTCAAGAGCAAACTTGTTGAGAGAATTGCTCTTAGCCCTCAGCAATTTATAAAAATAAAAGCAGTGATACTTGATATGCACTTGGCATGTGTGGTCATGAAAAAGCAGACTGACTTGTTTTAAATACTTTGTAAGAGACTTTAGGGGACATGCCAACAGAAATAACATCTCAACTACTTCACATTTCCTTTGCACAGTACACAGTCCACTCCACACGCCCACTCCAAGTACCTACCTGGAAGGTCTGCCACTGTATCTGGCCTGATGGTGTGACGGTCTGCGCCTGAATGAGGAAGGTCCCTGGGTTGATGAGCTGGACGTTCTGGAGAGACTGTTGCCCCTGGGTAGCTATCTGTTGCTGGCCCAGCTGCCCGTCGCTGCTCTGGAGTGGCACCTGCTGCAGCTGGATCACCTGCTGCCCTGTGGACGCTTGCACCTGGCTCTGAGCAAGGAATCCTTCAGTCTGCTCAGGTGTGCCCTGCGTCAGCACACCCGTGCCATCGATCGTGCTGGCAGGTAACTGCGAGGACGAAGATGACGATGATGATGAGGAAGATGTGGTAGGCACAAACATCTCTGCTGCTGCATTAGTGTTGTTGACCACTAGTGTTTGTTGTGATAGCTGTTCTCCTGTTTTCTCTGAGCCTTCTGTGTTTTCCACCGTCTGATTGGTCATGATTAGGTGTCCATCAGCGGTTAGCCCTGTGGCTATCGTCTGTGCCCCGGAGAGCCCTAGTGAGTCCAGATCTACACTGTTAATGGGCACAAAGGTAATATTCCCAGGCAAACCCACAGGCACGTTAGCAACCACTTGCCCCTGACTGTTAAAAGCAGAGCTTCCCAGAGTGACTCCCTGGATCTGCTGCACTTGGCCAGTCTGGGCCATGAGGTTCGGGCTGTTGCTGAGAATGCCACCCGAGGCAGTGCCAGCTACACTGATGGCCTGAGAGCCATCAGGAAGAATCTGGATCTGCCCTGAGGCATCCTGAGCCAGGGAGGCACCCTCTACTGTTGAAGCAGAGAATCCCAGCTGCCCATCAGTTGTCTGGATCTGAGGGATAACCTGGTACTGGATGTTAGGCACTGCATTGGCGGAGGAGTCTGTCCCTGATGTTAACAAAATGGGCTGGCTCTGGAGGCCCTGAANAGGCCCTGAATGGGAAGAACATACTGCCCATTGGAGGTGACTATGCCCCCACTGGACAGCTGCACAATGCTTGAGTCATCCTTGACTCCATCCCATCTTTCTGATGAGCTTGTTAGCTGTACTGATCCAGAATCTGCAGCCTGAGGAAAAGAAGATTAATATGTTACCTGAAAACTCATTACTGAAATCATAGACTTGATAATGTTATTGAGCTTAACAAGATAATTTGACAAATTCATTCTTTAGAGAGAACGCTCAGAGCTTCTTTAGAGAACGTATCAGTTTAACAAACGCAATACCAACATAACACATAACCCTACATTCACACTAGCAAGCACCAAGTTGTAGTTTGTCACTTATGGGACTGCTACTGTTGTCAGCTGTGCATGTGCACTGTTCAGTTTTTTTTTTTTTTTTTACTTCCAGTGAGAAAACATAAAAGCTATAGAAAACGTCTAAAGATGACATATTAAATAATGCACTAATCCATGCAAAAAACTGTTCTTTGATTTACAAGTAATATTCTAGCTAGCTAGGTTGGGAGATGAGGTACATAAACTCAGAAGAGGCAACAACCATCTTTGCTTCCTTCCAAGGTTTATTTTTCTTCATAAAGTCTCTATACATGTTTAATGAGAGGTCTGAACAGGATAGGATAAAATTAAACTGTAATTATAAGCTCTTCTATTTTGGCATGTCAAACACTAAATGGGAACTAACTGCTGGTAGGAATTAAAACTGAGTGGGGAACTGAGGAAACGTCGGACCACATGTGCCACAGGACTCTAGCCAATCGGTTGAATCTGTCACTTTCCCCTGTCATACCTAATTTGCGTGGAATTAAGAATAAGAATATATCGCTTTCTGCTAATGAAATCACGGCTCTGTGTCGCACATGTACACAGAAAATGAACTGTCACGTGCAGCGTGCTAGCATGAACATTAGCTTATCATATAAAGAAGCATCCTAACCGTCACATCCCAGGCTACTACTGTTAATGTAAAGAGTTAAAAAGTTCTTGTTTGGGTGCAGATGTTATGCAGGGTTTAAAATTAAATAAACAATCACTGTAATGCAAATAAACATGGTGATTTTTTGGTTCACACGGTGGTTTTGTGGCAATCAAAACATTGCACTGGAAAGGTCACAGAGCGACTTCAGTTGGGCTGATTAGCTGATTACAAACCAAAATAAAGAGAATTAGCTACAAGACAGTCACGAGGCACGGTTTCATTATTTTACCACAAAAATTAACATCCAGAGCCCACTTAGGTCAGACGGAACATGGTGGATTTTGCCTTTTCCCCCAGTTGGAGGGAGTTACAGACGGGGTTAGATGGCAGGCGGGCAGGATGAGGGGTCGGGAGGCGGTGTGTGAGGGACTTACCCCGGCAGCGGCAGCTCTGTTCTCCCCCCGGAAGGAGGGCGAGGCGAGCTCGCTGCAGGTGGCCGCCAGCAGAGCGAGCGGCGACGGCGGACTGGCCTACCCACAATGGGCGGGTTCAAACAGGAGAAAAGGGGGTGGCCGTTAGTCCGGAGCCACACAGGAAGTACCACTTTTTTTTAACAACAAATTTAAAAACGTGTGAACTTCACAAAAGCACCATGCGTCCAGCTACGGCAACAAAAAGCCCTACAAGAAGAAGGAGAAAGACGAAACGGAAAAGAGTACCTGGTCTCCCCTGCTACCATCTTGCTGCAGAAACTCGCTTTGACTGCTGTCCACGTCTAAGGCAGCCATTTCCTCTTGTCTCCCCGGCTGTTTGGGCGCTGTACACAGGCACGGTGCACGGACACGAAGCAGAACAGCTCAGTCGGACGTACTGCCAGCTCAACTCTCCGACCACAACAAAGAATACTTCCAACAAACTGAGCACAAACAGAGCTGCTATCTGCACACAAATCGGAAAATTCAGAAGTGGCTAAGCTAACTGGCTAATGTTAACAGTTAGCACAACTGCAAAGAGATTAGCAAACCAATCCTACACACTTAGCCAGCATTAGCATTAGCTTAGCTAAGACAGGGCTGCGGAATGCGTCTAATGGAAATGTATTGAGTCTTACATACCAGTCATTACTTGAATTACTTTAATAGAAAAAAAATCTCGATTTAATTACACGCCAAGCATGATTATATTATTCGGAGGCGGGCTGCGATCGCTGAATCGAGTCTATTTTTTCTATTTTGATTGACGGTGCGGGAAACACAAAAGGTGGAGCTTCCGATGTTGACTGTGAAAATTTGCGTCACGAACAGGATGTCCCGCCGTTCTTCTCTCCCGCGATTGGCTGCCGTACTTCAGACTTTGGGTTCTGGTTGGCCGAACGCCCTATCAATCAGTTTGAATCACGCAACTTCCTGTTCCTAGTCTGGTTGATGGAAAACGTAGCACACGTTAACCGATGTTGACGAAGTGAAGTTACTGTTTACGTTGTTGTACAGCATCTCGTTTAGCATTTGGATTGGATATTTGACTTACAGGCTCACAAAAACTTTGATATTTAGATATTTATTATCTCCCAGCGTGTGTATTATATAATTAAATGAGTAGCAAGCTAACGTTGTCTAGCGCAGTGTTGTGTTTGGCCATGGTGAGGCCGGTGTCTTAAGGTGCGAGGTTTTAACACTGAACACTCACAATAAAGAACGAAAAGTTTCTCAGTTAGACAGGGAATATTTAAACTTTAAATTCAGTGCGGCAAAACCTCTGCATTTGTACTAATTTTCGGAGCAGTACGAACGAAGGCTATTCTGTGTTACCTGTGCAAATAACAAATTAAAAAAAAGTCCTGTTTCTCTACAGATTTTTTGTTTGTTTGTTTGTTTCCTGAACCTACAGCACACCTGTGTAGGGAATAAAACACAGCAGGGCATGCAGTAATAGGAAAATAATCAACAGGATGGAGTGATGCTTTACAACTTCAAAGTGTTTCATTCCTCTTATACCACAGATTATAATGTTTATTAATTAAAGAATTAATAGTTATGTTTAATGGAATATAAGTTGTCACTTATTTTACAGCAGCTATAAAGTCATTCCCTCAACACTCTCTCTCTCTCTNTCTCTCTCTCTCTCTCTCTCTCTCTCTCTCTCTAGACAAGAATGTACTGAAGTCTTTCTCTACCTCTGCCTTTCTTACCTCTGACTGTTATAAAGCACTGAGACTGGAGACTCCTTCCTAAAAGGCTAAATAAACATGTCACAAAAACTTCATATCAAGTTACACTTTTTCTAATCTGTTTATGTGGAGAGTTCCCAATGCATGTTCATGTGTAAGTTGTTAATATAGAAATCATGACTATTAAACCAAGCACATTAATATAAACCTTGCAGCTGAAACTGTCAGTGCTGTGCTCTTGTAAAAAAAACTGATATGAAGCAGTTGCTTGGAAATATTTACATGCATTATCTTGTCTGTGCTTGCTGAGCTATTTCAGCATGGATTCTTTGACTGTGTAGTTGCACGGTGTCTTACTGGGCAGTGTACAACAGTAATGAATTCATTTATTTTGAAGTTCCTTGTAATCATGAGCTTATACAAGATGTTAAATGGACCATCTGTGTTCAAGATTCAAAGAACTTTATTAATCCCAGGGGGAAATTGCTTGTTGGTTAAGAAAAAAATTAAAAAATATTTTTTCTTTCTATAACTGTAAGTAAGAAAGTGATAATTGACTTATGAATAATTGTGTTCTCTTGTGCAATATGAATATAATAGTGTTTCTCTCTTTTAATTGAATGCTTGTATTTGGCTTTATTTGGGTTACTGGAATTATTTTTAAAAAAAGGGCAAATGACATCAGGTTATCTACGAGAAAGTGAGAGTTAGATTCATGCTAATGATAGACAATGATTTTTGAGACCAATGTGTACAGACAAGAGCCAGCAAAAATCTTTTGGACAGCTGAGCTAATCATGAGAATATATTAATCTGATTAAAAGGTTAATGTGGAAAGACTGACAAACCGTCCTACTCATACTCCTACTTTTAAGCACAGTGGAATTAGTGTGTTGCTAATTATAGTTGCTGGTGATGTAATTAGTTTAGAATTGTCAGTTGAATGCAAAAGTTTGCCCACACACCTAGGGCTGTTATCAAAAGTAACAGAAAAAGTCTAGTAATGTGTGTTAAAATGTTAATAGTGTAAATAAGCTCCCAGAATAATAACACTTTGCAAAGCTTAAATTTCCTTTTCTGAATGAAATGAATATTGTCTAATAACTCAAGTCCAGAATTTATTTTTATGATCACCTTCAACCCCTTATATATCCTCTGAGCTATGCGTCACACACTGCCTTCTTACAGCTGGGTCTGCAGACTGAGGTATTCATATCAAAACTTTTTTGGCTTATGTTATTTTTCCTTGTGTTATTAACCCGTTACAGGATGCACTCACATTTCCTTTTTAACGTAATTTTTTTAAATAGTAAAATCGATGTAGTATTTTTGCTGTACCAGCTCCTCCTAACAGTTCTTTTTTAAATCCTGATTTATCTTTTATCTATCTATTATGTTTTTGATAGAGACACAAGGCACTTCTGTGTCCCACTCTAGCTAATGATGTCCACTGAATGCTGTAAATGTAAGATACATTATACTTTGCTCCCCACCAAGAATCCAATACAAACATTTGCACTCAACTATATAATGCAAATTTATTTTCAGACCTATGCAGAAAGACCGCGTGGAGCATAGCTATGCTAAATAGTTTATCAGAGGAAAAGGAGAAGAAAAAGGAGAGAAGGGTTTTTATGTTTAAGAAAACATGGATTTTATTTTGATGGCAAATGGTCAGATGCTTTTCAGAACATGAGGTAAAAGTGAGTATAGACTATATAACATCATGGAGAGCTGATTAGGTTGTAGGTTCGTTATGTCAACACATATGGAAACAAATAGACATTCTTAGTGTAAAGGATCATTTGTCCTAGTGTTTACGGTGACCATAGATGCTTTCCCACATTATTCCATACACATATAATCTATCTTCTATATCTCATCGTTCAGTGTGAGTGTGTGGCCTCTGAAAGAACGAAAAGGGGACATTTGTGGTAGGATGTTGTCCACAGAGGTGCTGTTGCTCCTATAAATGCTAAAACATTAGTAAGAGTGCATTGAGATAACAGCTCAGAAAGGTTCAGTGCGCTCCTGCTCTGAGACTGTTCCTGCATCATTTCCACTGTGTCAGCTCCTCCCTGAGAGTGGCCAGAGTGCAGCATTTTCCCTCAACCTTCAATTCAAACTTGAACCATTACAGCAAGACTACAAAGGCACTTTCGTTGCACTCAGGGGCTCACGCCAGTGAATGGTGGATATTTCCAATCACTCTGCTGTCAGTCCAAGTGTCAGGTAAACACAGGCTGGCAGACGGAGCCTTTAGAGTGCTTCACAGCTGTGTCTCGCTCACCTTAGCTTTGCTCAGCAATCTTCCCCACAAAGACCCCATGCTCAAATGAAAAGGCAAAATGCAGCTGTGCTCAGATTATATATTTAGGTAAATACAAAAACTTAATTACCATGATCTTGCTTTTGTATGTGAGGGTATGTATTCTAAAGTCGATGAACTGATCTGATGACCAAAGTCATCTGCAATCATCAGACAATCAGAGCAGAAACATGGAACATGGGATTGTATTGGTGTTATTGACTGATTCAGCCCCAATAACTCCAGCTGTGAATGACACGAGTCAACCTGCAGGCAGTGAAGGAAGGACATGAGACATGATTGCTTTATNCAACATTGCACACACTTAAACTAAATAAGACGAACTCTCTCAAAAAGGATTTGTATCAGTAATCTACATCAGGAGGGTTCAGTCTTATCTGCAAATGGCCAGGGTGGGAGCAGGTTGTTGTTCCAGCCAAACAGAAGCCACACCTGATTCTGCCGGTTGATCCAGGCCTTCACTCAACTGATTGGAATGAAAACCTGCAGTCACACCAGCCCTTTGCAGGTAAGTTTGGATCTACATGTTTTGGTTTGGGCAGGAAAGTAAGTCATTGTCAGGTGTTTTATGAGTGGAAAGGTATTGCATGCTCAAAGCATTGTGAAAATAGTGGGGTCTGCTGACCGAAGTAACCGTGAGTGGCCTGTGAAAGTGTCACATTAACATATTGACAGAGGCAGTAGCTGGGCTTGGCGTGTGATGGTGTGGACCACATGGAGTTAGCTGCTCTGGCTGGAGATTCCTGTAGATCTTGGGAAATGGAGCCTCACTGGGAGGTTTCCAAACAGAAGGCTACTGCAGGGAAGGATGTGGCCAGAATATAAAATATGTCTCAATGTCACGCCAGTGAAAAGACAATAACGAGGGTGCAATTGAAGTACTGAGACCACCAAAGGTGAGCATCATATATCTACCTAGTACTTTTTTTTAAATCCATGTGTACTAATATAGCACCAATTCATTTTAATACTTTACTTGTAATTATACATAAAGGTATATACATTTATGAACTATTTTCTGAGAATTATATAGCAAAGAGGAAAACTGTCTAAAAACAAAATTTGACTAAGTTACCATTATTGATTTTTATTTTATTTACTATGAAAGTAGAATTTAGAAGGTTAATCAGCAGCTATTATATGTTATTAGGCCATACAGAATCTGGGTGAATACATCTTTATCATACAAAAAGACTGGATTGCTCATAAGCAAGGGGAAAATGTCATTTTCTCTTGCACCCAGCTACTTTATATGATACAATTTCATTCTTTCTCTTTATATACATCACATTCTTTCTTAACTCGTTTATTTCTTCTTTTTAAAAAAATGACACTGTTTATATCCATCCACCACAACTTTCATCTTGAAATCTTCTACATGTTCTTCCAAGCATGTCACGGATATGCACGGATATGCCGTTGTGGTTTGTCTCTGGGACGAATGGTACCATTTGATTGATGATCCTGCCATTGCGTTTGTAGTAGAGGCACAGAATCCTAAAACCAGCAACCAATCAGCCTTTATTATTCTCTGATTCTTCATTTTAGAATTCTGGCTACAATAATAATAAAAATAGTCTGATGAAAACAGCTCAGAACGTGATGGAGTTTGAACTTCAGAGACATTAAAACACACAGATTCCTCCTGTGACGTCAGTGTGAGTCTAGCTTGGTAAATACACATCTGTTTATAGCTCCAGCTCTAGATTCTGGGCATTGTGTTAGCCTCTGGACATTTTTGCCCTCTTAGGTTTGACGATGTTTTGTCTCATTAGGTAAATCTGCATAGTTTTGAATAACTTCCAAAATGTTAGTGACTACAGCTTAAACAAGCCAAAGCACAGGAAACATCATCAGTCTCAGCCCATTAAAGTCTGATGACTAAAGCCCTCACTAATTCCTTTAAGGATTAGCCAATACCAGAGAGAAAGAGAAGCTTAAAGCCCTTTCTATCACCAAGGAACTTCTTGTAGGGAAAAGCACAATGTTACTTTTAGCCAATAAACAACCATCAGTGTAGTTTGGTATGTAAATACAAGCAATGCCCCTCATTTTGTTGTTTGTGCTTTTTCACAGTGTTCACTTGTTGTTTGGCTTTCACATGTTTACATATGCTGAAACATTTAAAACCATACTATATAATTAGTCTGATAATATTACAGAGAATATAAGAGAATATTAAACTTGTATATCCACCCACCATGTGAAAACACAACACACCTTTAATTCCACAATGCACAACATTTGCTGGTCTGTTGAAATCATTGGATGGCATGCATGGTGCGTGTTTGTAGGCATGAAAAGGACACATTCTCTATGCATGGACGCCTAGACTTCCTGGGGAGTAAATATAGATATCTCTCAAAATGACCCACAATCAAAACATGCAAATCACTACAATTTCTAATATTCTATCAGCTCTCACATTTTATCATTCATATTTTCCAGCCTATCACATATTGAAGTACTGCAGCAGGAATGAAAAAGTCATTTCATTTCCAATACCTTAGAGTGCAATTTCAGCAGTGAACACTACACTAGGCAGAATCAACACAGACTTTTTTCCCTTGTAAATGTGAGTAAAGATGACAATTTTTATTCAATTTCTCATCAGAGTGAGAGGAGAGATTTGTTGTGTCTTGGAGAGAAGTGTTATGAGAAGAGGAGTGATCACCTCTCTATTCGAACTCCTGCCGAGAACACAATCTTGCCTTACAGCCCCCGCCATGGCAGTAAATATATTATGTATATATATATATATATATATATATATATATATATATATATATATATATATATATATTTTTTTTTTTTAAAGACATTGGGCTCATCCCCACAAGGTCAAATCTGTAGATTTATTTATTTACATATATTTATATACATTATTATTATTATTATTATTATTATTATTATTATTACTATTTTAGAAGGTGTAGCTGCAGTTATAGTTAAAGAAATCCTGGAAGTCAGGGGTACTGCAGCACCCTCAGCACTTCTACTTGGTATGTTTTTACCTGTACTACAAAGAATCCCAGAATCACATGATTAGCGTTAGAGGTCAGAAAAGGCCTACCACTGGAATTTTAGAAACAGTTTAAATCATTTGAATGTTCTGAAAAGATGGGGACAAGTCTGTGCTGAATCTGTGTTGTTCTATGAAAATAGCAATACACAAATTCTTTTCAGTACACCTGGCCAAGCAAACATAAAAAGGTTAATCTCAGTCTGATTTCCAGAAAAATACGCTTCTCCTACGGCAGATAATCAGGACAGCATGCACTGGCGAAACCAGAGTCCCTCCACTGTTACTATTCTCCCTGTCCCTCTGTCAGCTCAGTCTTTTAATTCTGTAATCAGAGAACAGCAGGTCCCCATATCACCGTCCCCACACAGCAGCCAGTCAATACAGACATCCCCAAATACACAGTGCCTGCTTCTATCCAATGTTTTATTGAGTGTGGACATCTGGGCTACTGTAAAACATGCATTATCTAAGCGGGGAGGAGAGCAGCAGCCCGCTTTGTCCCCGCTGTCAGCTGTGGCAGAGTCTCAACGTTTGATGGAGATTAATGAAGTATCAGGAGAGTAATGCGCTTCTTCAAGCGCTCTTACAATCTGGAGTAGAGGGCCATCCCAGTCTTAAATAGCAAAGCTGTCAGTGGTGAGAGGACCTTTTGCTTTTGGCAAGGAGGAGTACAGTGTTCTCAGAGAAAGCCAGACACAGATAATGCAGCAGCAGGCAGGTAGAGAGGGGACAGACACCTCCTGACAGGTAGCTATCAAAATCTCCTGACTCATTTGTGCTAAACTAATTCCCTTGGTGCACAGTTTGTGAAGGCAGTTTGCAGTTTTTGGCCTTATTCATGTTTGCCCACTGAAGAGCAGCGTTTAAGATCATAATGAAGAAAAAGAAAGCGAGAATTGGTTAACATGTTAAATCAAGCAATATAATCACACAAACTATTTTCCTTCTAATTAGTTAAGTAAATCTACTAGAGGTTTAACACACACACACACACACACACACACACACACACACACACACACACACACACACGCACAGACACACACACACACGAGGAAAAAATGACAATGTTTTATTCATAGGCCCCCAGGATCCCACTGGGTGACTTTACTTCTTCCTCTGTCAATTCCTATTCAAACCTACAACTAAAATGGAAATAACTCTCTTTCATTTGAGAGTATTCACACTTCCCAAAGAAACAAAATAACTGCCTCTGTATACATTAGGTCCGTTTGTTCTCCTTCCGGCCAAACTCAAAATAATTGACTTGAAGTGCAAATATGGATGAGTTTATGCATTCTGGTTCTGAACAGCGCACAATTAATTAGAAGAATCGATGTTCCTTTTAAAGACTCAGGAGACCATTTAATCCAAGCTCAATACCCAGACTGGCTGGATGGAGAGGGAGACAGAAAAAAAATCAATGGCTATTTGTGAATCGTGAGTATGTATTAAAGACAGCCTCGTCTCGCTGCTTCATTTGCACTTGAAAGCAGCCATCTGGAGCAGCAAGCTTGGCTTAAGCAGATATGATTACTAATAATGTGATATACCCGTACACTAGCCTATTCAAACACCCAATTCCCACTGCTGAAATTAAAAAGCATTGGTTTCTGCCTTGGGAGAAGTCAGTCATAGAAACACACACACACACACACACACACACGCACACACGCACACAGAGGGGGGGAGAGAGAGAGAGAGAGAGAGAGAGGGAAAAAATATCACTATGTAAAACAGGAAACTGAACCAAACAGGATCCCACCCTGTTGATGGTGACAGAGGTCTCTAAATTCCTCTGTGAGGAAAATTTTTTTTTGCCATTAAAAAAAAAAAATAAAATAACCATTAAAAATTTTGTGCATGATTTAAATGAACAAATCTCTGTGTGACATGGTTGCTATCATATTGCACTATATTACACTAAATTGACATAGTGTATAGGTTAATATAAGATAGAAAATGAAAATATTTCCATTGTTTGTTTCAGAAATAAAAGGAGGTTATCGGGTTATGTGGGTTGTTGTAGGGGACTAATGTGTCAGGTCCCCTGAGCTGCACCTAATCAGGGTTAAAGGGCTGTCTCAATTACACACACACACACACACACACACACGCACACACGCACACACAGAGTTTAGGATTACTGCTTAACACTAGTTTCTAAGGCTTAAACTGCTCTGGGCTATCATTTCATCCCTAATTATTTAATCCACCTATCATGATAGAATCTCATTCTGAATCCCTTGCTTCATCTCACATTCATTAATTTAATAAAATACAAGACAGACTACAGTGTCATAAGTAAATGTTTTTATTGTTTTTAGACAGACAGACAGACAGACAGACAGACAGATAGATAGATAGATAGATAGATAGATAGATAGATAGCAGTAATGCATTGAATAAACCATCTGACAGAACCTGTACCGCTGCATTACCTCACAAATAATTTAATGTGATTAAATCAGTTACAGTTTCACAGCAATCTGTTTGTGTTTTCACCTGACTTTAATTTTAATATCAGTGACACTAAGTATTAATTGGGTTCTACACATATTAATTAGCATTTAATTTTAGGCTTTTCAATTTGAGGCCTGTATTCATATGTTTGCTCCCACTTAACACCATCCAACACCCAATTAAACAACCTCGTTACAATGCTATGCGGGAACAAGAGCAAATTAGCATGAACAGGTGTTGTAGTGCAAATACCTGCAAGGCATGCGTTCCCTCAGAGACTGACCTGAATAGTCTACACATTCATTACAATGTCCTACTGCTGATAACATGCTAATGCAACCATTAGCTATGCTTTAACTAAGTGCATCTAATAGCTGTATTGTATACTATATAGTGTATCTAATAGCTTGTATTGTTTTTTTGTTGTCTTGTACTTTACAGTTGGCCTAAAATCGATAATCATGTCAAAACATGTGTAAATTGTGTAACAAATTGTGTAGGATGTTTTCAGTGTAGCCATATTAGAAATACCTGCATTACACCTGGAGCAGGTTAGACAGCTGCATCAGTCAACCTGTTGGTGCTGTGCCAGGAGAAGCTTCCACCACACACACACACACACACACACACAAAGTTCTGTGACATGGTGTGCTGGTAAATGCTGTTTTTGGCCCTGGGCACTTCCCGTGGAAGCCAAAACGATGTGTCACAGTGGCAGCACTTCTACCAGATGAGACGAACAGCGGTTAAGACAAATGTCTCACACATACCCTCGGGACAAAGGCACATCTGCACAGTCCAATTAGGGCCTGAGAAACTTCTAAAAGCTGTGGTTAGACTTTAGTTAAAGGACCCTGTATCAAAACAACATATGTTTGTGAGCCACTCATTACATTTTTATTTCAAATGTACATTTTAACAGTGAAATGTAGTTCTTACTGTGAACAAGATGGTGTATGTGAGATTTATTTCTGCCCCCAAATAACTCCATAATAATAGGAAAATATATCAATTTTGACCTTTTTGAGGTCCCCAGTAAAGTCAATGGTTTAAAAACCTAAAAAGTATCAAATGCTTTCTTTTAGTTAATAAGATCAGGTGTAGATATAGCATTATTGAATGAATGAGTGTGTGAATGTGTGTGTGATGCCCTGCAATGAACTGGCTAGGCTTCAGGATCCATGCATTTTTATTCACTACCTAAATGAAAACTACACTGCTCGTAAAAGTGTTTGCCGTGTTTAACATCACTGGTTTTGCCTTTACAAACGCACCATATATGTCATTTTAATAATATTATTAACCATATTAGGAACAGTGGATAGCTCTGAAGTGATTCTTTTATGTTCTTTCGAGTACACGCTCCGATGCTTTTGCTCTCATCTACCTGAAACTCTGCAAGAAATAAAATCGACTATATGAACCAGCTACAACCATATCAAAGCAAGCCAGCTCAGTTAAAAGGTCACAACACGTCGCCAGCCATGAAAGAAGATATGCAAGCCTCTATCTGTGCTCTCTTCATCCGTGTAACAGTCCTTATGTAAAGAATTTCACACATTATTTAACTTGTCTGACACTATCAGTGTAACAACAGCATCTGAGGGGTGCTGGCAATGAATACAGTATTCTCCTGATAGAGAAACCTGCAGACACCAACTAAATCTGCTCTGATAAAGACAGACAGACAGAGAAAATGTTGGTAAAGCAGATGCTGGGGATATGCAGCAGGTGGAGAACGGCATTGTTTAGAGCAGCGATCAGGGAGCTTGTCAGGACTGTGCAGTAATTCCTCTCCCTGTGGAAATGTAGAGGTGAGCTGTTATATGCTGTGGGACTGCCAGTCCTGTCTGATCACTGGAGAGTTCCCTCATCCACACCATGACAGCGCTCCCTCGGCTGCCTCTTTGCGACGCCCGAGTTTCATTACTCGGAGTATAATGAAGCCCTTCTCCAAGAGCACACGACTCACTCTGGAATACCTGCAGAGTCTTAGCTCCTTTCTGCTTTAGTGAAGAAAGAAGAGAGAAGCACAGTGATTAGGAACGACAGTAAGAGATGGACAGAGGAAGAAGAATGAGTAGGAGAAGATGAATATATTGTTAAGATGACTTATAGTGAGGTACTGTCCAGATGTGGGATTCAGCAGTGTAGATCTTGCTTGACTGGGCATACTGAGGATTGAAGGTGTTTAAGAGGTTTTAGGTGATCTGAATAGGTGAGAGGTGAAGGGAGCTGGGAGGTGGTGTGCCTCCCCAATAGTAGATCATTTTGAGGATGCCACTGTGCTGAACTCTGGCCTTTAAACACTGCTAAGTCTGATAAAGCCTCAGAGCTGCTATCAAAGCCCTCCAGGCACACCGATGATCCACGTCCACACCTGCTATTGATCTGTGCGGTGGCGATCGTGTCTCACTGTGACAGGCCTCTGGCTTTTTCACTGTGGGACCTGCGTGATAGTCACTGGTAGTCATTTAAAGATCAATTTCTGGCAGTAGCTTGCAAGTGGAACATATTGTTGTAATGCGATGCAAACAATCCAAAGTCCACTACTTATCATGATTATAAAACAAAACCTGCATTACTTTCTTTACATTGGAATTTATATGTGTTGATATATATTGTTTGTGTCTGTGCTACCTGAAATCCCTTTTATGTAAAAAACACATGCACGTCACATGTTCATAAGTTTTTCATATGTAATTCTGTGAATATGTGACCTGCAAAGATGCATTTCATTATTATTATTATTATTATTATTATTATTATTATTATTATTATTATTATATTAGAAAATTACATCTGAGTAATTAAACCACATGTCCTACAAAAATTAACGTGAAAGTAAATAAATCATGTGTAAATTCAATAAATGTGTAAAATGTGTGAAACAAAAAATGTGAAAAATCACATGAAGGTCATGTGACTTTCTGTAAGGGTCTGCAAGAAAAATAAAGACCCCTATAGACAAATGTATAAAGCCGATAAAACTGCTTTTAGACCTTTTATCCACACATTGCTGCCCTAATAAAAGACCATTTATATGCTGAGATGAGCTGGAGGGAGAGTGACAAATGAGCCAAACAAATGATGTGCCTGCTCCACATCAATATAACTTGAGACTGCTGGTGAGCTGCATCACATCCCCTCACTGCTCCAGGGAGCACGGCTGGGGAACTGTTGAGCACTTTTAATTATGTATATAATAAGGTTGGGGTCAACATATTTCATGCCAGAAGAATGATGTGTATTTAATGACTCCAATACATTACGTTCCGTGTGTAATCTTACTGACGGAGTGCCTGTAAGTTTAATTACCATTAATCAGCATCAGGGTTTGTCTGTGTGGAGAGAAATAGATGAGTCTGTGATTTGCTTCTCGCTGGACTGCTGTTGGGGGTGACACGCAGCACACGCGACAGCTATGGGGAGCTGCCTGATAGATAATGCTCACCTCGGGCCTGCCTAATAAAGCATGTGCTATGTTACAGAGTGTAGTTTTTACAGTGTAAGATGTATTGGGTTAATATAGTTACTCACTGATGCTTACCTGACTAAATGCCCTTCATTCCGAATAAAGGCCGGCTGCAATCAGTTATGTTCCTAGATCTGTTTTTTGGAAATAAATAGTTTTTTCGACCCCTTTTTGTTGTTGACCCTGGTTGAAAGGTTTGAGAGCTCTTTCTTGTTTGCACACAAATAAGTGTACAGAGTTCACACTGAGGACCACTGGCTTAATCAGCATATGACCGCTTTCAAATGCAATTTACTTGTAATAACTTCCTGAAGTCCTTTTTTATGCCTAGAAAGTGCTTGTAGAAAATCCAAATTCCTTGTTTAAATTATTGATGCTTTAGTAAATGTACTTTTCCTAGCCAACATGCCATTGCAGCAGCGAAATGTGATTCAACAAGTCGCAGGACTTCATTACAAGTCTTCCAAATCCTTTTATCCTCTTCACAAACATTTGCACGAATGAATGCAAAGCCAAACATCTGTATTGATGCAAATCCCTCTTATGTTTGTTGATGTGCTCAACTCTCTGTGGTCCTGTGGCAAAACTGAGACAGAAGCACAGGGGGCGGAACCCCCCTGTACAGGCCCACAAAACGGCCCTGTGAAAAGCCACATCAATTTCATCCCAGACAAGTGCCGTCACACAGATTAGGCAGCCACAATGCAGCGGGGCCTTATCTCCTGCGGCAGGAGGAGGGCAGCCTGATCTGCGCAGGATGGAAACATTCTCACCACGTAATGGACAAAATCAATTGTTGCCCTCCTCAATCAATGCGGCACCTCGGTTGCTGCTCAACAGCTTCCCGTGTAACTGCAATTCTCTGCGGCCTGTGATGGTGGTGTGAGGCGACCATGCGACCAGGCTGAAGAAGGATGATAACTGGCCACATGCTTGAATTGTGGTGCAGGTAAAAGTGAGCAGGACTCACCTGGATGATAATTCCTTAGCTTCTCCTGATCAGAGGAAATAGTCTCAGAATCACCACATTTTAGGCTAAATTCATATGCGTTCATATCAGTACTAATGCTAAGCACTGTCACTAAGTAAAACCAACTCAGAGTAATTATTTATTATCACTTGTAACCCTTTTAGGAAAGTACACACAGCTCAGCCAGCTGAGTATCTTCAGTAACGATTATTTTTAATAGTAATCCTCACCTGTATCTATTGCTAGCAATATATAAATTGATTAAATAAATAAAATAAGACATCTGAATTTTGAATATATTATTCCGGTATGAGGGCATTTGATTAATTAGCATACTTGCTGTCTCATTTAGACACATTCAAAACTCTTCCCAACATCATTTTCCATGCTCCGAAAAATCTGCTGTCACAATTTCTTTTCTCTCCGCCGAGAATTTCACATTGTGAGAACAATGAACCCAAAATGTCTAAGTTATAATTATACCTGCGATGACAGATGACAGTTAAAAACTTAATTTAGAATAAAATCTCCTTTGACTGAGTTGTTCCGTAAAGAGAGGGATCCTTGCTTTATAATGGTAATTACTCTGCCATTTATTATTCTATCAGCGCACGCAATTAAACGAGTGCGCTGAGGACACAGTTGATAATAAAGTGTGGGGAGAGTGAATGCTAATTAACCTTAGAGATGGCTGCTCCTCTCTCAGTCTGTGCTGCTTCACCCCTCCACTTCTGCTCCTCTGAACTCCAGCACTTGGTGCCATGACTCAGTCAGATGGTAACACTAATCTGCCTGACCACCAGTGCCACAGCTAGCTGCAGAAGCCAAAGACACAGCAATCACTGACTAAAACAACTCCGTATTAGAGGTGGGGCAGTGGTAGCTCAGTGGTTAAACTGCTGGCCTACTGATCAGAAGGCTGTGAATTCAAACCCCCACACTGCCAAGCTGCCACTACTGGGCCCCTGAGCAAGGCCCTCAACTGCTCAGCTGTATTTATTAAAAAAATAAATAAATAAATAAATAAGTTGCTCTGGATAAGGATGTCTGCCAAATGTATATTAGCATATGTTATTACTGATCATAGCCACATCTGTATTGGTTCAGGATTATGGCTACAACACACACAGTGTATCATGCCACACCTTACTTTTCATTGGGATAATAATAATAATAATTTGTAAAGGTAATAAATTAAAATGAGAATAAATATAATTAAATTTTTTTACTTATTCCTCGCCTATGTAGAATGAAAACGTTAGACGTACACATTGTCAGCCATGTATTTATTGATTTTATTTAAAAGAAATACATTAAAAAGCCACTGAAGCCACAGGAAAATGTGATCATGGTGGCACAAACATTTCTGAAAAGAATTTCACCTTGTATTCTGCTTTTTTTTTTTTTTTTTTTTTTTTAAAGAAATGAGTGACTGGCAAATAAGTTCCTGACAGAGAGTCTTTCACCTTTACATCTTTTTTTTGTGAGAATGACTTTAATGTTTTGTGCCTGTATTTTATGGCCCAAAATGTAAAATGCTTGAAAGTCTGCCAAAAATCCTTCTTTGTCAATCACTTATTCTACTGCCCTTTTGAGTAGATTTCCCCCTTTTTTTGTAACCAGTGGGACACCTGACAGTATGGGACAAAGCAGTGCCTCCTCATCAGAACCGTGTGTGTGTGTGTGTGTGTGTGTGTGTATGGGGGGGGTTGAGTTGAGGGGCAATTATGAGATTAAGCCCACATGCTTTCAGCTGGACTTGATTCAAAGAATGGAATCGGAGAGCCACTTCCTCACGCTGATCCCAATCCTGACAGCTTTCAGTGGCTGGATCCGCCCGTCATTATTCACAACCCCGACTTCCTGTTTGTTCTGTCCAAAAAAAGCCCCATGTCCTCAAACCTATTACTGCAATTCCACAGTTTTTATTTTTATAAACTCTGACCAGGAGCATGAAATTTCTTCTCATATGCAAAGCCGTATTTGAGTGAAATCTTTCTACTTGTATATGCCATTCAGGTCATCAGTACCTACAGCTACATCGCTGAACATCTCTCAACATTTCACATTTATTCCTCAGACAGTCCTCCTGCAACTTCTAAGGTTTTCAAACTGGTGGCCATTTTTCAAAAAGAGAAATCTACATTTACTTAAGACCTTGAAGACTGCATGACCTGAAAGATGGATGGTTCTTAAAAGAGGGAGAAAATCCAATCCTGGATAATAGCAAGTTATCAATAACAGGCAGATTTTGTCGCTCTTAGCTGTGTGACCATCTGCCACCGTGTGGCACATTATTTGCATCCCTCAGGTATCACATTCTCTTCAGGCTCTGGAGTAATGATTCACAAATCATTCTTGCCACACTAGTCAAGGGCTACGATCCTGTGAATAGCCCATTGTACCTGCAACTGTAATTGGTGAAGGTTTGACAGGGCTGAGAGTCAGCAGCAGTATAACAAAGAAGCTCCTCCACCAACGCTGAGGGATGATTTTCATAATGTTGGCACAGAGACGCTAAATGAGCATAGAGGTCTCTGGGTCCTGGCACTGAGTGACATGCGACCAGTAACACACTCTCTCTGAGGGCTGCAAAACACACAGCCTGCTTTGACTACACACACATAGCAGCGTCAATTAAGAGATTTGATGCTCTGTCAACACTGCTTTCACGACCAATTTGAAGTAACTTTATGGCGTATTTCATAATTTTACAATATCAAAAGTCACTCCCAATTATTTGTCCATGAACAAACAACTTGACAAATGAACTGAAAAAAATGTTAATGTCAAAGCATCAATTTGTTTTTGTTTTTTTTGCCAAGTCATTTTTCCATATTTGGACATGAATACAATTATGTTGTGAAAATAATGGCTTGTAGAAGTGTCATGTTGCCAGG
>CM074949.1:15600050-15605050 GCA_037577455.1 Pangasius macronema
CGCTGTGGCGACCCCTGAAGGGAAAAGCCAAAAGAAGAAGAAGAAGAAGAAGAAGAAGAAGAAGAAGAAGAAGAAGACTTTTATGATTTATTCAAAACTGTTTAAGGACTATGACAAGTCACATAACTTGTCTGACTCAACTAGCACTGACTCATGTTCTTCATTTTTTCCTCCTAGTTTTCTTTCTGGGGAATCCTTAAAGGTTTTACGTTGAACCTGACAACCGAATAATTCATTATCAGAACAGGTTCCAAGGAGAACCCTTTCAGGAGGCTAGTGAGAACTCTTATCTTTTTAAAGAATCCTTGATGGACAGCTGATGTGTTCTGCACTTAATTAAAATAAAATGTCTCCAGAATACTTAGTGTTATTGATAAAAAGTCTTATTTTGAAATTTGTTGTTCCAAATAATATTTTAAAATAATGAGCTCCCTTACCAGGATCAGTGCCAATACTGATGCGTTATATTGGATCTTTAGTGCAACAGAAAGCTGTTTAGGACACAGTTAAATAAACTAGCCTAGTTATGCTAATGTGAGTCTGTTTAAATGGTGTGCTCAAAATTTAAACTGGGTGCTCAGCAAAAATGAGCAAACTCCTGCATATGAGCCAGATCTGAAAAATGTGAGCTTTCTTGTGCTTTTTTGGCTTTGATTTTTTTTTCTCTTGCACTGAGGCACTTTGGTAGAAATCGAGAAAAGTCAGACAACCAAATCAGCGCAGATGATGCAACATGTTAAATCAACACTGACTGCAGCTGAAGATCAGCTTGGTGTGACATGATCTTACCAGACCACACTACATCTTCACTGCTGTTCATTTCTTCTAAACTTCTCCTCTTCTCTAATTGCACCAGAGGCTGTTATTTTGGAGCTTTAGCTGGCCTGCATGCGTGCTATCCACCAACTCATGAGCAAAACCTCAACTATTTCTTTCTTCCCCTTTTTTCCATCTCACTCTTAGTTGAACTCCTTCATCCTCGGTTTAAAACTGCCTCTTGTTTCTCTTTTGCTATTTAAAAAAAAAAAAAAAATCGAAATCCTCTCTTGGTTGTGCCAGGTGTATGAGGTGAGTGTGTAAGCCCCCCTGGGCGAGTGGAGGGATGGAGAGATGAGAGGGAGAGGGTATGAGCTGATGGAGGAGTGTGAGTAGTTCTGTAGAGGACACAGTGGGACTCCTTTCATCCTCACAGCAGTGAGTGGCTGCAAGGACACAAGAGCAGACGCTTGCTGCACCCTGTGAACACACGCACACACATTCACATGTACACATGTAGACACACACACGCACACGCACACGCACGCACACATACACACACACACACACACCACAAAGACTGCAGAAATGCCAGCTCTGCCCTGAGAGGTAATGGTTTCTGCTCTCTCAGTCCCTCTTTATGGCTCTTTCAGTCTGCCAGTGTGTCTCTGTGAACCTCTCTCTCTCTCTCTGTCTCTCTCTCTCTCTCTCCCTCAAGTCTGCATCCTACATATTTCCTTTACAGTCCAGCAGCTGATCAAGTACCAGAAAGGAGACCAAAAGAAACTGACAAAGCTCACCTCATTATCTGTGTTATCTGCATAACACACACACACACACACACACACACACACACACACACACACACACACACACACACACACACACAGCTTTTAATCATAAAAGTTCCAGCGCTGTAAGGGATTTCAAGCCTAGGGTTAGACCTTGAAAATACAGATCAGAAAATACACATGCACTGCACACCTCCACAACACACATTCCCCAAATGTGTATGAGCACACACTCACCTCATAAGAGGAATCTGAATAGGATAGGAACATAGGACAAGAGAACATTTTAAAGATGAAGATAAAGATTTTTAATGATTTTTTAAAAAGATTTTTACATTTTAAAGCTAAAGAGAGAATAAAGTCATACAAATGATATACAAAATCCAAAGTTAATTTCTGGATGCACTTAAAGCAAGTCTTAAAGAAACTCTGCATTTTAAGGCATAGTTTAACCCTGAAAAGAGTGCCCTGATCAGCTGCTTCTGAGACTCACTGACCCTGTAGCTGACACTAACACACAACACAGAGCCCAGATCAGCACTGCTTTATAGCCCAATATAAACATCAATCAGGTCACCAACAAAATCAAACAAAATGTCTGGAACACTGGCTGCACTTCAGTTAGGATTCCAGTGTTATCAGCCCCTAATGAGAGAATATGAATGGGCCTATTTCCCCAAAACTGCAATTACATAGACAAAATAGAGTAAAATGATTTCTGTTTAGCCTTACAGCTAATTAATTGAAATTGAAAGATTTTATTTATTTATTTATTTTTTACCTCATCTTAGTCTTCAAAGATTAAACTTGTCCAGAACTGCTGGAGAACGCTCAATAACAAAGGATTCCAAGCTCAATAAAGGATATAAATCCTTCATGGAAGAATTCATTCGCAGCTATCTGGGAAAGACAATGTTAACTGGTAGCAAAAACCCAGAAGTGTTAAAAGGGCCCATTGGTGGAGTATCTCCTTACAAAGCAGAGACAGATCCTGACCTGGTACAGACTCAAGTGCCCACTGTCTTACCATCAAAAATGGAAGACAGAGAAACAACTGGCTCTCCTGAGAGGAGGGAATGTGTGCTACTGCACAAGTAATTTAAAAAACACACATGAAATTTTCAGGCCCAAATTTCAATCTCTTAACCGCTTCATGCCTCCTCGAGAAAAATTACACTTCCCTCACTTCAAAATATGTAACAACATGCCACTGCCTGAAAGACAGTATATGACACATCCCCATTCTTACACCCCTTGACCTCCTGCCCCCAAATCCTACCCCTCCATCCCACCCCCTAGAATCCCGTCTGTTATTATTACATCTCTTATTAATGGTACTGTTTTTTTTTTTTTACTGTTATTATTAGTATTCTTATTCTAATTATTATTCTGACCCCTGTTATTAGTATTATTATTATTGATAGCTTTGGCAACGTTGTATTATATATTGAAACCACTCTGAATGGAACTGAACATGCAAATGCATGGTCACTCATAGGCAAGCTCACACACACACACACACACACACACACACACACACACACACTGAAGTGTTCCCTGTAAAATGTTGTCCTCTAAATGACCGGAGCCACATTATCATAGTCAGAGTGTGGCTTGTTCGCAATTTGTGACAAAAATGAACTGGGGATAAAAAAAAAAGAAATAAAACAATAACCCTCTCAAGAATACCACTCCCAAAATAATTCTGTACCCAGGGCAACCGTGCTGTCACTCAGCAGAAGTGACTGCAAGAAAGAAAAGAGTCGGGGATGGCAGGAGGGGGGTGAGGCAAAGAGAGCAGGAGAGAGGAGGGGAATCATCAAGATGTGACAATTGTGACAAGAGCAGGGAAAGTGTTGCAGCACGCATTTCTCTGTCTCTCGCCCGGCCCCAGCGCTGACAGCTTAATGTGAACCACATGCAATATTTATTCTCATCCACTGTCAGACTGTCGAGTTGTCCGACGGAGTATAAAGAATGTCACTTATTAGAATAAAGGCAGAGGAATGAACGGTAATCAAGGACATGTGTACATCAGGCCTTCCGTCGCCCTCCCAGCCCCGTGCTCTAGCGCGCAGCTCTTGCTCTGATAACAAGCTTTCAGGAGTGCTATGTGGCGGTGCTAAATTCATTTATTTATCTCATTAGGGCTGGCAGGCCGCAGGACTCAGACTGTGACATGTGTATTTTGTTATAACCCTTATCACCAAGCTAATAAACAAAGCCACTCACCACAGTGCTGGCGATTGCACGCTATCATTAGCCTGAATAAAAACACATGGAATCTCCATATCAAAAAAGAGAGGACGGGAATTACAGTGATTTTCAGGAAGAGCTCTACGATCAGTCATCAAGACTTTCCTTTTTGAAAAATTAAAGATTAACCCATAAAGGAAAGAAGGTGAGTCACACAGATAATGTTTACCCAAAAAGCCCAGATATTAGAACATGTGTTTTGTCACAGACCAAATTGATAGATTTTTGGCTTTTTCCCCTACCTTTGTAAACATTCATCAATTTTTTTGTCCAGAGAATCAGTGTGTCACCAATACACCTCACACCTTACAATGAGAAGTCTACTTTTCGGGGTGAAACAAAACGAAGGTGATGTGATCTTGTCGACAGGTAGACCCATTAAGAGTTAAAGATTTGAAAGAGATTCTTAACAAAGATCATTGTGAGGACAAGCATTTAATGGGTTGTATTTGATCCCACTGAATGCCTTTAACCTCTGATCGCTATCTCCAGTGGTAGTGCAGGTAATACATGAGCAGCACACTGCATTTATCAGTGTCTCTATCCCAGAGACGGAGCGTTTCTCAGAACAACAAGAGGGCCTCCAGCACCATCACTCATCAAATGAGCCCTGGTTCCAGTATCTGGGGAAAGACAGCAGGTCTGACGCTCTTAGTTAAGATCTCATTACTGATAATGCTGGTACAAACACTTTCAGATGGACAAAATAAACACACACACACACACACACACACACACACACACACACACACACACACACACACACACACACACACACACACAGATATCATAGATATCTACTGACAATAGGAAGTCTTTAAGAAGAGACATTTATACATGTGCACAGAGAGAGTGGGAGAGAAAGAGGGAGAGAGAGAGGGACAGAGAGAGAGAGACAGAGACAGAGGGAGTACTTCATTAGTGGCATCTGCTTCTGTTTAAACTCTACAGTCTCACCCGACTCTTTCTCACTCATTACTAAACCTTTAGCTACAGGCTCCCAATAGCTGCTCCACAATACAACAGGAACTTTCCTTGTGGAAAAGTAGTTTTTTTTTGGATTGTTTTAATCAAAATGCCACAGATCCCTAGAGCTGGAGGCTGCGAGAGACATTCCCATATAAGACATTATGGAAAATCAAGCCTTATACATCATTTCAGAATCTCTTTGAAACCTCCAGAAATTGATCAAATGCC
>CM074949.1:15610050-15616447 GCA_037577455.1 Pangasius macronema
AACATGTGGCTACAGAAGTATAATGAAGTGCAGAATATCAGGCAGGGATGGCTCAGTGTGGTGAGATGGAGTCACTCATAAGGCAACTAAACAAGGGAAACATTATAATATGCGGTACAGCTCCAGGCCTTACATAGCTCTACTATAATATATTAAGCTAATGAGAGCAGTGAGGGAATGCACATATGTACCACCTTATTTTTTTAAAAGAAAAGCTATTTCTGAACTTCTGTAACTTCATAACTGTCCAAATGAATTATTTTAAATACATGACCGAGACAGAGGTAAAAACATGAATTAATAACTACATTATGTCATATAATGATGTGATATAATGATAGAATGTGAGCAGCAGTACTGTATTTTTATGAGGTGAGATGCCGGGCAAAATTGTGTAAGCAAATCCGTTATGTGTGTTAAGCTACAAATATTTAGCTCTGTTATAGACATAGAGAAGAGCTGTTTTGAAAAATGAGGATTTTTCATGCCCTCAACCAAACAGTCCCCCCTCCCCTTGAGGGTCAAGCTGGGAGAAAAATCGAGGCCAAGCCAGAAGAAAATGTTGTGTCGGCTTGGCAGGAGTGCCTATAAACCCTTCAGATCAGTATCAACAGAGATGTCATTAGTTTGCTCAAAAATAATACGAAAAAAATAACCCTAAAAGTACACCATGCACTTGAGCCGGTGATTTGCAGAGCAGAAGCTTTGCTCCAAACTGGAGATTTTGCTTCAAGCACCACTGATATGAGAGGACACAGGACCATGAATACATTTAAGTGAAGATTAAAGGCCTACCTCTTTTCTGTTCTGCTGGGGACAGTGGCAAACATGTTCCTTTTCATCCGAAGACCGGTGCTTGATTCTGCACATTATGTCCTGTTTGGGATTAGAGGTGAATGAAGAAGCAGCCATTAAAGAAGATGAAACAGAATATAAAAACAGCAGGATCCTGGGTAATTATTTCCTAAATGCACGGCATGCTGATGCAGTGCTGAACAATGCTGCTCGCATGGCTGTGCACAGCATAGAGGGGCCAGGAGCGTAACAGGAATGACACACACTCACACACACAACAAAATACACATGTACGTAAACAGCTAATGTGCACGTGTGTACATATATACACACACCTATAGCGAAAAGAAGAGAGAGAGAGAGAGAGAGACAGAGGCAGACATATGCATTTGTTAACATCAGAAAATTTACAGTTCTACACATTCAACACATGTACTAACTCTCTTTAAATGTTAACTTGGTTTGAATAAGAGGCTTTGAATAAAAAGATTAAGGAGGACTGGAAGTTATTGTTAAGGCTTCAGTTCCCCTCTGGTTCTCTGCAGTGTACTGTCAGACAGACTATATGCTACGGTAAGGTATTAATTAACAGTCCTGTAGAAGCAGGTCTCAGACCTACACAGTGCTGCTCAGAGATGTTTTGGGTTAAGACCACAGGCGTATGTGAGCCGTGAAAGGCTCTGGAAGCAGGAATGGGTGGGAAATAGAGGAGGGAGCCAGTTATAAAATTTGCAATGAAGAAATTGAGCCTATTATTGTTGATGCAGCTCTGCAGAAATTAGCGGAACACGTTCTTTTTGTTCCTGTCAACTTAACCTCCCCCTTCGTAAAAAAAAAAAAAAAAAGAGCCCTCCTCCAGCCCCTGAAACAGCCCTCTCCCTCCCTTCTTCCCCTCCTCCATCCTCCCCTTCTCCCCTCAGCCCTTCCCTGCACTTCACAATCCCTTGCTCCTTTTGATATGAAGAGGAAAGAAGGCTGCTGCTGCCTCAATTACACAAAGGCTCAGTGATCCCCGGCTGGCTGCATTCACTCTCCCCTCAGCCCTCTCTGCAGGAATTCTAAAAGACTTTTAGCCACGTGGGCCGAACATGGGCCACCCTCTCTCTCCTTCTCTCTCTCTCCCTCATCCTCACTCCTTCTGTCTCTCTCCCTTTCTCACTGCAAACTAGCTCCCTCTCAATATTTTCTATTGCTCTCTCTCTCTCTCTCTCTCTCTCTCTCTCTCCCTCTCAGAGAAATTAATCATGTGTGAAATGGAAACAGCAAACTGGCGGTGACACAGGCTGAACCCGTGCCAGGTTGCGCTCATCAGCTAGCCGACACAGCGCAGCACCACTCCACTAGGCAGGTGTTAATAAAAGACACACATCCTCACACACGCATACACTGATGAACAAACACACAAACCCACTCACGTGCAACCAGGAAGTTGGGAATTCTGAAGGGGCTTAAGATGTTTTATTGTTTGCAATGGACTGAGCATTCACCTCTCAGTGGACAGCAGCTCTGAACAAGCATTTTTTTTTCTGTGGTGTTCTTTATTTTATTTTTCCCTCCATGTTATCTCTAATGGACTGGCGTGACCAACACAAATACCCTCTAATTTGACTTTGAATACAGAAGCTTTGTATGGTGCTGTAATTGGACGTATTATAATAAATAGCTGTGAATGCATTATCAGCACATTCAGGTCAGTAATTAACGAATCTGCTCACGCCTCATTGCACACAATCAGCTCTGACACCGGGCACGTCACACTTTTCAATCAACTTAACAGAGGCTTTGGCTGATGTGAAACTGTATACACACATAGAGCATGCACTAATACATTAATTATAGACATGCACATCTATCCAGTAGGAAAAGTTGCTGAAATATGGCAAAAAAATAAGTTGCATACACTGAGATCATCATTTATGAACTCTCACAAGATTAGTAACTATTGATGAAGCCTCTTAACATTATAGAAAGCTGTGCAAAATCTATAGAAGAAGTAATGCATAGAGTTTGAAGATTATATAGAGGAAACAGTATGAAAGATGTTCTCTGTTGCAGGCTCTTTCATTTCTTCCTAGATGCCAGTCAGCTGAATGTACTAAATCTCTCTTTCACTCTTTAAGAAATCAATCACTCCTACTCCCCCTTTCCTCCTGAACTGCCTTTGATAGGCTCTTTTCTTCAGCATCTAAAAGAGGCCCTTCCATAGATTTCTATTGGCACCAAGCACATACAACATTCGGCAAGAAGTAATGTAGATCATTTTTATTCATTGCCTCAAATTGTCTGCAATTATGTGCGTCAGTGGCCACCTGCTTGTCCTGAATGGCGTCGGGTCTGGCGGAGTTTGTGTGTGCGCGCGCGCGTGTGTGTGTGTGTGTGCATATGTGTGAGTGCTTATGTGTGTGCGAGGAAGATTACACTAACAGGGGCCATGCAGGGCCCCCAGTCGCAGGTGAAATGGCCTTCTTGTTAGGATAATGAGCGGTCAGGGTTTGCGTGTGCCTGGCCTCAAATGGGGTGGCTGAAAAGCAGGATTAACCCTCCCAGCCCCCACTCGCACACGCTCTCTGCTACCATCTACAAACGGGGTCACAGCAGACGCTGCCCTCAACATGGCCAACACACGACCTAACACAGACTGGGATTTTTATCTCTGCATTTAAAGACGTAAGAGACAAACCGGCTGAACACAAACAGACGCAGGCACACACCTGGAGAAGCTTGTACTGCTTCATTACACACATAACATCTGTGCTACTGTGACAGTGACACATACAGTTGGATCTAATAAAACCACCGTAATGTAGATTGAGGGAAAGTAAGGAAGGAAGGAAGGAAGGAAGGAAGCAAAAGAAAGAAACAAAGAAAGAATATAAGACAAAAGACACGTGAGCTGATCTCTGCTGAAGAACCTTCTAAACATTTACTGTATTAATATCTACTGTGGGATTGTGGGTCAGCAATTGAACAGCCCTTTCCCACAATGCCGTGCTGTGTGCTGTGTGGGAGCTGCACTGAGCGTATGTAGTGCTATGATTTGAGTATTACTTCAGATGAAAAGCTGCTGCTGGAAACACTTTCATTAGTGCAGCGTGGTGACCTGGGTTCAGCTTCTGATTAAGTATCTCTCTATTAATGAATTCTGCAGCAGGAAACCCCCTGACCCTCCACTTTCGCTCACTACAGAAACAGAGAGAAATGGGCCAGGGGGAGGAGGAGTGCAGGGGAAGACAAGGAGATGAGGAGAGAAGGAAATATGTACGTTTGTACGTTTGATTAGAACAGTGCAGGTTAACATGTTTTCAGAATGTTACACTTCTAGGTTTCAAAAACGTTCAATCTGTCATGTTTATCTATGTTCGGTCATGTTCTGTCTATGTGCTCTGAGAATGTTTTTACATAAAATTTCTAAACTTTTTTTCAATGCTGCTGAAACATTCTAGTCATAGGAAATTTAACATGCTTCCAGAATGACATCTAAAGTTGTCTATCTGGGAACGTTGTGTTAGCCGTCTTCTAATAACTTTGTGAAGCAAAGCTTACAGCAGATCATTCTACAGCATTGTTGGAATTTTACAGTTTAACCTTCTTACAGCCTGTCAAATATTTACTGAACATTCTCATAATGTTTTTGTTATTGTTTCAATGGCCCTTTAATCAAATGTATTTGTTAAAAAAACAAATCCGCAAATAGGTTGCGGTAATAGGGTGTGAACCCGCATTTCAAAACCACTAATTCATCATAGATGTCAGCTCACTTTGTGTTTTGATCACACTCTTGCCAGTTTGCCAATTCCCATCACAGTTTGTACTACCTGTCTACTTAATCTATTTATAGCATCAATTCTGCTTGCTAGCTAACTATTCTGCTAATTAGCTAACAATCCAATTAACTAGCCTTCCTAACTACACAGAAGAATAATGCTTTTACAAATAAAAAAAGGAATAAATAAATTAAAAAAAAAATGCTAGCCTATTTCAGCCATTATGTATATTTGGAGACATTGTCTACATAGAACTCAATTTGGAATTAGAAATTCAAACGTTATATTTGGTATCTCTCTTTGCTGTATCTTTGCTGCTCTTATTTATATTTTTATCTTTTAGTGGTTGGGGAAAAATGCATCAGATATACAATTCCTTTTGGACAACTTCTGCTCCTTAAGTCCAGACTGATGTTGACTCGGGCCTACATGGGATCATTTAACAAACTTCACTTAAGTTTATTAAATATTATAATGGCTCAAGGATGGTAAAGGAAAATCAGGCCAATTAATTGGAAAGTTGATTGTGTCCTGTGCTTTACAAATGTTCTGCTCTGAAAATTACAGTACACAGGGATCAGCAGCCCAGATGATGTTCATGTCCATCCTGCAGAATCCTTTTCTACCTTGCATAATACGCTTCCACAACAGCTTAAATATAATAAATTATAATTACCAGCATTGGCAGAGTCTCTGCTTTAAATGTGTTTAAATCCAAATAATATTTCCCCCTGCAGATCTAGAGGGCTCATGGGCATAGTGTGTTTTGGTGTACTGGGATGTTTGGATGTGGATGCTGTATAGTATACAGTTATAGAAGTAGGATGATTTATAATCACACTATCCGGTGTTACCCAGATTGAGGATGGGTTCCCTTTTTGAGTCTGGTTTCTCTCAAGATTTCTTCCTCTTGGAGTTTTTCCTTGCCACCATCCCCTCTGATAAATTTCAATTAAAATGATCTGTCGGGATTTCTGTGAAGCGGCTTTGTGAAGATCTCTATTGTTAAAAGTGCTATACAAATAAAATGGAATTGAATAAAATAGATAATAAAACAGATATGATTAGTCATAAGGACTTACAATGTATCGTTTAATTCATACGCATCCTGTAATGTAAAACACAAAGTCACTTAATTGTACCACTTTTATCACCTCTATCTGAATTTTGTGCAATGGATTAACTGAGTAAATTGTAAAGTGTCCTAATCAGGGGAGTGATTAGATAATGGAGCTCTTAAACACTTAAGATCTAATTCTCTAGAGCTGTGAGCAAAAGCTACATGTGTTTGCATGTGCAAATAGCAAACAGCAAGGAAACAGTTGCCTATGTTACTGATTTTGTGAGTGTCAAAGACCTCAGAGTCTGGGGTAGGGACTAATGAGTAATGATAGGAATTCTGCTTCCTTTCAGTGAGTCAGATCATTTGGCTCATCTCAGAAATAAGAGTTGACTCTCTCTGCTCCCAAATGGCTCACTTTTTTTTCTTTATTATCTAAACCAGAAAATTGCTGGTAATATTTTGATCAGTGAAAACAAACAGCTCAGATTTAGAAAATAGGTTTCCATGGAAGAATTGTGATTAAACTAAGCTGCAAGAGTAATTGCATTGCCTACATCTGTAAAAATAAATAAATAAAAATAATATGTGAGTTGGGCCAGCCCAAAGAGCTCAAGTTTGTGAACGCTGCATCACTACAAATGAGTCAGTTGATAGGCAAAATTTTGCTGTTGTCCTGAAGCAAACTAACTCTCTTGGCATGGAAAGCTGCATTAAATGTACACTTATAATACATCAGCTATCGGATCAACATATCTGATAACTTGCTAATTTTAAT
>CM074949.1:15616547-15647616 GCA_037577455.1 Pangasius macronema
GGAATTCTGCTTCCTTTCAGTGAGTCAGATCATTTGGCTCATCTCAGAAATAAGAGTTGACTCTCTCTGCTCCCAAACGGCTCACTTTTTTTTTCTTTATTATCTAAACCAGAAAATTGTTGCTAATATTTTGATCAGTGAAAACAAACAGCTCAGATTTAGAAAATAGGTTTCAATGGAAGAATTGTGATTAAACTAAGCTGCAAGAGTAATTGCACTGCCTACATCTGTAAAAATAAATAAATAAAAATAAAAAAATTTAAAAGAGAAGAGAAGAAATATATATGTGAGTTGGGCCAGCCCAAAGAGCTCAAGTTTGTGAACGCTGCATCACTACTAATGAGTCAGCTGATAGGCAAAATTTTGCTGTTGTCCTGGAAAGCTGCATTAAATGTACACTTATAATACATCAGCTATCGGATCAACATATCTGATAACTTGCTAATTTTAATTAAAGTTAACTAGGATTCATTTAAGTACAATTATTTATAATATTAAGAGAAACATTAGAGTAAAATTCAACAAATGTCAACTAGCAAATTTGCTACTGAAGAGGAACCACCTCTAATTCCACTACAAGGCAGTAAGCTATTTATCTGACAACTGCATGACAAAACACCCTCTCATGTGAAATGTACAGAATCCAATTCATTCATATCCATGATGGCAAAGCTTTCAGCTTTGACTCTCATTAAGCATTAAATATCACCTAAAGTAAAACGTAACTGAGACTTGCTACTTAAAAATTGCTTTGATATAATGCTTTGCAGTAAAACCATCAAATTATATTTCACTTACTACAGATGTTCAGATGTACATTACCATTTCCGAGTTGAAAGACATGAGCCAGTATGTATGGCATGTGCTTTTTCCTGCATCACATCTGTTGCTTACTTTCCTTCTGGCAGTTTAACTGCGACTTCAGTAGAAGTTGCTACATACTACATATCAATCATTCATCACAGGAGCCATGATAATGTTGGCAAACAAGTTTCAGCAATGTTTCATTGAGAAACTCTTGATGAATCATACTACGGCTATATAACTAAAGAAAACAGACAATCAGAAGAGAGTTGACTTAAACTTGTTGAACCTGAGCTTTTTACAAAAATCCAGCACAGGGGCCTTTGAAATGCAAAAAGATACATATTGAAATGTATTGGACATTGGATTTCCATACTGGGAAAATGCAATTGTGTAAACAAATAATTCAGGATTTCAGTCAACACCACACCCCCCCACCCCTAAAAAAAAGAAGCTCTAATCTTTATGTCCTTCACGTGAATGCCAACACACGCACATACTCATGTAAACCGACATATAATGATGCTACTATAAAATTTCATTTTGGATTAAAGTGCTCATTTGTGAAACCACAAGTAGCACCCAAGTAGTGAGTCACAGCTTAGAATAAAATCTCTTCATTTTCCACCTACTTCAAATATCTCTCAGATCCAACAATGAACACAAACAATGTAACTGCTCCTCACTGGTGATATCATGAAACAGAAGACCTTCAACATCAATACTAAAACACACCTACAGCATACAAAACACATACAACCTACAGCACTGAAATTCATGTCAAAGTGCCCTGTTTATGTCATCCGAGGCTGAGCTCTGTGGAAGGAGCTGTCATCAGGCTCTTGGTTGTCCTGCTGAAATGACGTTATCCAATTATTCAGTGCCTAATCAGCCTGTTTTGGTTGCTCTCGTCTCTCTGAGGTACTCCACAGTATAAACAGTTCACTTACTGCACACAGAAAGGGGCTAATCAAGGGAATTATTGTTTTGCTGCGCCAATTTGCCAGCTACGGGTTCGGCACTGATTGGGATGAAAATGTGCTATTGTGTGCCCTGTTCATGCTTGAACTTCAAGTGAAAATAATGCTATGTGAATCACTCCTGGATGATAAGAGACGTATGAATTAAAAAGAATAACACAGAATTCAAGTTGCATTGTATTAACGTTTTTCTTTTTTTTTTTTAGTAGAGAATTGTAATTATTTTTTGCAACTAATAGTTCAAGCAAAGGTGAAGCCTAATGGGGCATGTGCATGATATGCATTTAGAAATGCAACAGGAGAAAAATAAGGCAAAGGGTAGAACAGCTGAACCAAAACCAGAAGAAACATAGTCAAAATTTCAAAATGGATACAAACAGGAAATAAACAGGAGGCAGGAAGCACACTTCTGAGAACACATCTGTGACACAAACATTCTTGCTCATCCACCTATAAGCAGGGGGTCCTTTACAGGGCAACGTATGTAGCCAATGACGGAAATATGCCTTGAGCATGGGATCTGAAATACAACCAGTCCTCCAGGATCTCTCCTCTGCAAGTATAAGAAGAGCTATATGGGTGGAATAATTGGAAATAGTAAGTTATGTATTTTATTACCTGGACTGAAAATCGTGGCCAATTATTGGACACTAATATTAATTTAATTTCTACTAGTCAACAGACAAACTTTCTCTCTCTCCTGGAAAGTATATTATAGTTGATCGGCTTGTTCCTTCTACCTCTTCAAATGCAGACTTCCTCAATGCATCAGAGCCAGTCACTCCCATGCACAGAAATCCATGAAAAGTTGGACTGGAAAGCACCAGACTGAGCAACAATTGTACCGAAGTGCTCTGGGCATATGCAGCCCAGGAAAGACACACTGTCCAGACTCACAAGACATCCATTGGTAATGGATGAATGATATTTCCTACATTCAGCATTGACCAAAGGTGACCAGTTACCAGGTTACCATGAATGTGTTTCAAATTTGGGACACAGTAATATCCCCTGTCCAGAACAATCAACATTAGAATAACAAAGAGTGAAAATGTACACTTTAGAAAAAAAAGATTCCTTTTACTTGGACCCTTTTTTTAGTGGATTTGTCCTTCCCCAAACCAAGGAAATTATTTAGGGTGCTGGAACTTTTGGAACTAAGTGGAACTTTTTTCTAGCACATCTGACATCTGGGACACAAATATGAGAAAGAGAGAGAGAGAGAGATTAACTAAAATATAGGATAAAGTAGACTTTGTTAAAACATGACTAGTATTATGCTCGGAGCTCTATACAAAGTGCAGCAAGGGATGGCTGATGAAAGATTGGGAGCAGTCCCATTGCTCCCATTGGTATGATAAGTTTCCTTGGTACACACTGCGCATGAATGATATTTCCTGCAGTCAGCATTGGCCAAAGGTTACCAGTACTGTTACACAAGAAATAACTGGGGGTGGTGTGAACCGAGGTGATAAGTCTGCAAAGGGGTTTCATTTGGACCTGCCCATTGGTCTGATGTCGCATCATTTTCTACCAGAGAACTGGAATTACAATGCAGGTGGATGGAATCCTAGAGAATTCGGGGATAGCTGAGCGTTATCTGGAAAGCCTGTGAAAAGCTGTCAGACATGGGATGTTTTCACACTTGCACCTTTTTCCTGGACGCTAGGCCATTTTGGACTATTTGGTGTGTTTGGTCAAGTATGAAAGCTGTTTTTGAACATGGGTGCAGTCCTAGGAGCTGAGCTTGAAAACGGTTGTCTAGGGTTTGCTTCAAGTGAGCTCAGCTGTGGAACAGACCATGTCTGAAAGCGATCTGCTTTCAAGGCCAGGAAGCAAATACCATGATTGATTGAATTTAGCATGATGGGGAAAGGCATGTCTTCTCAGTATTTGGAGTAAAGTTGATATTTAAACACAATACAACTCTTAAAACCTTGAAAAACTAACTAAATAATATATGAATTAGATAAACATTAATTAGAACAATAAAGTGATGTCGTTGTCTTTCTTCGTTTGCTGCTCCTGTTACGGGTCTCCACAGTGGATCATTGGTCTTCATATTTGATTTGGCACAATTTTTATGCCAGGTACCCTTCCTGACACAACCTTCCCCAAGTTTATCTGGGCTTGGGACTGGCACTGGGAGTGTCATGTGCAACTCAAGCAGCTGGGGTCGGTTCCCTGGCCGGGAACTGAACCCAGGCTGTGGCGGTGAGAGTGCCGAGGCCTAACCACTAGTCCTCCAGGGACTCCAATAAAGAGATCTACCTTTTGCAAAAAAATTCCCATTTGCAAAAATTACACACACAGCAGAAGTGACAAGTGAAATTCATCTGTGTGAAAGCAAACTTGCATTGATGATGACCTCCTGCTAACAAGTTCAGAATTGATTATGGCTTTGGACCAATCCCATAGTGTGTTTAAGGCTTGACCTCTAGTTAATTGTGCTGGAAATATATCAAGAATCATTTGTGACTGACTTGATAAGGTTTAGTGTAATTAACATTTTTTTTTATCCTTAATGTTCTTTTATCCTTAAATGTTCTCTCCAAAAAAAAAAAGTTTTTCTATTTGCTATAAATTCTAATTAGATTGAAAAAAAGTGCATCTGTCAGCCAGTGATAAAGCAAAAGTAACTTAATGGTAGCTTGACTGAACTTCTGGTTGCCAGCATAAAAAGTTTTATTCCGGTGCTGATAGTATTTTTTTAAAAGAATACACAGTGTATAGGCCTGGCATCTTCTTCTAAGAGAAATAGTAAGGACATTGAAATGGTCATCCAATTATACTGCATCATATATACTTCATATTTACTGGTCACCATATATACACAATATACACAATACAATATAGTATTGTGATTATTGTACTGTTGGCTTGAATACACTCTTAGAAAAAAACGTTAACTACAATGTATAATGTACAATCTCTAAAACCTCTAGAATCTTAGAAATGTACATGTCTCAAAGTACTTCGATGACAAAGACAACTTTACAGATCTAGTATAATGTAGATCCAATGGACAGAACATGGTGAAACAGCTAGCATCCTCAGTAGCTGACCTGATTCAGTTGAAGCATCTGTCCTCTAAATTCCCTGCCCTCTGCAGGATACTCAAACAGCACTGTGAACTGATCAAACAGCCTGATTTTCTAATTACTGTCCTCCAAAGCCCTAGCAGATAGCAAAGACATGTATAACAAATGTTAGCTTTCTTGGTAGGCTGTATGTGGCAATGTTTTTGTGCAAGATAATTGGAGCAGTGCCCAGTGGAGCAATTCCTAACATGATTTGCGTACATCATTGCATTTTTGAGAACAATGGATGGTGTTTGGCTCACTTCCCTTGGCAGTGCTTGTGTTGTAGTGTCTAAGAAAGTTGAGCCAGCTACTGAGCCATATATATGCGGCTATAGATAGCTGTTGAAGGTGCTCCTGCTGCTTCCCCTAATTGTGTGTAGTGTCAAACCTTCTTCTGTGTTCTTTGTATGAGAAATGAAACTGTAACAAGCACCATTCGCTCTGTACATTTCAAAGATCCTTATTAGTATATTAAGTGACACAACTGCTCAGATTTTTTTAAACTTCAACAATTCTGAGCCTTTTATCATATATCTTACTAGACATCAGTTACAACATGTCAGGACCTTATATTTCCTAGCAGGCAAAGAAGACACCGAAGCAAAATCCTTCGGAAAATCCTTTAACAACAGTAGTGAATAGACCTCTGTAAAGACCGCTCTTATGAGGCTGCGGCGCCATAGCAAGCCACAAGTAAGACTGTAAAAGCAAGTAGGGGAGGTAGGGGGAGCTTCAGAAGTCAAGTCTATCTGGCACTTAGCATTTTACTGCGGTGTATTAGTTACTGTATGTTTGGAAAGCCCATTAGCAGGTGTGCCTTTACTGTTTGACCTAACAAAGGCCTTTATGTTTAAAAGAGTCAGCCTGACTGGATCATTTCTCAATGAAAACAGAGCTGCCGGCAAGTGAGTGCAAGTAAACACACCCACCTACACGCCTCACTCACGCATTCACATAGACTTTAATGCATGTGTGTGTAAACACACCCAAACAAACATTCTCAAAGTGTTCTTAGGTATATACATTTTTTCTGTGCTGTAACGTGGACAGACTGTGAATCAGATATAATGAGTTAAAATAAGCTGTTTGATAAGTAGATAATTAAATGTACAAAGACCTGATCTGCTTGAACAGTTTATGGAATGGACGGATTTAATTAATAGTTAATTTGTTTATGTTATACTATATGTCCTGTATGTGGAATGAGAAATTATTAAATCTTTGACATTCAACATTTTAAATATCACTAAAATGTTAAATCAAAAAGAAAAAAAAAAAAACATGACTCCTATTTTGTGGGAAAAAATGATAAACAACAAATTTATAACTGATGCAGGAAATGTTCCTATCGTCTGTTTATGATGACTAGAAGATCATGTGATCAACATCATTCACTCAAATTACAGTGTTCAGTGGCAGTCAACTTCCTTTGCAAGTATTCACACGTAAAAAAAGGAAGAGAACATCTATACCACTAGCATTCCTTGGCTCGCTTTTAAGAGGTTCTACACAAATACACGGCTGCAATTGCCTTGGTATTCACAGCCATAAAAGCTACTTTATGAGTCTGTCAGAAGAAGCAATTCAGCTGTGTCTTCAGAGCAGAAAAATAATCAGATAATACACAACTATAGTGGACTGGCTTTACTTGTGCTGTAGTTACAGAAGTATTTGATATTGAAAATAAAATGAATCGATATCATGCCACTTTGAAGCCTCATGATATAAAGGGAAAATTAGTTCAATTTAACTGTGTGTGTATCACTGGCATAGCGCTAATCAATAACAAATCTGAACATTTATAACTACAGAATGTCTCATCTATTGCTGACAGGCATATCTTTATAAAATGTAATATCAAAATACAAATTAATCTACAAAGATTATCAAGGTCAATGTCTGTAATGTGTAATTAACATAATATTATAAGGGGGAAACAGTGGGAGATGGTTATACATTGATAGGGAACATAACCTTTCAAACTAGCTTCAAGATTTATGCAGGCAAAGAATAGATAGATCAAGACAGGCCTAGATTTCATTAGCTTTGAGAGACAATAATGGTTTTCATTCCTCTTTCATTCGAGCCCACTCTTTCTGTCATTTCTCCCAACCCCATGAGTCTGAGTGGAGTCTGATTGAAAGGAACCATCATATGCACATCACTGTTGCCCCACATCATTCAGAGAACAAACCGTTTTAGAACCTTAACTATAGCAGCAGCACTGATTGCTCAGGCACCGGCAATTTCCTAACCAACCACCACCTGAACAATGATGTGTTCAGCCCTCTTCTCCCCAGCCTTTCAGACGAGGAATCATTTCACAGTTTGGAACGAGATCTCCATAGCAACTCCTCTTTGAGGGGTTTAGAATCACCATCCAGTAATTCTATGATCATCAGCCACAGCCATTCCCAACCGTTCTTTTCAGAACGGCCACAGAGGAGAAGAGTGAGGGGTAGGGGGACGGGGGTGGCTGAGGGGGAGGAAGTGCTGAAATTCTACAGTCTATTTCAGGCAATTCATGTACACAGTCTCCATTAGAATTCAAAATATTTCGACCTTCAATCAAGCAGCGTTATGTGAAGCTGCTTCGATCTCCAGTCAAGACGAGCAAATGTTTTAGTCTAATCACCCAGGATGAGTGGAGGCAGACAGAGCCTACTCGATCGGAGGCGAATCAAAATGCTCTTTTTAAATGCTGACTGTCTCAACACAAAGCACAAACACACAGCGCTGCATTCGGACCCCCTCCTCTGTCTCTGTCTGTCTGCAAATGGATCCTAAAATACAGTAGATTTGCTCAGTGACTATAATCACATTTCACATTATAACTGCGGAGAGGGTAAATGCATCGTTTGTACTGTAAATTAGACAGATTTTCTATGCGGTTGTACATCTAACTCACTGTCCAAAGCCTCTGTCTGCTCCCTGACTAACAAAACGCTTAAACTAAAATCCATGTCTGCGTATGTGCAGTACAGAGCACATATAATAACAATCCTACAGCATGCTGGTTTCCTCTTAACCTATATTTTCATTTATCAACCATATCGAATTGTTTTAATGTTGCAGTCTGGGTGTTTCTTTTGAGCTACTTGACACATTATGCAAGACATGATTCTCTCTACAGTCTCTGGCACCTTGAAGTGCTGAGCAGAATGAAGCCAAGTGACAATTCACTTAGGTAGTCAAGTTGATGAGCACTCGATGAGACTAAAGTGAAAACTGGGATTACAGCTTGCCACTCTTTACATGACACAGCAACACAGTGCACTTGTTAACCTTCATTGTAAACCACAATGAATAGTCTTTCCACAATAAACAGATGACCACAGTATTGTTGCAAGCTACACAAAGAAATCTATGGAAACAGATCGTGTAATCATGCCAGGGATTTAAAAAATGTATGATAATATTTCTACAGCCACAATAGAGAAAAAAAATGTCACAGCCACCTCTGACTGTTTAGTGGTGCTACTCAGTGTAATTCAAGACATTGTGGTTATGCCTCCAACCAATGACAGCAAAGCATCTCTACACAGCACATAGTTTTTTTATTTCCAGTCCCTGAGTAAACATAGTAGGATTTGCCTGATTGTCCAACAGTATTTCTGCAGCTTTATCAGGGCTGTGGTGCTGTAAAATAACAACCTTGCTCTGTTGGGCTAAGCTATTTCACAGCGACTATTCCACATGCTTCTTGCTCTGAACAGCCTCACACAGGTGTCGGTGTCAGTAGCGATTAGTGAATAAGAGGGCTTGGATGAGCCAAGTATAACAGCAGTGGTTCAATTGATCAACCACATCCAGGCCATGTTAAAATGTGCTGCGCTGGGGCATTTTGGCTGCTGCAGATATTGAGCAAGAATAACAAGTTGGGATGAAAAGAAATTGTAAATGTGTACCAGACTGAGGCAACTGGGAAGGAAGGAGAGGGTTTAGACCACTCAGGACGATAGACAAAGAAGGGGGAATGGGGCAAAGCTGCGATCCTCATCACTGGAAGAAAAACAAACAAATTATGTGACAACTCTGGAGTCTTCCAGAAATAGGACAAATTAACAAAACAGAATAGATGTAATAGAATAGAACATCAGAAAAGAACAAAACAAAATAGAACAGAACTGAACATTTGAATAGAATTGAATACAACAAAATGAAATAGAATTGAGTTTAATAGAATTGGGGGGAAAAACAGAATAGAATAAAACAGAACAAAGCCAAACAGTAGAGAATAGAACCAAACAGTATAGAATAGAATAGAAATAGAATAGTGTAGAATAGAATAAAACAGAAGAATGGAACAAAACACAGAATAGAATAGAATAGAATTATTCTATTCAGTTCTATTCTATTCTATTCTGTTTTGAACAGCAGTTTCCTGCATAGATGATAAACAGAAAAAGCCATAATAGAATAGAATAGAATAGAATAGAATAGAATAGATGATATGTAAGGTAAGACAAATGACTTCTGTTTTTCTATTGTCACATCACATCACATCATCTACATCTACATACACACACACACACACACACACACACACACACACACACACACACAGGTCCAGTCACTCTTAGGGCATCGATGCAGCAAACGTTCCCCTTCTGCAAGCTCTTAGAACATGAAGCATGCTGAGGCATCAGCTTTCAGCATCCCCTCTAATAGTTTTTGAAAGTTTCCTCTGAAAGTAAATCCACTGTTTACACAGATTTTTCAAAGTCATTAGATGGTCAAAAAGAAAAAAATAATATCTGAAAGGCACTCGTAGGACTGTTGAGCAACCCAAGATTCTCTGACTTCAAACAGCTGAACATGAAGCTGCAGATCTAGTTCGACTGCTGGCTGGCTTCAATCAGACTGCTGATCCACTGGCTGTCTGTGAAAATGTGGCCATACAGACACCTAAAATAACTTGGAGTACTTTACAAAGACATACCGTTTGCCAGGCAACTTTCCTGTCCTTTCCTGTGCTATTATAAACCTTTTTACCATCAATTTATCAGCAATTCTCACTGCCAGTAAAGAACTGCAGGTGACAAACACTCTCATACATGACTATAGACTGTACTGTGCTCTTAACATATTCACATACAGTATATATATATATATATATATCCAGAGCTCAAAATCAAAATCAATTAAGGAAAGAATTTTCTGGTTCATGTGATGCTAGTTTCACAAACGAATAAAAGCAAAGCCCCACTGTGGCAGGAATTAATGCACTGCCAAAACACACAATTCACACGGAATTGAGTTATAAGTCATCTCTCTGCTCTTTGTAACATGCTCCACACATTTTGGCAAACATCTGAAGCAAGGAAAAGAGTGCTCCCACTACCATGTAATCAGACAAAATAAAAGAAGTTCCCTGGATGTGGAAACATGTACCATCTGACACCGGATAAAACATTTCTATAATTACAAAACAAAGATTGAAATGGTTAATGGTTAAGTGGTGGAGCAACCACTTATTCTCAATGGAATCCACTTTAGGAAAACAATGGCAGGTCAAGACAGAGAGCTGTAAATTCATGAGGATAAAGTAGGAGTTTTATGTGCTCGTATTCGAGAGAAGTGTTTATAATAGAAAGGCGCTGGTTTATTTAGATATCCATTCTACTTACAGCATCGTGATATAGACATAAACCAAGAGTTGTTTTTTTTATTTTGCCACACACAAAACAATCAAATGGGAAAAAAAAAATCAAGAACATCCCTGCTTTGATTTGTTACTAGATTTTGGACAATCATTCAGCATGTCTGCCTCTACCATTTCTAGTGCATGTATATTACTCCGGGGAAAACAATCCCTTCTTGCCTGAGCTCTTATGTTACAAACAGCACCATAATAATGGTCTTCACCTACAGCCAAGGAAAAACATGAAACAAATGGCCTTCCATACTACCCTACGACATATGGTAATGTCACAGAGGTAGGGAGCCTCATCAAAGTCTGAGAAGACTTCAGGAGCCACAGATGTCACATGGAGCCAGGCAACTATTGGAAAATGGCTTCGGACCTGCCGTGACACCCTCATTACTGCGCCCAGGATTAATCCTGGGTAGAGAGGCCCAGAGAACAATAAGAATAAATGCTTGGTATTGTAACCCTGCCTGCTCTGCCTCACTCTCTGAACATTGCACAGCCACTAATCAGAGCTCTTCTCATGTAATGGGAAAGTCAATAGCCACATACAATCAGTAAACAAATTCTGCTATTTTTAAAAAGAGCCCTGGTCTCCATTTTAGAGCTGGCAATTTAAATTATTCTACCGTGTAACACCTTAATTGTGTAAGACAAAGAAGATGTCGAGAGTACAAAGGAGCTGGGAGTGGAGCAGGAGCTTCATGTAATTTCTGCGCTGCCATGCACAGATGACATGTGATAAGCATTCTGCTTTGCCAAGAGCTGTTTTGCTGATGCCAAATGACAGTTTGCAGTTAGTGGCCATAATAAGACACAGGCAAACTGTTTGTCTTTAACTTACTGCAAATGTCACTCCCTTAATGAAGATAAAAGAAATGCAGTTAGGAGCATATCAGGCACATGCCATATATAATTGTGTTCTTAGATCACTTTATCGGCAGCTAAACAATCGCTTTCATTTTCAACATTCAAACCGAAACGGGTGCCTTTCAAAGATATTGATCTTCTCAACTCACACTGTTGATCTGTTTCATCTGAGAACAGAACGTGCCATTGTGTGCTTGCAGACATTCAAATTCTTCATCTGTGGTATATTAAATATAGGGTATTTTTTAAATGTACCAAAAGGAGTGCTTATATTACTATATCACTTAGTACACTAGTAGTTTTGGGCAGAAGACATGTAAACAATAGAGTGAAGTCAATCAGCTGCAAATCAAATTTGTAATCATACTTTCAGTGATGGGACTCAAAACTGTGAAGTCAAACAGACTTGGGAAAAGTCTTCTAGAGTCACACTGACCTAGTGTGAAGCAGCAACACTGAAACCAGTGCTATGTTCTCCGTGAAGTCAGGCGAGGCGTGAGTATGGAACAGGTCTCATCCTGACCAGACCTAACAGATGCTCATCAACATGACTCAACCCTGAACACTAAACTATAGCGTGACTGAGAGCCTTTACGTGCCTCACACACATATATATCACACAAAGCCTACACGAAACGTCAGTCTAAAAATAAACTAGCTTCTTAACATTTTAACAAACACTAATGCTAATTAAGCACACAATGTAAATAATAAAGCTAGTACATGATGCTTATTCAAGACAACACAAAGAAAGTCTCATATTAGAAATGTTCTGTGTCAGAACAGGATATTTAGAAATAAAATGTAGAAATCTTATAGGTTCTTAGGCTGTCTCTCTGAGTGAACCCTTAAAGATCCTGTCTGGAACCCAACATAATAGTGTTTCCCTACCATCACAACTTCCATCTTCAACCTTTCTTGGGAACTCTTAATCATTACTCATCCAATGAACACTTGAAGAACTCTCGAAGCACCTTTTTTCTTTCCTTTTCTCTTTTTCTTATAGCGTGTATAGCACCTGTGGTCCAGTGACCACTTTTTAGTACTAGTTAGTACAGAACCTTAGAAGTGTAGGCAGAGATCTCACTTGACAGAGGAGTTAATGTGCATCATGGACAGCTAAGACATATACGCTAACCCTGCTTAAACCTCATTAATTCTGTACAAACATATTCTTTATGCCAATGTGGAAAATCTATCTATCCATCCGTCCATCCATCCTCTGTACCACTTATCCTACACAGGCTTGCAGGGGAGACTGGAGCCTCTCCCAGGGTGCCTCGGGGCACAAGGCAGGGGACACCCTGGACGGGGTATCAATCCATAGCAGAGCACACACACACACACACACACACACACACACACACACACACTCCAATGTAGCAAATATTTATCTATGTCTAAGGATATGAAACAACACACCTACACGTCCACTGCAGGAGCGCGCACAACCACCGTGTAGCGCGTAAAGCTTTCTTTATCAGGCCCTTAACAATTTGAGCTGAAATGGATGTTACAGTACATTTTCAGCCGTGTGCATTAATAATTTATTACTGACATTTGATGACATTAAAAACGCCATTGCGCAGTATATTAATTTGAATAAACTTAGGAGAAATGCGCGTTACCTTTTTTTTTCCACAGAATGTGCCAGCTTTTCCCCGTTGTGTGAATGTTCTAGCAAATGTGTGATGCAACAGTTTCTGTTGTTTGTAAACACTAAAGATTTCCCACATTTCCAGACTCGTGATCTGGTGCACACGGATGACGACATGCATCATCACAGCAATCAAGCGTTTCATTAGAGCTGCGCGTCGCGGTGAGGCCACTGTGAGCCAAAGCTGACTCAAAGCGAACAAACACTTCATGCATTTGCCTATTTGCTTTTACAATTCTTCTTATCTTAAAAAAAAAAGTCATGAAATTAAAATGCTCAATACAGCTTGATCAGCAATAGGCTAAATAAAGTGATTGCTCAGGCTTATGTTGTATTTCTCTTGTGCGTTAGGAGGAGGAACGAGCAGGTGGGTGTGAGGTGATGCACTAAAGGACCTGTGGATAGCAAGGATTTAAGTTTGCACAGCTTAGTTAATTATCCACAAATGCGCTTTTCCTCTTAAGGGTGGGGACACATCCCTGCCAGCGGCAACAGACCAAAAAAAAACAAAAAAAAAAACCCTAGTCTGTGTGAAAACCCCCATCAGCCCGCATCTTCACGCACGCAGCCAACGGAGCTAAACTGCTCCAGATCTAGCGCGAGGACGGGACCTATTGTAAGACGCCACCTTAACGAATAGGTCCGGATTAATCATTTATCTTTAGCTGCTTAAAGCAGTGATGGATGCGTAGCGTCACTCAGACTCACCACAATAGATGCACAACGTTTTGTTCTTGCCAAATAAATCACCCGCATTGTTTAAGGTACATTGATCAGTCTAATGACTTGTAATAGGCTCCTAATTGGCACAGAAATCTGCTCGCCAGGTAGACCAGCTGACGGCTGTGCTGCTCCAAATCCTGCTATAAAACAGTCTTTAGAAAAGAAGTATTTCAATATTTAGGGATGAATATACCACAGGTAATAAGATGCATGCCATAATTTAAATTCTACACTAATGAAAAGAAATGCATCATTTCAAATCAATTATATTATATACTATGAATGGTCAAGGTATTCATAATAGATTAAAGTACTACAGTTTAATTATTGTCAGATTTTTTTTATTTACTTTTTTATATATATATATCAACACTGGCTTTGATATCTGACATTTTGTAAATATCCTGAAAAAACAAGCCTCTCCTTAAATCACACAAGAAGCCTAATTTATCTACAGTATGTTCTGATGGTCGTGTTTAATGAAACATGGTGTAAACATGTGGATGCTGAGAAACAGGACTGTATCAGATCAGATCAAATTAGCATCGTCTTCATCTAATGTCCAGATTGCTATATATAAAATGTACGAGTGCATTCGTTTAGGAGATCTATCTATATTAATATGATTGAATTGATTACAGACAAAATCAGCTGTAATGTGGAGCGCAAGAGAGAAAGTTGCACATGCACATGAGAGGGAGACTTTCCTCAACTGCAGCCAAATGCGTTGATTTTTTTTTTAAACAGATATTTAATGGCGTTAATTGTTTGCCTGTCAATTTACTGTAATTGCAGAAATGAAGTAATTTTCGAGGCTCCGTCATGCGAATTTGAATAAACTTTTTAGATTCCCCTCTCCATAGGAGGGATTTAAAGCGAAGCGCTTTGGAGCAAATTGCGGCCGGGCTGCCTGGCACCGCTCAGCCTCTATAATGGAGCATTATTTGGCAATTTTGAATACTGTAATGCACAGCTTTCGGCGAGGCCATTTTCAAGAAAATTGCTTTAACTTTTAAAAGGATGATGATTCACTCTAAAGCAGGCCATTGTTAAATTATGCCATTAGCCTTAAATGTTTTAACAAGTAAAAAAACACACATTGGTATGATGCATTGATCTTCATATAAAAGACAAAAAAAAGAAACATCATTAAAAGGTAAAAAAAAAAGCATAAGAAAGAGAGGTGAAACTATACTTGTATTAATTTATCTTTGTATTTTAAACAACAAGGAAAATTCCTGACATACGTGTGTAATGGGTCTTCTTCTATTTTGTCACGGTTGCCGATCATTCTAAATTTTTTTCTTCATAATACATTATAGATTTGAATGTGTTTAATGCCTGCAATCGTGTAAAGCGCCAGTGGAAAAATTGTGTGATTTAAAGTCGCATCCTGCAAGACGCGCGCGCGGTGCTTTTCCAAAGGCATTTAAACGGAGCGCTGCTGTGGGCGCACGCGCGCGTTTACCCGCACAACCACACACACACACACACACACACACACACACACACACACACACACACACACACACACACACACACACACAAAACCCATGATCTTTCACACCTGTTGTGAGATTAGTAATCCCCCTCTGATTTCCTCCTCCAGGTCATCCTGAAGTGACTGCAAATTACAAAAAAGTGCCATCAGTGTACAATTATTCGAACCCGTTGTAAATATTGATCAAAAAAGAAGAAGAAAGTCTATCAACTCAAACTTCTACCACGGTTAACGTTGCTATGTAAGATGCAAACAAAACGTTTGACCGATTTTACGTTGTAGGATATTCGGCTAAAATGTAAGAAAAGAAACAGTGTGTGTGCAGATTGTATTTTTCTTTTAAATGAAAACATTTCAAATACAGGAGATTGTTGTCACCTATAAATCTGTTCCTGTCCTATAGCCTGTAGGCTGTCGCAGGCGAACGTCAGAAACGGCATTAAACATATCAAGACATCTTGCACAAAATAAATAAATAAATAAATAACAAATAAGTAGCTTACCATAGAGGAGCGCAGGCTTATTATACACCAGTATGAGCTCTACACTATTATAAGTGAAATGACTGCGCCTTGATGGCCATATAGCCTACATATAAAAAAACCTTAAAAATACCAGATCGCTTGACGCCTGACAGTGGGATCGGTACCTCGGTTATTGATTGACATGCTACTTTAGTATTTCTGTCATGGACACGTCTCTTATTGGCTGAACTCGACTCGTCGTGGAAGTATCCGCTGCGCAGATTGGTCGAGTGTCCCAGGCAGCTGTACTTCAAAGAAGGCGCTCTCTACAACTAGGTAGAGTGTGAAGCCTCAGCCAAGGGACGAGCGACCCGAGTGGAGACCTCAGCAAAACGCGTCCTGTCCGAGTCAAACTGGAACATAATAACACCGTAGTCCTGAAAAGTTCAGCATAGACAAGGCACTGGTTATGGCTACTTCTATACTTGGGGTAAGTCGGCAGTTTTTACTGGAAGCTTGCGTATGACCTTTTTTTCTTCAGATTTCGGTTTGCATTCGCCAACACTGACTTCTCTGCAACTTTATAATGTTTTTGCTGCGTTTCCATTATTAGAAAATAGCAGACCATTTACGAGATCTAATAGGCTTTTATTCGTAAGTTAAATGAATTTTTTTAAATGTCAGTTTGAATTGGAGATGTGCATTTTTGCATTAGATTTCCGATTTATTTGATTAAACGCATTAAGAAAAGTTCTACAAGTGTCCATGTGAAGCTTGATACTGTTCTCACTTCAGAATTCCTGAAAACAAAAACCTTCTCAAGGCACCGATGTCTAGGTTTTTCTTATATGGAAATATTGTTGCATAGTTAGGAACAAACTTTGCTTGTTTTTTGTTGGCGTGTTTTGCAGGAAGAGCCGCGCTTCGGAACTACCCCTCTGGCTATGTTGGCTGCGACCTGTAATAAAATTGGCAACACAAGTCCTCTGACCACTTTACCCGACTCCAGCGCGTTTTCCAAAGGCGGATTTCATCCGTGGAAAAGATCCTCGTCCAGTTGCAACTTGGGCTCCAGTTTGCCGGGATTCAGCGTGGCGACGAGCCGCAGCACTTCTGGACTAACAACCACGACGGGCACGAGCAATAGCGCGTTTTGCCTGGCGTCCACCTCGCCAACTTCCTCCGCTTTCTCCACCGAGTACAGCAGCTTGTTTTCCAACTCGGCGAGCGTTACCTCGCAAGAATCCGGACAGTCGGCGTTCATTTCCAAAGTGCACACGTCGGCCGAGACTTTGTACCCACGAGTGGGCATGGCGCACCCGTACGAGTCGTGGTACAAGTCCGGCTTTCACTCCACGATCTCAGGCGAGGTGGCAAACGGCGCGTCCTCGTGGTGGGACGTGCACACAAACCCGGGCTCGTGGCTCGAGGTGCAAAATCCAGCTGGCACGCTGCAGAGCTCGCTGCATTCAGGCACGCCGCAGGCCATCCACTCCCAGCTCGGCGGCTACAACCCCGACTTCTCGAGCCTCACACACTCGGCTTTCAGTTCGACTGGCATCAGCCCAACGGCGTCCCACCTCCTGTCCACCAGCCAGCACCTGTTGACGCAGGACGGTTTCAAAACCGTCATCCCCACGTACACGGACACTTCGGCGGCCAACGCCATGATATCAGGTGCCAGTTCAGGAATCGGGAGCTCGTCTAGATCCTCCAGGAGATACTCGGGCAGGGCGACGTGCGACTGCCCGAACTGCCAGGAGGCGGAAAGGCTCGGGCCTGCCGGTGCCAGTCTGCGCAGAAAAGGACTCCACAGTTGCCACATCCCAGGCTGTGGCAAAGTCTACGGCAAAACATCTCACCTCAAAGCGCACCTCAGATGGCACACTGGAGAAAGGCCATTCGTGTGCAACTGGCTTTTTTGCGGAAAACGCTTCACCAGATCTGACGAGCTCCAGAGGCACCTTCGCACCCACACCGGGGAGAAAAGATTTGCGTGCCCGGTGTGCAACAAGCGCTTTATGAGGAGCGACCACCTGAGCAAGCACATCAAAACGCACACGGCCGGAGGTGGGGGCAAAAAAGGCAGCGACAGTGACACCGACACGAGTAACCTGGAGACCCCCAGGTCCGAGTCCCCGGAACTGATTTTGGAGGGTGTAAACCCGAGGGTCACGGTCAAAGAGCAGTCTCCTCATCACGAGTCCTGAGCGGCCTGATCCCGCCAACATGCCAATGACATTAAACTGCTATCGACACAAAAACTTCTCTCCAAAAAGAAAAAAGAAAAAAAAAAGAAGAAAATAAAAACCCTGGTAGGTTATAATTAAAAGACAAAGACACGGGTCAGGAGTTGGATGAACTGTTTTGGTGACACTAGGCTTTTTTCTGAGATATAAACAAGGCTTTTTTATTAAGGCCCATTAATTGGGGATATGATTATCACGAAACTAAAACTGATTAGGCCTATTGCACGTTTCAGGCTGATTGCTCAAATGCTGAAAGGTGATAGTAGTTTTGATCGGTGCGCAGGAGAAAGTGAATCCAGCTGAAGAGGGCTGGGAACGAGCTGAGCTAACTGTGTAGATATTGACAAAATATTGACAAATTAACGATATTTTTCCCTGTAAATGTTCCTTATTACTGTTTCGTGGTGGATCCTGAAATTCAGGGAGTTTTCTTTACTTTCGACGCACTTTGTGGATGTCAGTATGTATGTAACACAGCTATTTAAAATTCAGTTACTCCTTTCTTTACCTTGCTAAAAAATATATAAATGTTTAATTGTAAAGTCTCGCGTATAAGGCTTTCATTTTGTAATTAAAGGTATTTAAAATCAAAAGCTATTTTGTTGTTGTTTTGATGCACGTGGTTAAAAACTGTGATATTATTATTATTATTATTATTATTATTATTATTATTATTATTATCTATCGATTTATTTTTTCGTGAGATAATAATGAACCCATTCCTAAAATGGCTTGAGCAGTGACTCAGATCCACTGAGCGTTATTTGGTGTTTCCACCCGAGAACATGAAATAACGCGTGGACGTCTGTAAATATATCAATAATGCACTTCTTATATGCGCCAACGCAAATCGACACAGTTTCCCAGAGGAATAAATCAATAGTTAATGCCCTGGAACAGGCATTTTACGCCCAAATGAAAATCTTGTTAAATAGTATTAATTATGACTTGGAGCACATCGCAGCCCCGTGTGTCTTGTATCCGCGATTAGGGAATCGTGTCTTATCAAATATCTAATTAATCTCCGAGACATCATTTGTTCACCCGCTCTTTATCAGCGCTTTTCCGAGGGGGTTCGGTGACAAAAGGGCTCTGAATATTTATTTTAATCGGACGAATTAACTGCTTACATTTGCATGTCAAACGGAAAATGTCCATTTAAGAGGACGCTATGGTATAAAGCAGCTTTTAGGCTTTCTAAGCGCAGCACTTGATTGGTGTTTTCCCCCCTTTTTTTTCTGGATGCTACTTTTGAGAAGGAAAATGGGAAAAGCCATATGCAAATGGTGATTTTTTAAAAATGCTCTTGTTGCGGTGCAGTCAAATGGTCGCTGGCTGTTATTTGAATATCAGTGGCCGCGCACTGAAAGGGTTCAAGGATGCTCTCTGACTCCTTTGTGTTTATCCAGTGCAGCGTCCGATCTGAAAGAAAGAAGCGGCGGTATAATTAGGCTGCGGCTCAGCCTGGGAACCCGAGAGGGCTACACGTCTCAGCCAGGAAAAAAGCGCCTTGTGGGGAGGAAGTTAAATTGACCAGAAGGCAATAGACGAAAATTATTTTCATTTCCTATTGTAGGCTACGCCTGGTAGCTGCTCGGAGAAGCAATCCTCAGGGCAAGATCCACAAAAATAAATCGCTCCATTATCAGATAATTTGACATTTTGCAGGGAAGAAACAGACTGTAATGAATGAATAAAAAAGCCCAAATTTTAGTTGACATCTAATTCTAATTCTGAGTGTTGCGCTCTCTTTAATAAAACAGCAACAAAATTGTAGTCTTGTAAATTATACGAGAAGGGTTTAGTTTATTTTAACACACACCAGGTGCCTGAATTGGATTTTCAGCCTTTTAAAACGTAATGTCGCACAGCCTATTGCGATTTTTATTGCGGACACTCCGAAATGTGTGCCGAGGAAATGAGAGCTGTTTAGGCGTCAAGGCATTCATAAGCACACTTTACAATTATATGGTCTCATTAAGATTTACAAACGGGAGAGTATAGCCGGACGAGCATGAATCAGTGCGGGGCGGCGGCTCGCCTGCGGGCCTGGACACAGAGCGCCGTCACTCAGCGCTTTGTTCCGCTCCGGCGGAATGCGCTCTTGCTGAGAGAGAGGCGAAAAGTCAAGCTTTGTTTGCGCGCCACAATAAAGACAGATCAAAGAGCCGCGGTCGGTGCGGGACACAAGCAGGATGAGCACCAGATCACTGATCAAGGAGCTCACACCGCTGTCCTCACCAGTCCAGGGTCAAAAGAAGGTGTCCATCAATAACGAGGAGCTTCCCAAAATTACACACCTTCTTTTATGAGGATGAGCAAATCTCTAATGGGGCAAAATGAATAATAATAATAATAATAATAATAATACACTCTAAGCAAACGGACCTATACTCCTAGTTGTGTCCCATCCTGCTTTTCCTCCCCATGAGATTTCCACACTGCTTCATCCACATGTATAAAATCCTTCAAAACAATTATGCAACAATTAATTAAACTTTTAACTCAGTGCAATCTCTGGGTTTATTTCAATGCAGGTAAATATTCTTGAGAATAAGTTCACTGGGTCACTTCCCTAATAGGCAGCAGTGCTGATTTGAACAGGAAGCTATTTTAGTGCTTTCAGGAAAGACATTTCCACTTGAGTGCTTTGATGCTGCTTTAAGGAGCTCTAGTGTGGCTTTTCTGATTAAAGTGGAAGAACAACTGTGAATATTGGCCGACTGTATAGAACAGCTACAGAAGATGAAGGTAAAAAAAAATGATTATACGGTAAAACGCTGAAAGCTTAGCGTTGTAGAGAGTATTTTTATGAACAACACTGATGACTGTACAAGTGCACATCATCGTATGGAGAAGCTCTCAGTGTTCTCAGCGCTCCACGTTCCCTCCCCGGGCCAGAGGAAAGCGGGGCTGATTGCAAGCGCCGCTCATCTCATTCCGCAACATGAAGGTCAGGAGAAAGTCCAAAACACCTAGAGCTTATTTCAACACAGTACACTGGTGACTTCTGCATATTAAGCAGCATATTAAACTTTAAAGATGTTAGTGTTGTTCTGTTTTAATTGTATATTATTAAATAAAATTCTAAAGGAGATATTTTAATGCTCGAAGTGTTGTGTTAGATGGAAATTAAGCTACTTGTTTAAACTTCCAAGACAAGCTTTCATGGTTGGGTGATGAACATTAAAAAATTTAACACAAAAACATGCAAATTACACCAGCAGGTGAATGCAAGCATGGACTAGGATACCTGTGATTATTACGGTCATTCATGCCATTTTGTTAGAAATATTTCAAAGACTATTATAACTAATGGATAATAATATCTAATATGCTGAAAGAGCTACTATATAAGTAAAGCGGCTCTCTATGAAACTCCTGGGGTTAAATCAATGAACTTCAAAGCATAATGTCAATGAATGATGGCTGTAGGAATTTCCCATGCCTCCTTATAAAAGAACAGCCTGAAAGCGAATACGCCTTAGTGTTACTGCAAAACATGTCGGATCTGAATGCCGAGGTAGATAGTGTCTCATGCTCACATCAAGTCAAACATTGTGAAGAAGCTAAAACGCGTTATAGGAACGAATGGATGAGAATTTGAGAGTTCTCGTCGTTTGGCCTAAAGTATTTTGGCGCCCTCTACTGGTTAGAAGAAGAAGAAGAAGAAGAAGAAGAAGAAGAAGAAGAAGAAGAAGAAGAAGAAGAAGAGTGTTTTAACCATGGAATAAAAGAAAATGTTCAATCAGATATACAACCCACTTTTAATACACCAAAAACAAACTCTGAAAACTAAAGATCGTAATATTTAAAGGAGTAAAAACGTTACAGATCACTGTGTGCCCAATACAGCTTCACATTAAACCACAAATCATAAACTGAACCAACAGGAAAACGTTTGTGCTTCTCCCTCATCGTTTCCTATCGGCCCGACATGGACTTCTGTTCCTTTCCTTCCCAGCCCTCACTGTCTCTCTACTCCTGCTCATTACTCGCTCCTTACTCCCAGTCCTCTCTCTTATCCTCTCCCTACTCCTGCTTCTTACTCTCTCCCTACTCCTGCTTCTTCCTCTTCTACCTCTGCTTCGTTCAAAACTATCACTCCTCTCTTTCCTCCTCGCCTCATTCTCTAGTGGTCTATCCCGACTCTGACTCCTTCCTTTTTCATTTCTACCTTGATCATTACTCACACTTCTCTGTTTGCCACTCCTTTCCTTCTCCCTTATCCTTTCACGATCCCAACTCTTCTCCCTCGGGTTCCTTCCTCTCTCTCTACTCAAACTCCTGTTTCTCTCACCATCCCTGGTTCTGCTGAATCTATGTTCAGCCTTCTCTCTTTCGCCCCCTCTTCTCACCCTGTCCTTATTCCTCCATTCTGTCTCTCTGCTCTCATTCTGCAGGCTTTCTTTTCTATGTGGTGACCTCTGACCTTTTTCTCGTCGTCTGTCCTGCTCGTCTGACTCTGTGCGCTCATGTTTGTCTCGGCTATGCTTAGAATCAGGACTCTGAATCTGGTCTCTATTGCAAGGCTCCTTGTTTCTTCCTCTCGGTCTTACTTCACTCTCACTGTCAGAACTGCTTTCACTGGACGAGTCTCTCCTTCTCTTCTTTTTCATCTTCTTCTCTTTTTTAGCTTTGTGTCTTTCAGATTCAGACTCAGAGCTGCTACTACTGTCCGAGGTGCTGCTGGAGGAACTCTCAGTCGTCTTTTTCTTCTGTTTGCGTTTCTTCTTCTTCTCCTTTTTACTCTTCTTCTTCTTGTCCTTCTTCTTTTCTAGCCGGTCAAGTTTTCTTTAAAAAAAAAAAGAAAAAAAAGGAACAACTAATTAATTGAGAGAACTCAAATTGTAAGAAAATTAAACAGCTGAATATAAAATCATTCTTCATTAGAAATGAACAATAAAATTTCAAATTATTATATTTTCTCATCTCATATATTATTTTTATTTTACTAGTTTAATAGCAGTAGAGTAATGACAAATCCCAGTGAAGTTTTTTTTTTTAAGCAGGTCTATTATGCCGCACACTCATTCACCGATGTGACACCAATACAACTGAAAGAATAATTTCATGCCTCAGATACATTTCCACAAACCATATTTGGTTGCATGCATATTTACACACACCTGAGGAGCTTCTGTTTCTGCTTCGTGGTTAAAGATTTAAGGAACTCGACTTCAGGATCCTCTTCTTCCTCACTGGCCACAAACCCCTGTAGTAGAAGTACGGTAATTCAGCATATTAGCACTTACACCACTGGGCTTAAGCACGCTAAACACATAGACTCACACTTCCAAACTTGTTCATCATATCAATGTACAGCAACAATCAGCAACAAGAATGGGTATGTAAAGGCAAGTAAACATGAGCGCCACAAGCTCTAGAAGCTGTAAAACAAGCAATGTTCCTGCTGCCCTGCTTTCCTATAATTTTGGTAGTTAGTTTCATCAAGCCTCCTCTCTTGACTAAACTTGCTGTGACTGGAATTGCTGAGCCGCTGTCTGATAATTGGCCGTTTTGCTGCAATCAAACTCTCTCTTCTCCTTGCTCGGGACTGGGCATGGATATCAATGGTCTTATTTTGAGCCTGAGGGGGTCACGGGGACATGGAGATTACCTGTGCTGGGTCACAAACAGTGGCGTTCCTCCCAAGGACACATTTCTTCAGCGCAAACCCACTGTTCCGCATCTCTGCCATTAACTCGGAGGGGTGCATCGACGGGCCTGTGCACAAAACACAACATCACGGTCCCATTGATGTGTGTGTGCATCCCCCTCAGAGGGGAGCACAGCAGCAGCTTTGTTAACAGAAAGGGACACCAAATCAACTCACTCGTCCCCTGACTGGGCAAATCACACTGTATTATTCTGCCAAAGCAGTGGTTAGAGCAAATCAGAATACACAATAATTGCATTTTTTCTGGCAGCTCAGGAGGAGGGCCAGTCTGAGAACTGTCACGCTGGACCCAGGAGGAGTAAACACATTACTGTACTGCTATACGCTCTGATTACAGTCCTCAGCGCACACAACTACTGCTTCCTGCACTGAGAGGCATTCAAGAGACTCTGGATCATGACTGCCCCAAGTAAAGCACTGCCAATGATCCTTGATGCAAATTCTGCTGTGATGTACTGTAAGTATTTACTTTATATTACGCACATATGCGCCTGGCTAAAAAAGTAGTCTAAATCTATATGTATAATTTTTACACAAATTCAACAATACTCCATACAACAGTAAGCATGTCACCAATCCTTCTCAGCATGGTTAACAGGAGAAGGATTGTATCTGCTTTTAATAATATATTCTAAGACGACAACACTGCCATCTTCAGGGCCAGAGAAATTCAGCACAGTGTTTCACTCACACAGGCATTTCAGTTAATAATGAATTAGTAACCTTACAAACAGCAACAGTGACTTCTGTTGCAATGATCAATGATGCCTATTTGAAAATGCAATAATTGAAGGTTATATAAAAATGCTATTTATTAAGAAGAAAAAAAAGCAGTACCTGCTTCATCATTCGCTACAGAGCTGGCGTTGATTCCAGACAGTCCAAAGAGAGGACACTCCCTGTCTGTGTTCACATGACCCCACTTGTGACACTTGATACAGCGCACATTCCGCACCTACAGAATAAACATTACAAATTCACTACCTGCTCTATTTACAATTATAATAAAATACAGTTACAGAGATCAAAATATAGATACTGTCAAAAAATCCGAGAGAAGATGGTAAAATAAAATCTGACCTGGATCCCAAAAGGCTGATCTCTGATGTTCATGTCATCTTTAGCGTACCTAAGGAGAAAGGAGAGGAGGAAGTAAGAGCAGAGAAGGATGACACTATCAGTCTTAGGATAAGTCTTACTCATTTGACCACACAAAAAGAGTAATACAACTTACTTTTCACGAGGAGCAACCTTCTGCCACTCGAACTTATACTCTGATTCTCCTTCCTGTGAAGACGATATATAAAACATGATGACTAGGAGACATGGATCTGTCATACGGATAACGTGAGAAATCATATAAGAAGCAACTCGTATGATATATTGCTGGATGTATTGTCAGGACATTTATAACACTAACTAACTCAACAGTAAACACTGTTTGGTAAAGTTTTTAAATGTGCCATTACAATTCTGCCAGCATAGTGCACACTGTGAAAATGTCTCCAAGTACTGTGAAAATCACAGGTTTATATTAATGCTCCTTCTAATACACTGATCATTTAAGCCTAATAAAAAACAAATGAAAACAACAGTCAGATTGAGGATATGGTGAAGTTTTCTGTAAGGACTAACTTATATAATGCTCAGTGAAACAGTCTGAACTGTCTGTGCTTTGTTACAGTCAGAATGTTTTGCAGCAGAGAAAGGTCAGAGGTCAGGTTTCTCAGTTACGCGACCATCTATTTTTTTATTGTTAAATTCAAGGGAGAGAACGAAGAGAGAAGCTGGTGAGGGAACAATTGTTTACAGTCAAGTGATAACAGGAAATAACTTGTTTGGGATGTTTCACAACATCAGATCTGACTGCAGACAGATTAAAAAGTATGATGCGTCAGCCATTAACAACACGCCACTCTGTTTGTGAGAGCACATAAGAGCACAACCCTTTATGAGAAACCCATCGCGTTTAAATATGCACATAAACCACTTCCTCTAAAGCATTTCAACAATGTTTATAAATTAGGACTTAAATATCTACTCGGTAGCATGACGACTTACCTCTTTAGTTTCCTCTTCAGAGATTCAAAGATCAGAGTGTTCATGAAAAAAAAAAAGAGAGACAGAAAGACAGGGAGTAAGACACAAAGCTTTATAAAATCAGGAAGCTCCATCATCTCAGTTATCAGAATTGAATTACCTTTGGATGCACCAGGAGGAGCTTCATACATAAAGTTCAGGCCATTTTTCACTCTGTCATCACCCATCAGCAGTCTAAAACACACATCAGGCTGAAATGATTAAGGACATTACCACAGAAGACGAACACTGCCACCTTCAGGCAACATCGGGTATTTAACCAGGGCTGATGTGGACACTGCAGGACAGGGTTTGAGGGTATTTTCAGACTGCAGATCTGTGCTCTGTGCCGAACCGGGACTTAAATTGTTACAATTTTCTCCTTGGCTTGTTCGCTTTCACAAGGCGACATTTCAAAGAATACCTAAATGTGTTCATGCAATCACATATGAGTAAACTGTCCTCATATTGGTGCGTCTGTTTATGTTCCAGGGTATCAAGATGGATAGACAGCGGCTCCGTGAGCTAACTCTGGCTTACTTTTTGGCTGTAGTTATTATCATTTATCAGCTTGAGCAGGATTCAATGTTTCACAGAGCGAGTAAAGCCCACCTCCTTACAACGCTCGCTAAACCCCTTGTAAACCTCTGTGTTTTTATACGGTTTTGAACGCTGTTCAGAAATGTGTTAGTCAGACCAAATTTCAATGGCGTGTTTTACCTCATCTTTGGTCCAAGTTAAACCGTGATTCATGTTGCGAGCCATTAGCAGAACACGATATTTACGTAACATCATGCATGGATATAAAGGTTGGTCGGTCGGTCGGCTGGAACGGACTGCTTTCACACCACAAGCGAACCGCTCTGGAGATTGTCTGCAATCGGGCCGAGACCTCCTCGGTCATATACGTCTAAATGAACCGAACCAAGTGACCATATTATTAAAGAATCTCTGGTGCTGACATGATCTAAGGAAACTCCTTCTGTAAACAATGTAAAGATTAACACAAACTCGTTCATAGGAAATCTGTATCCCTACAAGATGAATGAACAAGGTGTGTTTGATGAAGTGGCCAGGAAACATGTAAAGCCCACACACAATCTAACCCGTGCTACACACACTACCATGTCAGTGTCAGTGGATGTTTTCTCCCTAAACAGCATGAAAGTTTATACACTGTGCCAGTTAAACTTGTCCACCTGAGCTAGAGTTTCAACTTTAATTATTCAACCATTTGGAAACATGCAATTGTGCACATTTATTAAGAAGACCCAGTTGAATCTATTGACTAACCTGTTGTTGTAGGTCTCCTGCTCTTTCACGTAAGCCTGCATCAGCTCCTCCTGCTTCTTCTTCTCGAAGGTTATTTTCTGCTCTGCCATCCATACCTAAAAAAAGACATTATTCTCATTATTGCACAGCAAAGGAAAAAAAAAAACAGGAAACTTACACAATCTTCTATTTACCCCAAATGTAGTCAACCAACCAAGATATATTTGGTGTTTGAAGTTTGCTTCTTTAATTTCACACTGTAGCTAGCCATCTTTACACACCTAAATCACCACAACCCAGTTCATCAAAACTGGACAGTTAAAGGAGCTCATGTTTCCAGTCTTCAGCTGTCCAGTTTTGGTGAGTCTGTGTCTGCCTTTGGCTCAGATTCCTGCTGTTAACTGACAGGAGTGGAATCTGATGTGATGATCTGTTGTTGTAGCTCATCCACCTTAAGGTTTGTCATGTTGCATATTCTGAGAAGCTTTTCTGCTCCCCACGGTTGTAAACAGTGTTTATCTTAGTTACCATAGACTTCATTCTCCTCTGCTCTCTTTCAGTAACAATGTGTTTCTGCCAGCAGAACTGCCGCTCGCTGGAAGTTTTTACACACCATTCTGTGTAAACTCTAGAGAGTATTGTGTGTGAAAATCTCAGATGATCAGCAGTTTCTGAAATACTCAAAGCAGCCCATCCAGCACCAACACCCACGCCACAGTCACTGAGATCAGATGTTTGCTTCACTCTGATGTTTGATGTGAACATTATCTGAAGCTCTTGACTTGTATCTGTGTGATTTTATGCACTGTGCTGCTGCCACATGATTGGCTGATACTGGTCTTTCTGATTTCATGGTAAGTGAAGGGTGACCTGACAGTCCTGTGAATGAGCTGCATTAAATAACTTCAATAAGACAACTAGCTGAAATGCTAAAGCTTCTCTAGTGTATAGTGAAAGTGTATAATTAACCCAAGCTCTCCAGCCAAACGAGCCAAGCTAGGTTAAATCTTATACAATGAGGAAAAGTCAGAACTACTGAATGAGTAAAAGTGACTTCTGTGAAACACACTGGTACCAGGCCAATGAGCTCGTCAAGCTAGCGTTAGCAACCTCTGTAGCTAATCAGCTAATTTAGCTAGCTAAGTAGTTTGCTTCAAAATTTAACAGAACTTCAGTTACCTTTTTTATGTTGGATTTTGACGCTGGGTGAAAATCCTTCTTGCACATAAAATTAGCAAATGACTTCCCCATGGCTGAACACGGATAAAAACGCCACAGAAAGAACAGCCGCAAACTACCACCAGCACGGCCTGTTTACTAGTGACGCATCGTCCTCAAAAGAGTCGACTCTTTGAGTCGGCTCTCAACTTTCACTTAAAAGAGCCGAGTCAAAGAGCCGACTCGTTTGAAAACGATGTGTCACTAGTAAACAGGCCGTGCTGATGTCAAATATATGAGCCGTTTAGTTGAAGATGGTAGTAGGAAATACTGTTACTGTTGCAGTGTCTGGATGTACTGTATGCAGTCAGATTTATTAAGGGAGGCGATCAGTTATCAGGACACAGACACAACAGACAAAATAACAGTAATGCAGGAATGCTTACTGAATGTCAACGCACATTTATACTCTATTAAAATATAACTCATACAAAATACAAAACAAAAAGTTTTTTTTTTGTTGTTAATTAGAATGCATAGTAATATTTTAATCATAGTTAGGCATGAAACGGCTCTGAGTCAAATTATCCGACTCACTAAAATGAACCGGAATTCCTGTTTCTCATGTTTACAGCCAGACCACATTTTACTTCCTGGTTAAGTGGGCGGTAACTTTAGGGCTTTCCTAAACCCTTTCGCAGATCCCTAGCACAAACACAGAAGCCGGAGGAAATATATTCATACGCTCACAGGAAATGATTCAGTATCAGATTATCCTCTAAGGCCGCTCTTCGGGTTTAGGAGTCTAGTTGTGTTGAGTGGAAATGAAAACACAAAGTCTGGCGCTAGTTGTTGTAGAAACGATTCTTCCAGCAGAGCCCCGGGTCCTGCCTCTTCCACAGTAGCTTATTTCTGCACGTTATCTGATCTAGGTGAGTGTTTTGACGTTATTAGGAGTTTTACCTGACATTTTCTGATTTTACTGACACATATTTATAGACATTGCTCAGATCATATAAGATCATCCTCCTCTATTGTTCAAATCCTCTTTGAAGACGCAATTTTATTCTTTATCTTTTAATTCAGTCTGACGCTGTAAAATGTCCATTTGTCTTCCAGTATATTGTATTGTTATGTTTTGTGTATATATCTGTTTTATACAACTTGTACTGCACTTTGGTTTAAACTTCAGTTGTTTTTAAATGTGCTTTATAAATAAATAAACTAAACTAAGCACGAACATTACATGAAGCGAATAAATTCACTTAGCCGTAAAATGTCAAACTGGGTCATGCTGATTTGATTTTCAGCGCTCAGGATGATGACGCCATGCTCCTGCGACACATTCGTGGCTTTACCTCCATCCACTGAGGGACCGCGCGTCATCTTCGGCAAGAACTCGGACAGACCCTGCGATGAGGTGCAAGAGGTGGTCTTCTTCCCCTCCAGGGAATACAGTACGGGAGAAAAAGTCGAGGTACCCCAATTAATCATTCATATGATTGCTCAATTATTATAATTATCCTTCATTATTATCTTGGGCCACTATTAACTACCATAATAACCATTTAATGCATACATTGTTAAAGGAACATCTCCATATTTTTAGGTGGCTTTCTTACTCAGAATGATATGCAGCATCTTGTAAATTTCCCTTTTTTAAGAGCCATTTTCATATATGTGGACATCATTCATCAAAATAAAGAATAATCCAAGGAAAAGATATTATAGAAAAATCCTTGCAGTGTGTTTGGTTTTGTGGTTTCAGGGAGAAAAAAAGTGACGAGCAGGTATTATGGCTCTTTCCAGATGAAGGCAGGTGCATACTGATGAAATTTTGTTTCAATGTCATCTTTTTACTTTCAACTGGACAGTGCACGTACATAGAGATAGAGCAGGCTGCCTACACTCATGCTGTAGTGTTGAGTAGACCAGCATGGCTCTGGGGAGCTGAAATGGGAGCCAACGAACACCAGGTCTGCATCGGAAATGAGGCCGTGTGGGGGAGAGAAAGCGCTGACAACAAGGAGGCTTTACTGGGCATGGATCTAGTGAGGTGATCATCAGCTTTTAAAAAAAAAAGTCACATAATTGTTATTATTAGTGCAGTATGAAACATACATAGAGAATTTAGCAGAATTAACACATAACCGTAACAACTGACCCAGTAATCAGCTGAAGAGTTCAATCAGTTGTATGTAGAAAATTCGAAACTGCACAGATCTTTGTATTCATATTCAAATAAAATATTAGACATCCTGTCTGTTCTTTGGCAACGATAACATCTTCTAGATAACCACATTTTTCATTAATGATCCACAGTAATAATTCCGTTAACATCTGATTTGTGTGATCTGTTCTGTTTGTAGATTGGCTCTGGAGAGAGCAGACAGTGCAGAGAAGGCTCTGAATGTGATAGTGGAGCTTCTGGAGAAATACGGGCAGGGCGGCAACTGCATGGAGGATGAATGCACTTTTACCTACCATAACAGCTTCCTCATATGTGACCGCAATGAGGCCTGGGTGCTGGAGACTTCTGGGAAATACTGGGCTGCAGAGAGAGTAGAGAGTAAATAAAAACAGAATCAATGGTTGTCTTCTTCCACAGTCAGTCATTTACCCTTACATTAGGGTTTTTTTAGATTAGTATAAATTACCAGGTTATCAGACATTTCTGGAATACACAAACAATATTTTAAATTCCTATGCTCTAAAACACCTGATTGAACTCACAAATCTGGAAACAGTCAGCTGTTGTGTTCAATCAGGTGTGTTGTGCCACTCTACTCAAAGGCCAAGGTTGCTTTAGTTCCTCATTTGATATTTCCACAAATAATCTATAGGCTATATCAACGTAGCCAACAAGTACACTTTATGGCCAAAAGTTTGTGGACACCAA
>CM074949.1:15653460-15666230 GCA_037577455.1 Pangasius macronema
TTCTACAACACACAAACACACACACAAATGTAAAGCTGTTTTGGTAGGTAAGAGGGTTGAAACAGCCCCATAAGTCCATCTGAAGAAATTCTGTAATTCTGTATTAGTACTACTTAATTGTATGTGGCTTTGGAATTTTATACACACACAAATACATGTATGTACACACTAATCTATCTATCTATCTATCTATCTATCTATCTATCTATCTATACACACACACACTATACATACACATACGCACAAACACATTTTCTCAAATGCAACATGTTCCTGTATGAAAATGCTCACAGACTATTCTACTGCTTTGTGCCTTTTGCAAAGAATATCCTATTGTATAGAGAAAAAAGAAATACAAATGAAAGAGGGTAAGACATCGCAATGTTTAAATGGTTCTATGTACAGACACATGGATCAAATTTCAGAGTTAAGAGTATCGGTCAATACCTGATACTGATCCAATACTGACAGTTTCTTAGTAAGCTAGATGACTTTGCAAGTTTGTTATGTAATACATTAGAGGCATGATGGAGATGGAGACGCAGTGTGTGTCCAAAAGGGACAGAATTTGGGAATATGTGAAGATGGACACGCTACTGATCCAGCATTTCAGGATAATTATTAATGTAATCAGTGCACCCCAAACTTTAGAACAGAGCCTCTTATTTCATGCGACTAATGTACACTAGGTGGATGTTTATTGTGCAACACAATTATCACTTGGAACTTTGCAGAGAGCCATAGACTGTTTGCTTCCACATACTACTTATTTTATTTGTTTTGATTTTATTTTTATTCCAATTTATCTCCAATTGTATTTACTGTCATTTACACAGTTACTGTGTTTTCACCATTTGGTGAATTGTATCTGTGTTTCTTTCTCTGTTCTCTGAAATAACAGCTCAAATTCTCTTACAGGAATGATAGAGTCTATCCAAAACTGTGCTGAAGATAAGTGAAGTGCTGAAGAATTTTTTTTCTACAAAATAAAATCAATCAAGTACTCAAATCAGCAATAAAAAGATGAAGTAGCTACCAGACTTAATTATGAAATAACTGAAGTTTGGGAGGACTAAAGCTTCACCGCCCTCCTAATTAACTTCCTATAAATTCCCGTCTCACATACCATATAGCTGAAGGTTTGGTTTCTACTTGCAAAATGCGCATTAAGTGCAGCAAAGATGTCATTTATACTTACAGCCAGGAGACTGACAGTGAGTAGCAGACAGAGCAGTACATGTCTGGCCACCTGTCTGTCTGCAGTCTGCTGCTTCTGTTCCTCTTCTACCAGCAAACAATGAGAGGAGTCACAGCAGTTTCCACACTGACCTGTGAACAGAGTCACATCTCACACACTAACCACGGCAAGGACCAATAACTAGACTTGCTTAGTCTCATATTTTCGACATGATATTTTCCAAAATAAATATTACAGTATAGTTCTTTTATAGCACCAAGATTCAAAACATGTATTATTTTTCTGTAAGGTCACCAAACCAAATAAATAGGACTGTAACAACATTAAACAATGGACACCTACAGTATGTCTGAAATAATTTTTCTTCTAAAGCTTCCTTTTATTTTAAGTTTATTTTAAGGACACTTCTGGCATAGAAATTAGTCACAAGAAAGACTAGACTTGGTGGTGAAGACATCCCTGTCAACGCTGATGCTGGTTTCTAACTGTTTCTCTTTCTAACAGAACAAGCATTTTTTGTCTCATGACAAAAAAAATCCACCATGCTTAGATTTTCCCATGGTGGAAACCCTAAAGGAACAGAGTCACTTGTGACACTGAAAGTACTGACACTGCAGGTTCCTTCCAAAAGTGTTATAATAAATGTCTTCACCATATGAATGCATTGTGATTTCACTGTTAAAGGTACAATGGTTAAAATTATGAAGAAATGATAAATATGATAAACCATTATCTCAGAACAAGCGTTACACAGCTGAAAACAATATTCCGCTTTGGAAACCTGCCTTCCAGTCTGTATTTTGATTGGCCTCTTGTCAGTCTTCTAGCTAAATCTAGTTGTACCACTGTAAGGCTTGAGGTTGGAGCTTTGTGTACATGGGTGGAATGGTGACAGGCTCAATGATTTAAAAAAAAAAAAATAATAAATAAATAAAAATTCAAATCTTATTTAACTTCACCTGTTTATCCATTAAAGACTTTTTCCCACAAATCTTACCTAATGCACCTTTAAATAACGCATTTTTAATATGTTTAACCTGTTTACTATTAGACTCAGATCACGTATAGTTTCCTCCATACAAGTCCCTCTAAATGAGCCGTTATTATAGAAACGATAATGTATTAGAACAAGTGCATTAACAATAGCCAGTGTTGCTGTTAAAGAAAATAAAAATTCAACAATTTCTGGCCAATCAGAGTTGAGAATACGAAAGTACTGTGGTATAAAATAAATTCAACATCAGTCTTTAAACAAACACCTGCTGAATGTAGCACTGGGAATAACCTCACACTGCTGCTAGTAAAAGTGGTGTACATCACATAGCCTATATACACACAGTCATGGGGAAGAAGAAAGTCAACCCCATTGCAATGCTGTGGTGGGATCTTAAGAGAGCTGTGCATAAACGAATGCCCTCAAACATCAAGCAACTGAAGCAATGTTGTAAAGACGAGTGGGCCATAATTTCTCCACAACAATGTGAGAGACTATATATATATATATATATATATATACACACACACATACATACACACACACACACACACATACATACATATATACATATATACATACATATATATATTATATATATATATATATTACTATAGAAGACATTTACTTCAAGTTATTGTTGCTAAAGGTGGTTCTACGTGTTACTCAATTATAGGGTGTACTTATTTTTCCCACCTGCTTTCTGAATGTTGGTTTCCTTTTTGGGGAATTATATTTTAATCTGCTGTGTATTTTTTGTTGTCACTTTAGATTATAATGTGTTTATGATGATGTTGCTGAGAACCACACAACTGTTAATTAGGCCCTGATAAGTGAAAACATAAAACTGAAGGAAGGTGTACTATCTTTTTCCCCATGACTGTATGTATTGCTTATGATTGGTTTCACTGGAAACTCTCCTGCCAGTTTATCTCATAGGCAGATATATAAATGCACCGACTCTCACTTAGCTCATCTTAGCTCAGCCAGATACAGTGACATACAGTTGGAGCACTCAAATTCAAAAAGAGTGCAAAACAAGATAGAAATATATAACTCCATTAATCAAGTGAAGAACTCACTCACAGCTGAGCTACAAAGCTAAAATCAAGCCCTGGTAACCAAACAAGCAGTGATAATTTACCTGGCTGTATAGATGGTGTGTCCTTCACACTGCTGTTACAAATATTATTAGGTACATCCTCAATTGACGACAAGTTACACTCACATTCCTGACACCCTGGATGGGAGAGGAAGAAAAAAAAAAAAAACATCCACAAAGAAATGTGTAAATACATACTCTTGCAGCAAAACTAATATGCACATCTAATTACCAAATGTAAAAGACAACCACTACATCTGAAGGGAGTTCGACTGATCAGACTGTGACATGTTAGCAATTGTAATGTGTATTACCTCTCTTATTACCATCCTGTATAGTGGTCTGCTCGAAAGTGCTTTGGGTTTGTGTATTGCTGTCAGTCCTGAGGTCCTCTGCAGTGCCACTTAGTGAGCCATGCTCAAGAGTTTGATATTCATGTGTGCCTCTGCTGAGCAGCATGAGGGAGATTCCAACTACAGCTATACCTACACCCAACACGACCACTGTACACACAACCTACAGGCACAAACGGAGAGACAGAGGAATGGGAATTATGGCTTTTTTTTTAAATGTATTTCTACATGTGGAAATCAATTCAGAAATTTCTCGGGGAGTGTGTAAGAACTGTACTAAATACATTTTATTTCACTACACAGCAAACAGTGAGTGGAGTCACAGCAGCTCCTGTGACGAGTGTAATTTAGTCTGTTCCAAATAATGGTAGTGTCTGTGGATCATGCCAGTAGGCTAAAGTTTCTTGAATACTGTTATTTAAAAACATAGTCCATGCTTCAAGATGGTGAAACAACACTTACTGTATGCCTGCACTCTTGGTGGAGGTTGAATGTGCACAACTACCATTATCAAAACTAATATTGTTCAACCTACGGACATTTTTTTACATGTCACGGCATTATCTAAGATGAAATCTTTTACCTGTGCCGGGCCGAAAAAGAAGGCGGAGTCAATGGTGTCTGGCATCTTTTCTCCCACCATGAGCAGGATACTTATTGCTACAACTGGCACTCTGTAATTGGGAGACAAAAGACACTTGGTACAAGCAGCCATGCTTCTCCTTGAATGGATCACACACACACACACACACAAAAAAAACAACACATCCACTATACAAAAAACACCCTGCACCTTGGTGAATTGCTGGTGTGCCTTTTTTTTTTTTTTTTTTAAATAAAAGACAGTCTGAACAGGAATGTGAATATGCACTTGTGTTGCATCTGTGATTTGTAGTTGCCAAGGCAGTCACACATGATGTGGTGGTTTGTATTAATTTTTATTGTTATCACTATGTTTGACTGTTCAAACAATAGTAATCATAGTGTGCACTAAAATATGATTCTCCAGTAGAATTAATAATATGTTTATACTATCTATAAACTCAGTAGGAAGGGCAGGGGTGGAAGGTCATGTGAATAGCCCCACCCACACACCACCAGTTTAGGCAAGATATCATTTTGGTGCCCCACCTAACCTATACACACATGCTGCTGCCTGATGTAGAATGAACAGACAACCAAAAGCACTCATGCACATACTTTAGTGTAATACCACTACAATACAGCTCTGATCCTGCTTCGGTTGCTACACCGACTTCGTGAATGATCTAATCAGCCGACTGCTTGTAAGCTTGTTGCCAAGACTGCCTGCTTTGGTAATATTTTCAGTTTGTAGTGACTAACAGTTTTACCTTTCTGCCAGCCCCACCCAAATCAAAGTAGTAGCAGCTCTAAAGACAACAAAATGAAAAACTCACCCCCACCCAATTAGCATTAAAAGACCAGGCTGCAGCTTCAGCTCCTCATCTCTCCTCAGCAAGAACAGACAGAGAGCTATCAGACCTTAGAAACCAGAAAAGAAAATCAGAGGAAAATTTAGACATATTGTTGTAATTATAGTACTTCCTTAAATGAGTGTAACAAGTATGTTTGAGCATGATTGAGGTCTTACCTGGCCAAATGTAAGTGCTGTAGAGCGAGCCATAGAGGAGAACAAAGGTCAAAACCTGACCAATGAAGTTATCCTTAACCACCACAAAATTCCAAGCGATCATACCTACACATACGCCCAGCTAGACATTTGAGGCAAAAACAAACATAAGAACCATATACACATATACATATAAGCACTTACGTAAGGAATAAAACATGATGGAAAATGGTGTTGTAGGAAAACAATCAATGACAAGGTGGTCTGATGCTGCCCAGCAGCGAGTGGAGTGCCATAAACACCCCAACGTTGATTATTTTCCAATATGCGCATGTTCCATAGTGTTTCATTTCTCTTACACCATGAGAATGGCATTACAGCGCAAAGCCCTCCGTCCTGTCGGAAAACTTTACAGCTTTACCTCTGACTGTTACAAAGCACTGACCCTAGAGACTCCTTCATTAAATACTAAATATGCATCTCTACACAAAACCTCATTATATCAATGATAAGTGCTTTGTAATCAATTTATGTGGAGCATCTGTCATACTATTCCCTGTGCTGTTACTATAGAAACAATAACATATTAGAATGAGCACATTAATATAAACCTGTGATTTGCCTTGCCGTCAGAACTAATGCTGTTATATAAAATTAATCAGCACCTGCTGAACTAGAGGTATTCACACTGCGGGGGGTGAAGGAACTGCAGCGGGGCGCAGGCGAGATGAAAAACACCAGAAAATAAATAGTTAAAAGACCATTTCAAACCTGACAACCTTTATGCATTTGGTAGAAGCTTAAAAGTTTAAAGCGAACGCAAAAATATGCCAAAAGAGCAGTCTTCTTTTTCCCTACAACTGCCATATGAATCCGAAATGACTATTAGTCACACACACACACACATATTTTAGCTCTCCACTTGAAAGATGCACTAATGCAACACCCTCGCTTTCTGTTACAGTAAATGGAGATTGAGTTCACTGTGAATCTATCAATGTGTGTCTGACTTAACTATCATTAAATAACCATTAACATCAGTTGATATGTTTACTACAGATGCCACCAAAATATTTTGGCCAAAAATTTTTTTTCTGGTTTTTATCCAAAAGAAACTTCTTCTTCTTCTTCTTCTTTTGGCTTTTCCCTTCAGGAGTCGCCACAGCGAATCATTACTCTCCACCTATCCCTATCTTCTGCATCCTCAACTGACGATTCACATGACTGAATTTGGCAACGTTTTACGCCGGATGCCCCTCCTGATGCAACCCTCTCTATTTATCCGGGCTTGGGACCGGCACAGAAGTCACTGGACTGTGAACCCCATGGCTAAATTATCCAAAAGAAACAAAAAGGCTGAAAAGTCTGACAAGTCTGACATTAAACAGGGGTACAACGAAGTGTAAAATTTAACACTTTACAATCTTGTTGAAGGTCATTATAAAGGGACAGTGATTTAAAACACTGTTTGTTCGCTTTGCTCTCCTGTTACAGTCAGAACCCATCTATGGTTTCAGGACAGAGATTAGACAATTAATTTGTAAAAGGATTATATTAGCAGGTGCAACTTCTACAAAAACTGGGAAGTGGGCTCATGGGGAAAGAGTATGAATACCTCTGTTCTGACCAATCAGGACTGAAAATTCAACAGCGCTGTGGTATACTTGACTTTGATCTCTTATAGGTCACATTTTCACAAAAAAATTCTATTATGTTCTGTTTCACAACACACTTTAGACATGTCAGTGATTTGCAAATAGAGTAATAGACCAAATGAAGTACATGTCAGTGCGATTAGCATTACCTCACCTGTGCCACGAACAGATTTATGGTAAACATATGCGGACGTCTGCGGAACTTCTTACTCATTACACTGACAGCAACACACCACACCTGCAACACACACACACACACACACACACACACACACACACACACACACACACACAGGTTACTCTACCATAACTGCTGTACACTTTGTATGTTAAAATTTTTTTTTTGCACCAACAGGAGAAGAGACAAGTATTTCAAGTTCCATTATTCTCTTTTCAAGTGTCATTATATCCTGGAAAAACATCTTTCAAAACCATGCAAAACATCTCACAGTCCTATCATGAAGTAACACAAATTGTGGAAGTAGAAAGTCAGATTTGAACATTTATATGATGAATGTGTATGACACAATCTGCCCCACTTAAGGTGAAGTTTTTTTTAAATGCATTCATTTGTTTGTTATTAACCCATTTCTGTTTCCTGACTGCGTGTGAAGCTAAAGACTTCAGAGCATAGTGTAAAGAGGAAGGAAGTGTAGGCCCCCTGTGGTTAAGCACAGTGCACAAAATCCCCCAGATTAGAAACACTCTTAACTGCTGCACAACAAAGGTCAATCTGTTTTTAAATGATCTTTTTGTATCTATCGATTGACCTATCTATCTATAAAATTCACAAAGTCACTCACAATACTAGCTTAACATGACATAGTTTGATGAAGAATAAGTGTAGACCCTGTTATTTATGCTCCTGTAATTATCATAACACTGATTTAAAGTAATCCTATATTATTACCCTAGGCTACAGAGCTCAAAACCAGAGTGAGGTATTTTGGCTTGGAAAAAAGAATTGAAGGAAGCAACAAATAAAGGAAAGAAACAAAAAAAGGAATAGTATACACTTAGTGTAAAGGGGCACTACTCACTAGAGCAACCAGGCTGACAATGCTGATGTTAAAGCTAATGTTCTGTAGTGCTGATTCTAGTGGTTTGGGATCCATCCAGGGAATCGTCAGCAGCCATGCAGAGACATACATTATAGGAGCAGAGAGGAACGTGCTGATCACCATCCCTGATGTCATCTGGAAAAATAAAAGTCATGTACATTCAAAGATGACCACATACCTTCTAAGGAGATAGTACAAAGTTATCTCATGGTGCTTATGGGGGGAAAAAATGGCACTGTGACATAAAGTTAGCCCACATAATGCATGCCTCCTACCTTCCTAGCCATAAATGCATTACCTGGTAATATCACCACTTAGTACAGACCACAGCTTTTATATTTATCTCTACTTTATCCTAGAAGCAGACAGAAATATGTATAAAGCATGACTCAGCTACACATTTTTGGTCTTGTAAAGCACCAAATACACACACAAGCACTTACCACCTGCAGCTCCATGTTGTAATGACTGGCGTAAATGGCCACACTGGGTGCAGTGGGGAAAACGCCGTACAGGAAAGCATAGTTGGAGAGACTGCTCTGGTTTTGAGAGCTAACATTCCCTCTGTCCAAAACCTCCACCATAGCTCTACAGATCAGAGGCATCACCAGTCTAAGGGCAACACACACACACACACACACACACACACACACACACACACACACACACACACACACACACACCGAGTTCACAGAGTGAAGGAGTATCGCTTTTCTGTTATCTGAAAATCTTACATTTCTACAACTTATCTATGCACGTCACACATTATAGCACCACAATCTGTACCACAATCCTCAAATGCTGGTTATCTGTTGAAAAGTTCAAAATACTACAGATTAAATAGTGGTCTACTGATAAGTCAATTGGCCTGTATGCATAGTTCTAAATAATTGTCCCATTATTATGGTCTATTTTATGAAGATTCATGACATACTGTATAGTCACATTGACATTCTGTGTAAAACTAATCTGTGATTAGTGTTTAAAACTACTCCACAATCATAATTAAAATATATGAAAAAATCCACCTCACTGCAGAAATTAAGGGCAGTGCAAAGTTTCTGTCTTTCTCTGCATTTAAAGATTAAACTACAGTATGTTTGAAAAATATAAAAATACAACAGGTTGAAAGTTTATAATAAATAGTTTAATAATGTTTTGGCTGATAACTTTAGAAATCCTCAACAAGCTACAGTTTCAGTGTTGTTTCTTCATAAGTATTTAATTGCGATACAGTACTCAGTACTCAGTCACTGGCTTTGCTGAGCTCTAAATATTTACTTCAGCCTGAATCACAGATTAGTAGGACAATTACACAGATCGGTAGATTAGTCTTTGTGGACAGGAGCAGGTTTGCAGTTCTCATACAGGCCTCAACTCATCTAAACCCACTGCTTAGACATCCTCACCGACTCAAAACAATAACATCATGACAACAAACTATCAGAGGGTTACGCTTATTTAGTTTTGCTATAGTTTGTACATATCCTGACCAAAATAAAACTTGGTAAACTTGAAAATTGCCAATTCTCTAAATGCAAAACAGAAATCCACTAAGCTGTAATCTGTATGGACTGAAAGACAATATTGTTATTGCACAATAATGTGTTAAAAAAAAATAAATAAATAAATTTAAAAAACACAACGACAACGTTTTAATGGTAATTAGCACAATGATACGGTCATCTTTCATCTTTTTTTTTTTTTTTTTAAAAAGGAGGAATGGTTATGGGTCAAAGCTGGGCATCTGATTTACACCACTAGGCCTAAACATTAAATAGTTAAACTTACAATTTGGCAGTGATGAGCAGTATGAGCGCCACCACAGTGGACCTGGTTAGTTTCTTCAGCTGCCCCACCATGGTCAGACCCAGATAAAACAGAGCTGCTCCTCCAAACGAGTTGGCCAAACCATCCACAAACTCCTGCATAAAATCTGGGATCTTTGGGCCAAGCACAAAGTGTGCTGCAATCCCAATTACCACCATGAACACAATGGGATTCTTGGCAACGTGAGTAACGATCACCCCGATCACATGCAGCTTACTCTGCTGCTGCTGTTGCTCACGTCTCCATTTCTGGACCTCGCAGAATGCAAAGCCAATAGGATTGAGCACCATGAGGGAGATTGGTGCCACCAGGTAGATATACTGCAGGTACTCTGGATGGGTGTTTCTGTATAGAGCGTCAACTGTGGATGAAGTTTTTATACATCAGTTAGAGTGAGAAGGAAGTAGTAACGAACTTTAAACAATCATATCATACATATAATGGACCTGACTGTTGTTTCAATCTAACATCCTGTTTTATTATCTCGGTGGAAATTACCATAAAACAGTGTCCATGAGAAACTAGTGAGTCACTGAATTCAGATTAACCACAAACCAAGCAAACGACCACAGGGTTTAACTAGAACTGCATGGTGTGAGCAGTGACACTCCAGTCAACATGGCTGTGGAAATCTAGGGTTAATAAGGATATAGTGATTGACAGTATAGCATATTAGAGCTGATGTTGGTCTGAAATGTGTTTAACTTGTGTGGCTGGACCATTACTTTTCTCTTTAATATAAAAGCGAACAAAATATCTAGCACTGATGGGGAAATAAAAAGTAACTTACCTATAGGGTATCCCAGGGCAAAGTCATTACTTTGGGTGGCAAATATGGAGAAAAGCCCAGCTTTGGAGTACCGGCTGTCCTTGCTGGCCACCAGTAACGTCAGTACACACACAACAAAGAAGACAGCCAATTTGGCCACTAAGATGCTCCAAAGAAATGGCCAGATGACATTGCCAAAGTCCAGCAGCACCATGTTCTTAAACAGCAGTGCTGGTAGGGCAAATTTTGATACAAAGTTCCCCAGACCTTTGGCTTGGGTGGAGGTGATGATATTGGCTCGACCAGCAACGTACCCACACAGTATGATCCCAAAACACTCAAGTAGAGCAGGCAAGAGTTTATCAATAGACATGGCAGGAGGAGGGACAGATGAGAGGTCATCTCCATGTATGTGGTTGGACATGGAGATGGTGTTTGGAAGGACATCCATCCTGTTGGAGGTCTGAAGCCTTCAGATGTGGATGGAGCTTAAAGGTTTCAGCCAGTCAAACAATGTAAAACCAGTGTGGGGAGTTTAAGTAAAGAAATCAGTGGCTGGAATCATTTAGAGCTAACTGATCTGACAACAAGGAATGGTCACTTTGAATGGTTACTGGTTTGTGACACTTCAATAGAGCAGAGTGGGAAAACAAAATAAGCATTGGATCAGCATGTCAGTGTGCCATCGCCTGGATTATAAACACTATACAATCCAATCCAACAAGACAGTTTCTTTATGACTTTCTTTAAAGACTGTGATAAAGCTGAAAAGCACCATGCTCACCCATTTCAGACTTGTTATCTGGCTGCGGTGAAGTGCTGAAGCTCACGGTCATGAAACAGCACTGTAGCCCCACATGGCGAGCACACGAAGAACACACAAAGCTACTTTCCTTCCTGTTTTAACCGGTTTCGCCCTCGTTGTCAGACTGTTCCAATGTCAGTATGAAAATTTCCAAGTCAGAAGGAAACATAATACACACATTATACAATCGTACAGCTCAATTTGTCCTGCTCAGGCTGTGTGAGCTTGACTTTATCAACCGCCCGACAGGTCTTTTAGCCAATCACAGTGAGCGGGGGGCGGGGATATGGAAATATACACAGGAAACCCATTTTGTGTGGCTTTAGTAAAAGTCCTTAATGATTATGAACTGAGAAATCTTCAACTACGGAGTTTTAGCGACATTGTAAAAAAAAAAAAAGAAATAAAAATATACGAATTAAAACATCATCATCATCATCATCATTATTATTATTATTATTATTATTATTATTATTATTTAATTTGCTGCTAGTTAGTCTTATGAGCAGAGGGGCACTGAGTGAAGAAATGTGACACGCCCATTTTCTGCAGCTGGTTCAGCTAGCAAAACATTTGCCTTTTTTTATCTTGATATCAGACGCTAAGACTTTATTTCTAGAAATGCTACTAATTTAATAACTTATTATTATTATTATTTTAACAGTGACACCTAGCTGCCGTCTGCTATTCATCATCAGAATTCAATTTAGTTCAGTGCACTTTTATTTGTATAGAGCTTTTAGCAACGGACATTGTCACAAAGATGGCTTAAGGAATAAAAATAGAGAGGAACCAGACTCAGAAAGGAATTTATCCACTTCTGAGTGACACTGGAATACAAATCATTACACTTCTACAGCTGTACACTATCTAGGTGCTGGCCCACACGTGCCATCTCATCTGGCCTCATACTGCTGTGCAATGATGGTTATGAACTCATGTGAATCTGGTTGCCAGAACACAGCCACAGCTCACCCCTGATGATACAGTGTGTCATGCCAAAGATAAGGAGCAGAGTTTACAGCTGGGCCACCTCTGGCCCAAAATTAAACACTGCACAAGAATTGGTTGAGTTTGTGTAATTTTCCACCCACATTCCAAATGCAATGCAAACCTTGAATGCCATGATTGCCTGGTATGTACCTGGCACAGAATGTTCTGCTGTGTAAGGTTTGTTCTGATATCACGTAGTCCACTCAGTTCAAAGTCTACTTCTGCCAACTAGACATAAACTTCATTCTACAGGGTGTCTTAAAAGTCATACGTAGCAGAAATTAACACTTTTTGTCAAAATGTAACTTTATTTACAAAACACGCTCTACATCGTTGCATTTCTTTGTAAACACACATGGAGTCAACTCGCCCACTCATGATGAACTCGGGTTAACACAGCTAACTGGTGTTCTGCATGT
>CM074949.1:15666279-15685968 GCA_037577455.1 Pangasius macronema
AATTTCCCCTATGTATGGAGACTTTTGGGACACCCTGTAGTTTAATTCACTGCACCATTCAGCCAACATGTCTTATAAAAGGTGTTTTATTTTAACCTTTTCAGCAATAACAGCAGAACATAAAATATTATTTCCATCTCTGTTTGTGTTCTAATTTGTCTTTATTAAAAATATACTCAAAAAAGTTAACACACTCTCACATGTGAAATTTAAAACTCTCAGCAACATTCAGAAAAAGAAATTTGAAGCTGCGCTTAAGAAATGAATAGTAATACAGCAGTGGCATGACTGATCTTTGTTTATCTGGGTATTGGAGGCAGTGGAGGAGCTCCTCTTTCCCTCGGTAATGATCCTGCAGTGAAAACACAATGTTTCATAGTAATGAATTAGGAATGTATATGTAAAAGTTTTATTGGAATGCTCACATTTACATTATTCAGACACACAGACAAAACAAAATATGGCAAAAACTGATAAACCAAATACAATGTTCCTCACCTTTGCCATCATTCTTACCAGCCTTGCTGGGGTAGGTCTTAGGGACGGAAATGTAAGGCTCAGGTGGGGGCAGCTCAGAAACTGCATGGAAGGAAAACCTCATCTCCCATTCATCTAAAAAAAAAGGAGAACCTTGTGAGTTTACTATCAGGGCCAAATTTCACCAAATCATTATACAACCCAGGGATCACCAGTGTTATCAACAGTGATGGTGGGGCTGAAGCTTTTACATTCAGCCAAATCCGGATCTAATAGTCATAACAAGACTAGATCAATTCATTAAATAAGCTCTTACTTTATTTAAATGAAAGCATGTAGCCACATTGCACTTCGCAGATAAGATTGGTGACCCCTAATATAGCCTTTTTAATAATCTCTGACGATTATTAATCCACTCTTTGGGATCATTTTAGCTTATAACATTTCAGGTGTAAAATTCATTTCTTGTGCAAAAAAAGGGTAGCATTAGGCCATTTATAAGGTTGAGGCCAAACTATGTTTGTATTAAAGTGTTATGAACCTGTATTTTGCTGCAAGCTATCCAATGTCCAGGCATTTAATACTGTGTTTTTTCAGCCACAGGATTAATTAACTTGTTAACAGACATTCTTATGAACCTAGCTGTAAAGTAACTCAATTAGTGCTTGTCCAGACAGATTTAAGGTCTGTAACGCTAGTTTTGGCACACTTAATAATATCTTGAGATAATGTCTTGTCTGTGGCACATCCAGTTAGTGTCTAACTGTGCCACAGATGTTTACTATCACAATCAAACCATACAAAGGAGCTGTGGAGAAACAATATGCATAATATGTCAGAATTAGGTTAAATCATGTATGTGGGGACATAAAGAACGATTCTGACCACACAGTATTTGTCTAATGGAGTCTAGCACTAAAAAAGGATCTTAGCAAGTCTGCACAGACAACTGACTCAGACCTAGCATTCTTACTGTTTACCAAAAAAATCCACTGTACATAAACACAGAAAATGCAGCATAAATCCACTAATTTGTATGACGTAACAGATGGGGCCTTCCGTGGTATTCAGTGGTTTAAAGGCTTTCTGACTCACTGTGGTTTGACAGAGGGAAGGAGATTTATGGTCATCTTCAACAGCCATACATCCTGAGAACAATTCTTTATTTAACTCTGGTTTATCATTGGCTAAAATGGTATATTAATTAATTTCTGTTAGCTGAGCTTCAGTGTGCTAATAAACATCCTTGGTTTATTAGTCAGAACACTTTTTTGTAATATTTGGAGGTTTTCCACAGGTTGGCAGCTATAAATATGTTTTAGAATAAATAAAAAAATCTTGTCAGTTCAGCGCCCCATGCTCTGTAAACATGTAAACAAACTAATCAAGCCAAGGAGGCATTTCTACTTGCATGTCAATTCAAAAAAATCCCCTCTTATACAAGCATTCAGGTGTTCTTGACTCGACAGCACGTTTGTGTGTGCTTTAGGGATATGGTATTGGACAGACCACTGAAATGAAAAAGAATGTCTTTGAATTTTTTATTTCATCATAGTTAACACTAGCTAACTACTGACTAATGCAAATCACTGCCTATACCTTTAAACTTTGTAAAGTGTGAACAAATCCATACCTGCGCTGTTTTGAGGTGAGCCCTGGAAGCCATTGCCCAAGGAAGAGGGAGGGGGAGGCCTATCTGGGGGAAGGGGAGGTCTACCAGCTCCTCGACTACCACTAGGGTGATTAGGAGGAGGTGCAGGCAGAGTACCTCCTCTGCTGTCCCCTGCAGGGGGAGGTGGAAGAGGACCTATATACGAGATCCAAATGTCATATGTTGAACCACATTGTGAAACATTACAGAAATAGGGAATATAAATAAATAAATAAATAAATAAATAGATAAATAAACTTGACCAAGATCATACTAGATCGTATAGATGGGGATCTTCCTGCTTGTGGTGGTCTTGAACTGGGTGGAGGTGGTGGTGGGGCAGACCCTCCAGGTCGTGGGACAGGTGGTGGGTTACTAAAAGAATTTCTATGAGGAGCTGTACTGCTTGGCTCCTTTGCTGGTGTAGGGGGTAGCGGTGGCAGGTCTCCTCTACCTGAAGGAAGTGGTGGGGGGGCGCTACCCATAGATCTTGGTCCTGGTTTACTTCCTGATGGGGGTGGTGGTGGCAGTGGAGACCCACTACCAGAAAATGATGGTCTACTTCCTCCTACAGGTGGTGGTGGAGAAGGAAAATCATCTGCCCCAGAAGGAGGTGTAGGAAGTGGAGGGTGGCTACTAGCTGAAAAAGATACCCCATGTCCTCCTATGGATGGTGGAGGAGGGGGAAAATCATCTGAGCTGCCTGTGGAAAAATGTGGCCGGGCACTTGAGGGAACAGGAGGTGGCGGTAACGATGACCTGTTTCCTCCTACTGGTGGTGGTGGGGGAAAATCATTTGAAGATCCAGAGGAAAATGTGTTAGGAGATGGACGGGCACTAGAGGGAACAGGAGGTGGTGGTAACGATGACCTGTTTCCTCCTACTGGTGGTGGAGGGGGAAAATCATTTGAAGATCCAGAGGAAAATGTGTTAGGAGATGGACGGGCACTAGAGGGAACAGGTGGTGGTGGTAAAGATGTTTGGCGGCCAGGGGGAGCAGGATTTGCAGGAGTGCTGGGGCGCCGACCTGGCAGTGTTGGTGGTGTAGAAGGGGAGCTTGGGAATCGACCTCCTGGTAAAGGCGGAGGCCCACCAGTATTTGGACTGCGTGAAGAGGCAGATGTAGAGGAAGGCACAGGTGGAACACCGCCCCTGCTCATGTTCGATCGCCCAGAAGGAGTGTCAGGGAGACGAGGAGGCGCCCCTCCACTTGGTGCTGGGAATCTCCCACTGGTGGGTGGCATGGGTGGCCTTGCTATTTAAAGATAAATATAAATGTTAAGAACTCAAACAATAGGCAGGAAAATATTTCATTAGATGCATTTTGGGCAATTTATTCATTCATTTTTTAAAAAAAAGATGAAATGTTAATTACCAGGGCCACCTCCTGCTGATTTTAGTCTTGGCATCCCACCCTGGAACAACCCCCCAAGTCCACCTGGAGCTCCACCACCACCACCACCACCACCTCCACCAGAAGCCCCACCCCCTTTGGGCTCTGTAAAACAGTTTTATTATTGTTAAAAAAAAACACACGGTTATTGCTTTTAATATACTAGTGAGCTATACTGTAGTTATTGCTGAAGTATAGTAGAAGAAACTGGTTTTAAAATTTGAGTTATTTACTATCAAGTACTGGAGCACTGCGGTCATTGGTGACAGTTTTTTTCAGGCGGGTGCCTTTGCCGATATCTGAGAGTAAAGCATTTCTGCCATGTTGCTCAGATCTGGACAGGGATGGTTTCTCAGTATTCGCCTGTTAAAAAAAAAAAAAGAAGAAGAAGAAGAAAAAAAAAAGTTTCAGTTTCAGAGAGCACTAATAATACAATCACCACTAGGTGGCTCTCTACAATAACAAAATACTTGATACTATTCTTCCTGAGTACTGATTAAGTAAAAATGAACAGTACACATGAACAAAGTAAAATTGTGGCAGTGAGCATTTTTTTTAATTTTAATAACATAATGCACAGGTTATACGTTACATTTTTGAATGATATCTAGCTCTACATTAGGAATCACTTGCTAATCTGAAGGGAACTAAGGGAAACAGCTCCCTAATGGGGAAAAAATGCATTTCAAATCTAATCATATGTTGTTCACATGTGATTATGTGAGTAATAAATAGAATAAAAACATATGCACTACATGTGAAAAATGTGTGAAACATGACAAAGCACATTTGACATTCTTGTAACTTTTCCGTAAGGGATATCTTTACCTTTCCAACAATCAGAAGAGGACAGAACAGTGTAGAAAGTTGTGATGTCTCTTACCAAAGCAAAGGTTGGAGGAGGGGGTGCTGGTGGGGGTGGAGGACCAGGCATATTAAGTCCGGGGTGCTCACTCACTCACGCTGTACCTGAAAAAAAGACAAAAGAACTAGAATGGACTAGTGTCTATAAACCTCCAGCAACATACACCATCTTAAACTTCACACCCCACCCTTGTTCACACTTATTCTTCCGGTGGATTAAAAGGGAGCAACATACAAGATGCAAAAGAGACTGAAGCAAGGAGAACTAAATAACAATCTTACTCCCCAAAACAAAGACCTTAGGCAGATTGGCTATTATTATGTTTCTTTAAATGAAACTTGTAATTATGTAGTTCTCAGATCTGAATTCAATTCAGCTTGTAAAGATGTATTCAAAACAAGATCATATTTGGTAGAATGTCTGATGGATCCAGACTAGCCATGCATGATGCAAAGACCTGGGTCAAAACTTACAGTTTTCACCAACATATTTTAATGAAATAAGCCTGTTTCACACCAAGCCCAGGCCAAAGACAACGTCCACACTGTACCCTGTGACGGCGGTTGAGTGAGACAACACTACTTTATAACAAGCGCAACAAGTTGTGGTTTTTGCTCTCTTTTTGCATCAAAAATTAATTTATTGTACAAAATAAATGTTAGACTTTTACAGTTCTTCTCAGAACAATAGCTTTGAGTTCATTGTCTGTGTTTATCTCAAGCAACATAGACATAAGCCTTGGCCATTTGATTTTAAATGAACATGGAAAGCTGTGCAGATTCTGGCTTTTCTCCAGTGGAAACTGACTTGGGACTGAAGCCAACTTACAGTAGCTCAAGGCCTGCATGACCTGCTACCTCACAGAAACGGCAGGAAGCTGTAGCTCTCTTTCACATTTTACGCTTATTTTACTTTTGTTTGATTATGGTCTATAACGTATACCTGAAAATGTACGCATTTATTCTGAGTTTTTCCACTTCTGGTAGCTATCTGCCATAACCAGTTACAGTAAGTCTTCCAGTTCTCATAGAAGGCAGCTTTGAAATTAATTTCTGGAAGATATTAAGTCATTTATCAAACATAATAGCTATCTTTAGTAAACTATGATCTCAGCAGAATTATGACCTTGTTGGTCAGCCAAATCTGTATGCTTTGCTGAGCAGAGGTGACAACAACTTCCTGATATAGTACATAAGCTGCAAATAAGGGAGTCTAATACAGGCCACTTCATTTCCTCTGCAGTTAGAGCAATCAGCGATTCAAATTGAGCACATGATTGTACAATAGCTGGTTCAGCATGATTCTAAAATTTAACCTGAATGAAGAGACCTATTATATGCCATTTGACACCTTTTAAAAAATATACTAAGTGTCAGCTGTTCAGTCTTAATCTGTGAACATTATTGCAGCAGAAGTTACTTAACTGCAAGGAGGAAGACAGGAACTTGCTGGTTTAGAAGTTGTTCAAAAAAAAAGAAAAAAAAGTGGAACCAAAACAGTCACAAGAAAAATGGGATATGTTTCTAACTGAGCAAAGAACGTAAACAATAAAAAGGCTTTTTTCCTTAAAAATAACAACAACAACAACATTTTATTAAAGTTTAAAGAGAACTAACTTGTCAAACAAACAGAGTTGATTTACAAAAAGGTGATATTATTTACTACATGAGTTTGAAATGTACGGGTGTGGAGTGTGGAGCAAAAATAGGTCAAGACCAATATCTTTTTTTGCACCTTTCTGATTAACGCAGTCAGAGTGTCACTGGTTTTAAGTAATATATAAATGACAGAGTAACATGAACAATAAAATATTACAGCAAAGTAATGCTGCTGACAGTTTTAGTCCAGCACTGATAACTAAAGGTTTTCACAAAACTATATGTATATTTCACTCATAAATTCTACACTATTTCTATAATTTCACTTCACTCATATTTCTTCAGATGCCTTAATTTTCTAGGAAATGTGTTGTACATTGTGAGCAGTTCTCACAATGGAGATTTACAGACGATATGGTTAACCTGCAACAACCCAGCAACCACCCTTCTGCTTCAGTAGCTTTGTGAGAATTCATATTTCCTCCTCTGAGTTTCCTCTGCAGCGGAGTCCAACAAACACCTTCGCATGAAAAAGCACCAACCTTTGACAGGCAGGGATGCCTTCACTGTCCTCCAAAGCTTCCCTTTCCTCTCTGCTCTCTCCTGAGTTTCCCTTCAATCTATTCAGGGAAAAGATGGACTCACCAGAGGTTGAAGTCATAGAGAAGTAAGTATCACCGTTGTGCACACTGTTCCATTGCACTTCCTGTCTCTGATGCAGCCGACCAATCAGTAAATGTTTTTACTAAGTGTGTGTGTGAGTGTGTGTGTGTGTGTGAGAGAGAGAGAGAGAGAGAGAGAGAGAGAGAGAGAGAGAGAGAGAGAGAGAGAGAGAGAGAGCAGTCCTTCACACAAAGAGTGGGGCATGCAAACGAACTCAACCACAGTAGACACATTTCCTCACCTCTTCATTCTGTATGAGTATGTGAACACTAAGAGTAGCAGGTGAACTCAGCACACTGACAGAAAGAGGAACAAAGTGAATGATATAGGCAGAGATAAGGAGATGTCAAAAACTTAAACCCTACTAATAAATGCCTGAGCACTTGGATTTGTGGAGGAAAAAATCCTTTCAGTTCATTGCTTTATGCTGCTATCTTCAGCAGCACTTTGGTATTGATTTGTAACTGATATGGTTTAATTCAGTTTTGCACAGAAAATGTGTACTCTACAGGGCAAACATTAATGAGATGATATTTTAAGGGTATACAAGGTCAGATTTTGTGAAGATTCGATTTCCAGGTCACAGGAGAATAAGAGCGTTTATGTAAGAGGCACTTTGTTTTGAATCAAACCTGAAGGAAGAAAAGTGAATTGAAGAAGGCTGCTTCCTCTTTAGGAAGGGCCTTTTGAAATGAGTAAGCCTGTGCCTGTTTACTTCATACTCAAGTAAAAGGAGAATGTCTCAACTGCACTATGAGGAAGGAGCACTAGCAAGTTTTAAATTAGGACATGAAGAACGTGAAGAGGAATTGAGATATGATCATTTAAATATTGCAAAGAGCTACTAATTAGAGTCACTAAACCGGACACAAAACTAAAGCAAGAATCGAAATTAAACATGACACGAATTACACGGAAATTAAGTGCATTTTAGACAAAAGGATATACTTTTATTCATATCAAAGCAGTATGCATTTTCTAAGAAAATCTATATCAGTAGTGAATATAAAATCAGCCTGCATTTAGGCACTGCTTTGCATACTGTGACTTGAATGTGCTTGACACAAGTTTCTGATAAAACTATATAATATATAATCATTAGGCCATGTTTTTCTGCCAACATTCATATAATGATGCACATCATACTATATCATATGCATTTCTGTGCATATTTATCCTTCCAAAGGCAGCTTATATTATAATTATTAATATAATATCACAACCATGTTATAAAAGACTGAGCTCAATGAGTCTCCCGGCAAAGACACCCAATGTTCCAATTATACACACTGTCATGAAGACACAGAGCAAAATGTGGTCCAGAACCATCGCAACAAACTTCCACTCATCACAGGCCTACAGAGAGAGAGAGAGAGACAGAGAGAGACAGAGAGAGAGAGAGAGAGAGATACTGTGAGACAGAGACAGATAATAAAGATAAAGAATGATAAAGAATGATAAAGAACAATGGTCTTACATTGTTGGACTCCTCATCTGATTTCATGGTTTCTGCAATGTATTTGACTCCTTCTATAGCAGTGCGTACGTCTGGGTTTTTGGTTATGGGTGACTGGAAGGGTACGGCAGTGGGCATCGGCTTCCCTGAGATATCAGAGATGTCCAGATCAGGGGTGAAAATGCTTTTAGGGCGTTTTTCCACGCTGGGCCTCTTCATAGCGGAGAAAAACATCCAATTGGGGATGGTCTCAATAAAAATCTAGATCCGGCAGAAGAAGAAGGGACAAAAGTGAAGTCATACAAGCAGTAAATAATGAATTCTGTTTAATAAACATATACCTAAATCCTGCTATGGTGTAACTATAGCTGCACAATTTATTGCCTTTGCTTATGGAAGGTGAGTGGGTATTTGCCTACAGCATTTCATCCTTTTTCATGCAATGTTACTGTAGCAGTCTGTGGTAGATCAGTTTTCCTTCCTAGCCGATGTCTGTGAATGATAACACAGGTCAGCTGTTTATTTGTTAGATTTGTTCTGAAAACTGCAGGCTTAGCCTGGATTAAATAGGAATCACGTCATGAAGGGAAGCTAACTTGAAACTAGCTTTAGTCCAATTTTCCAGTTTTCCCAGCTGACATAGGTTACATTTATACAGTAGCTGATANTGATAGTGATAACTAGTGGTAATAACTGCCATTGTGACAAGCTGAGAGAAACCTTTACATTTTTAAATGTTTAAATGTCATATTTGTCATTTAGGATTAGTTATAACTTTCCTGTATTCTCTATTCTTAGGCATTTCATTTGTATTCTACCCAGATGGATATTTTAATAATCTCAAAAAGTTGTTTTGTATTCAACCCACCTTGCAATTACTAACTAACAGGGTTTTTTTTTCTTTTTCTTTTTTGCTCTCTGCACAGTAAAGGAGGAAGCTTGGGTTAGTAATGATTTCAAATGCAGCTTTCCAGAAATATGTCTTAATAGGAGCTGCCATTTGATCCTGATAATCAAAATGTCTAATACCTTTGGAAGTGTATTCAGTGTTTGGTAAAGTAAATTAGGTAAAGTCAGTGTGTTAGTGTATCTCAGACAGGGATAACACACTGACTGAATCACTAGGAGGCAGCACTGGGTAAGACAACACACATAACAACAACTCCATGATGTAAACATGAACACACCTCAGGTTGTGTATCTTACAATTATTGTAATATTGTGCACTGTACACTCTTAAAAATTAATTGCACCAGAATGATTCCATAGAAGAACTAGCCTATTTTAGCTCCTCTAAAGTATTATTGTCTCAGAGATCCATGCGGCATAACTGCCATTGTGACAACATGAGAGAAATGTTTACATTTTTTAAATATTTAGAAGTCATACCTGAATTTTCTTTCGGGGATTAATAAAGTTTATCTTATCTTATCTTATCTTATCTTATCTTATCTTATCTTATCTTATCTTATGCTTATTTATAACTTTCCTGTATTCTGTACTACATGGCTTCTACATGACTGAATATTTTAATAATCTCAAAATGTTTTTTGTTTTCCACCTACCATGCAGGAAGTGTGTGTGTGTGTGTGTGTGTGTGTGTGTGTGTGTGTGTGTGTGTTTTATTGTTATCAAAACCTACCTTTTTCAAAACTATTTAATGTATTACTGAATAGTAATTATACCTTTTGACTGGTAACTTCGAATGGTTTCCTCCAATCCTTAATGACTTAAAAACATGTCAGCCTATGAATACTGTCAACTTGGACGTGCTCTGAGTGTGGCAAATTCAGAATAAAATGCATAAAGACTCCAAAATATTACTGTACACATTCGATTAATGTGCCTAACATTTGAATAGTTGTATTAAGGTTGAAGGGGGTCTGTGAATTTTAGAGTATTATAGGGATGCTTGGCTGCAGGGAAAAGGACCCCTGCCCTAAAGAACCTTTTGCTCCATAATGCTTTAATCATTTTTGTTGTTGCCTGCATAATTAAGTGCGTAATGGTAATATCTATTTTGGGAATTTTGAATTTGCTTTGGCACTGACAAAAATGGCTACCGATTCAGCAGTAAAATAATTCTTCTTGAGCCTCACTCTAAATGACCTTTCCTCTCACCTTTATTTTTACGAGTGTATGGTGAGTGCATGAAATGTCAGGATGGCAGGGGACTAGAAGAATACAGATGCAAGTGTTCATTTAAATCTCATATACACAGGATTATATGTGTAATACATTAGAGTAGTAAAAACATCACAGAGGAGAAGTAACATAAGCACACACTATTAAATTCTGCTTTGCTTCTCGTACCCACCTTGCGAACCCAGGCAGGCATGGTGTGTGTGCTAGGTGAGCGGTGGTGTGTATTGATAACAATGACGGTGATGATGATAGAGGCAATGACGAAGATCATGGTGAAGAGCATGTATTTCCCAATGAGAGGAACAGCGCTTGAAGTAGAAGGGATGAGCTCCACGATAACCAGCAAGAACACAGTCAGAGACAACAGGACAGAGATACTGAGGGTCATCTTCTCACCTACACACATATACACAAATCATTTGCTGCCTTTAATGAACAGACTTCACCACTCGTGATATCATGTCAGATAGAGAAGCGCAGCTATTCAGCTCAGCATATTTTTTAGCTGTCTTGGTCATCAATATGACCAGCAGAGTGGCCATCAGTCAGGCTAAATATATACAAGAGGCTTCTAAACGCCAGTGGTGCCTGACAGTGGTCTGTTTATAATCTTTTAATGTGTTTGCACAATATACTAAGCCTCAAGGTCACGGTGAAGGCCAGTGGGCAGTTGCCAGAGGCTTTACAGTGCTATGGATATATACAAAGCTGTTGACTGAAACACATTTATGTATGGAGATATTGCAATGCAAAAATGTCAAAAGGTCAAAAGAAAACTAACAAACACTTAAATGTGTTATCATGCCAATGGTGTATGTTTGGATGCACATAAAAGTGAGGAAGAAAGAGTAGCTCTATACATGGACATAATCGATCTAATCCATTTTTTATCTCAATTGGCTGACTGATACACATCCATTACTTTAAATAAACCTAATAATCCAGGTCTGTGCATGTTGTTAGGTTAGTAACACGCTAGGAGACACTACTTCAGCTGAACCTGTTTTGTGACTGTAACACTTTATCACTCCAACTGTTGTCACATCTGAAGCCACATTGCAACCCCACCCTGACATTTGTCCACTCTCAATCACATGCCTACTACACTCACCGGTTTTCTGCTAACCCTCATTTACTTCTGTGTATCATTGTGATGCTTTGCCATTCCAGTGTGCATTCATGCGTTGTTTCCTAGTTCTTGCTTTTCGCCTCAGCAATTTTTTATTTTGATTTGAATGCCCTGCATTTGCCTGATGTTTGACTTCTTGCTTGTTTTTGACCCCAGGTTTGTCTTCTCATTTGGATTTTTAATAATATATATGCTATACTAGTTGACCTGTCTTCAAATGCTCTTCAAAACTCAGCTTATTATTCAGTTATGCATCTTAACATCTATGAATTATTGAGTGACTGCAGGGAAACTAATAAGAAAGGTACGCAGCCATAAATATTGAGGAATGTAAGTGTGCAGGAGCCGATGAGTCCTGGGAGTTCAGTGAGGGGTTCATTTCCACTCTGGTCAGCTCTTTAGGATTCTCCAAGCATGAGCTATTACACAGAAAGGACTGTGTGCTGATTATGGAGATTGCACTATTGCCTTTATCATGGTCCACTGAGCAAGGAGACTGCTACTTAAGCTGATGAATCAACACTGACACTAACGTCTGTGTGTGTGTGTGTGTGTGTGTGTGTGTGTATTGTGACCTTTTGGTGACTGTTCCAGCCAAAGGCACTAAAACACTTATTCATATCACTAATCAGAAACATCTCTAAATTAAACCCACATAACAATGCATAACCATACAACCATGTGTAAAAAATTATGGCAGATGGAGCACCAAGAAAAATTCGGATCACACTACTGATTATTAACTCAAGCTTCATCTGATCATCTACCAAATTAAGAGCCCTTATCTCACTCAGGCATCTAGAAGAGCACTTCTACATTCATGAGACTGAGAGCGATGTGTGATGTATAATACATTAGAGCAGAGTCAGACTGGGAGACATGATGAGACACAGAGCATCGCTTCTTCATACACACACATCTCATATATACATCAATGACACAGACATCTGATGCTGGCTGTTTGTGTCAGTCACACACGCAATTAAATACATTCAGTCAACCCTGCATTCATCCAACCACCCAGCATCTTCTTTGAACCAGTCCCTGTTCTGTTTACTCATCCACCCACCCAACTTTGTGTTAGAGGAAAGTTCATACCTGAGTCTGTGGGCAGGTAGAAGACCAGGCCAGTCAAGAAAGAGAAGAGGATGCATGGGATGATCACGTTGACGATAAAGTAGAGCGGCAGTCTCAGCAAGAGGAAGTGGTAGGTGATATCGAGGTATGGAGTGTCTTGGCAACAGGCATAATAAACCCAATGCTTCCAGCTCCTGTAGTCCTTCATCACCCACTCACCACTCTCCATAAAGTTACTCAGGTCTGGCCGATCGCTGTCCTAAGAGACAGAGAAGATGATCGATCTTATTAGACGCTCCACAGACAAGGTAATTCAGTTTATGAGGGAGTGAACTGACATGGTGTGAATAGATCAGAATTTGATCAGCTGAGATGTAATTAAGGCTGACTTAGCTGAAGTTTCGATCAATAACATAAATTGTCATTAGAATTCAGAATGATTCAATCAGATCCCATCTTTACACAATAGCTGATACATGCAATTGTATTAGACTTTACAACTGCTAAAATCAGCTATTGTACAAAATCTGTATTTATATGCTTTATATGCTTCCAGTAAATGTCATGTTGACTTATTTTACATCAGTACAAGTCGCACAACTTAGCATTAAAGTACTCCAAGTGGTTCTTCACTGTCAATAATTATATATTGCATTATTTCGATATCTTAATGTTTTACACGTGCAAGTGCAAGCCACCCTAACTCCACTCCAAGAACACTGAGATGTTTCCTCCTTTCACAGCTTTGCTAATGCTCCTTAAACCACAACAAATTAAGCAAATGAATGATCTGCACTTGCAAATTATCAGTAAGATAGTATGTGATGTTATTACAGGGTTGATGACAACAAGATTTCCATCAAATGTCCATGTTCCAAGTTTCATGCTGCAGTTCTGTAAGTCAAAGGGGAAGTGAAGCACAATGATCTCGCAGTAGCTCTTAAAGATGGCGGGTGGGTTCCAGGTGATCATTCCTGTATATTCTAGCAGAACTTTGGTCTCATGCACAATGGCAAAGTCACCGTCAGCACTATGGAGGGACAAAAAGAGTGAAAGAAACACCATTAACAATCTCTAGTAATAGTCTAGAGAAAGAAATATACAAGAGGCTATAGAGATAAATGTTATTCAGTATAGTGACAAGGTGTGAGGTGTGACAAGGTACTTTCTTTAAAAAACAGATCCAAAATTAATCTCTAAGACCGTTGCTGGGAAATACTGGGCAGAAGGACGAGATTAGAGAAAAATGAGAAGTGAATGATAACAGAAGAGGATATGGTTAACAGATGTAGCTCTGCCTTGAGCCATCGCAATCACGTGCATGCCAGGCAACCAGCACTGTGATTAACACGGGTCTCTCTCTCTCTCACACACACACACACACACACACACACACACTCTCTCAGACAAATAAACTGCTGTGTGTGTGTGGTGTGTTATATGCAGTGTGTAGTATAAAGGATAATCCTACAGAAACTCTCCAATAGCCTAATGGTACTCTTAGCCCCTGATCTATTTGTACTACCATGAGCATGTTTTTGATGGAGACAAAACCACTTCTGTAGTTTCTTCTAAAAAAGAGTGTCTGTTAAATCTTGTAAATGTCAATGTAAATGTCTAGATTTAGTCTGATACTATATGAGAGCTTGTTCCTTCTTTCCAGCCCATACAGTACATCAAGCACAGATTGCATGTACACAAACACATCCAGAAATCTACAGCAGAGAAATAATCATGGCACTCAGACTCACCCAGTCTGCTCATTTTACATACACGTGTTCAAATAAAGACGACTAAAATTAAACAGATCTAATATCATACTTGTTATAGAGGACGAGGTCAGGTCTCCAAATGTCAGTGCAGGGAATTCGGATCTTTTTTATTCCTCCGTACTCCTCCGGGTTCCACTGCAGGTTCACATCTTTCCATTGCTAAAGAAAAGTGATAGGCTTGTTTAATCATCATGAACAACACCCACACACACAAATCGCTGAAACTTTGGAAGAGATCATTTCTCATTATTAAGCGTGACCTCAAATCAAAACACAGGTACCTGTTTCAGACGTACGTTGGTTGTGACAATTTGGTTTACCTCATCCTGTCAGAGAAAAGTCAGAATGTTTACTGTTTATTTCCATATATCAGCTTGAATAGCAGGTTTCCAAATTAAATTACCATATAAATTACCAGCTACAGTGTATTCTGAAAATTCATAATGGTACAATAAATAATAACACTGTATAGGAAATTGGAGTAACTGTGTAATTGTGATGACAATGAATCATACCACACTAATAAGTTGGATTAGCTGCAGTCCTACAGTGACCACCACAGCATCTTTAAAGTGATTGACAGGTCTGACCACTTTATTATACCCGGAGAAGAGTTTTTTCACTAGACGAGTCTCGTCCTCTGAGCAGCACACCAGTCCTGTTCGATACAAAACGCACCAACACTATATAACCTCTGGATGACACAGTTCTGTTGAAAACAGCACCTATTAAAGAGTATTATAAGTTTGTCTATGAAAAGTTGTCTGAATCAGGCAACAAACACTAATTCATGGTTCGTGCCACCCCAATTTCTGTAAACAACGTCTGCTATTAAAAGTGCTATATAAAAAAAAAAACCTGCAAGTGATGTATTAAAAGAAATATTAATAGGGTAAGATTTAGGTAGTGCTAATCTGGACCCTGTAAACAAAGTAAAGTGGAAGCAGAGGTGGAGGTTTAGGGTATGATGGATAATATTCTGGCAGCCTGATTTCTCACGCCACTGGAGACGAGCCCAAAACAAACGTGTGAAAATTCCATTAGGGCTCGAGTTACCGGAAAAGCTCTCTGAGTTTCCACTGGTATCTCATGTCAGCAATTCCCAGCCTTAATATGCCATTAACATTTTTATTTCAATTCTCTGAACAGATCAGGCACAAGTGTGGCATTTCAATAATTGCCTTATATTTAATATATTGACATAAGGCAATTATTTAAATTATTTAAACGGAAATTACTTCATTATTAAGCACGATTTTTTAAATTAGCATGAACTGCATGTCCTTTGATCAAGAGCTCTGTTCATTCATATAAATCAGTCACAACAATGTGTGTTGTAGATGCGCAATAATCTCCACAAGAGCAGTAACAAAGTCACTAAGAGTCACTTGGACATCTGAAGCTGTCAATCAAATTAATGAGTCGTGCAGGCTAAAAACAGAACGATACTCCACCTCTCGTACTGCAAACGGACATTACAACTCTTCTTTCACCTCTGTGTTTATAAATTCTTACGGTGTAAATACTACAGTTCTGAGTTAATGCAATCTCTGGATTAATGATCATAAATATGTAATAATATGTGTATGTAATATAATGATAAATAAAAAAAGGAAGTATGTAATAAGATTTGATTGAGGATCAGTTAATACCTACAAATGGATCCTCAAATGAGTTATGTGAAGTATGTGTGTAAAAGGTCAAACTTGTGTAATAAGTCTATGTTATCAACTACGTGAGAAAATGTTTAGACCACAACTTCCTGTGTCTGTTTGGTTATTTTCACGCAATCACACATTATGCTTTTGATGCATTTCCTTAAATTTGATGGGCTTGGGCTTTCATTAGCCATAAAAAACAATTAGATTAATAACTATAAATTAGCTTAGAACACCCATTATATGGTTTTCAATCATTAAAAAAAACACAAAATTTAAAATCAACCATGCATGTACATTATTTACATCTTAGCATGCTTACTTTTCATTACAAATTCGAATGAAATTACAGATAAACACATGCCAGACTGTACCTGCAGAGACAGAGAGGAGCAGAGAAACCAAATGGAGCCACTTCATGTCACTGGTATTCATGTAAAAATGGAAAAACCTGCTCTCTCTTCTCAAAAGAAAGAATAAGAAAACGCTAGTTTACAAGCCTCTTTGTTTTTTTTAACATATATGGTCTGGTTTAATATTTGAGTCCGGTGCCTGTCTCTCTGTCTCTTCTCGTTTCTCACTGAGCTGTCTGGTCTGCTTTATGCTACTGCAGGGTCAAACTCATCCACCGTGTAGCACATGAAACCAGAGACAAATACCTCTAATCCGTCTCACATATAACACATACTGTATATGCATATGTGTGTAAGATGAATGCAATAATAAAGTGACATTTAAACACAGAAACAAAAACTTATTCACTCTTTAATACACTCGGTTATTATTGCTTTCTAACACAGAGAGGAAAAAATAAACTAAAACACTAAAGCTATGATTTAGAAATGGCTGCTTTTGGGAAAATAATTTGTAATAATATTTTTTGAAATTTGTCTTTTTTAAAAAACTTAAATTTGTGAAAAGATGCAAAATGTAAAGTTAGGGTTAGGGCCAGGCTTAGTGTTTGTACCTTCTCTCACAACTTAATTCAGATTTTATCTGTAGTAATTCAACCACATCATTTGTAAATTTGTTTAAAAAAAAGAAAGAAAAAGAATTGATCAGATATGGCTGAGAATTAATTATTTCTGCTGTACCAGTTCCAGGTCATGGTGTTGCACTACTGTATAGCAGCATGTTTTAACCTGTATTAATACTTAAAACTTAAAAAAATTAAAACAGATTTTTTTTATAGCTTTTTTAGAGTGACCCCAGAGCCAGTGGTCCCAGTCAGCATGAGGTTCTTATATTAGATCATGACCTACTCCATCATTTTCACAAGCTGGTGCTGAGAGGCCACAGCTTTGGATTTGACTTTTCCAGATGGCTGAGCCTGACATCGCTGTGCCTTTTCTCGGTTTCACACCTGCCCCATCCGCAAATTTAATGCCCCATCCCTTCTAACAGTTCTGATGCCTCCTGAAGGATTCAACACACTTTATCTATTCAGGTTGTAGACTACTTTCAAGCAGACACACATTTTCTGTCTCGGGTATGATTGGCTGGATTTAATCGCTAGCCCCTTCTGAATCATCCCTGCCCTTGCTGATTCACAGCCCCTGTCCTGACACAACCTTCCATTCTACAGACAGGAATAATTTCCCCACACAGGGACCCCCCTCCATGCTCCAGCAGACTCCATTTTCCCCTGCCTCCCACCCCCTTCACTACTTTACTCACAGCCCTGCATCATTCATCTTATTTAGAGTCGGAGTGGCAGATCTGGCAACTGCAGAATTAAGAGAGATCAGTATCCCACACACCCACTGCCCAACTCACACACACACACAGACATAGGCACACATACACGTGACCACCTGAATCTCAGTCCCACACGTGTCTCTCCTGGCAGGATTAAACCCGTTCGCCCTTGACAGAGAGAGCAGAGGTAGAGGAGAGCTCTATTCTGGATGTCTAGCCATGCTGAGAGTGTGCAGCCGGCACAACTAAACACTCGTCCAGACACACCGAGCCCATCCAGTGCTGCCCGAGTCCCAATCCTGCTCTATCTCAGCTTGATGCAAGATAGTCACTGTAGAGCTTGATCCAAACACAGACACTCTAACATAACTTTGGCTGATGTCTCCAAACCTCCAACACACGCCATCCTGACGCTCTTCTCCACCTCTTCGCTAGGAACAGCACCGCCATGGACTTCCTGCATCACTCAGAGAAGAACATTTACATATGGCAAAATGAGCTGTTTCCCCCCCAAAACAACAGTCATGTAGCTAAAGCTCTAACAAATTACGTGTGACTTATATACCGATTATGTTAGTCGTAAATTTGGATTGTGAAAAACTATCCTTACTGAAATCAAATATTTTATAAAATGCCAAGAATTAACCCAGCATTAAATCCCTTGTGGCTGTGTAGAACCAATTATGGTTATGTGTAATTACATTGTACTACTTCCCTGTGCTGAGAAATGAACCCCATTTCCTCAAAACACCCTTCCAATGGAAGTCTATGCCTTACACTTATTTCTGTAAAACGCTTTCATGAATTCTTCAGTCAAAGGTATTTGTTAATTAAGTGCTAAATCTTTTGTAAGTCGGATAAGGGATCTGGATAAGGGCATCTGCCAAATGCCATAAATGTAAATGTAAATCTGTATAATTTGGTCTTTTAGACTGGCGTCCCGTCCTGAGTGTATTCCCGCCTCTTGCCCAGTGTTCCTGGGACAGACTCTGGATCCACCACCACCACCACGACCAGGATGAAGTGCTTACTGAAGATGAACGATGATGATAGTGATATTCCAGCATTGGAGCTCTGGATTAAACTACATGCTTTGGTAAGACTTTCTCTCATGTGTTCTGTAAGATCTTTGTTCTTATTGTTGCAATTCTGAACTTAAATTATATAGTGATGCATTTTAAAACCTTTATTGACCGATTTCAACAAAGGTCCTTACACTTCCATTACAAGCGAGTTTTAAGTGAGTAGGTTTTCAGTTCCTTTCTCAGAGCAGTAAAAATGATTAAACGGATAGAGATTAGGGAGAAAAATGGCGAGATATTCCGTTAATAAATAATGGAAGAACATGGAGCATGTGAGGTCAGGGATGCATTATGCAAGGGTCTTTTAGCTCCTCAGCTCTTTTGAACCTTTCAGTCCACGTCAGTATTTCAGTATACTATAGGGCAGCTCTCTGCACATAGACCTTCCATATGTACTTGACACGGAAAGGTCAGTTACACCAGCCGTCACACACAGTATTCCAATTCATTAGAGTGAAAGGCACAGTAGACCCGTAATTAATTTGGTGTGTTATTAGATGTGTGTGGATGGGTGTTCAGTCGCCGTGGCATTAACACAGCGGCAGGCTGAATGAAATGGGCTTTTAGCTTTGCCACCCTGTTGTATTAACACAGATGGATTACTAATGCACAATAACAATAAATCATTCTCTCAAAAATGAGACCGCTGTGATTTTTCCCCCCATAAGCTTCAGCCTTCACTCAGGAGTCAATGGAGTGCAGCAGAAAGCTCCAGGGGGCATATTAACACAGAGCGAAGAGGAAACTAGAAAATCAAAAACAATGTCAGTGGTTGTCGAGGAGCCGAGGATAGGGATTGTATTATGACTGATATTTAATTACTAACCAGACATTATTTGTTTAAAACATTTTTGATTCCTTTCTATGATGTTGGTTAAGAAAATATTAACTGATATACACACACAGCTTAAAACATCTGGTAAGTGTGTGTGTGTGTGTGTGTGTGTGTATACATACATACATACATACATACATACACACACACACACACACACACACACACACACACACACACACACACACAC